>JAMWYP010000021.1:4163275-4670775 GCA_025563575.1 Acacia pycnantha | reverse complement strand
GAGGCGCTAGGATGTTACCATTGGTATCAGAGCTAGGTTGAAACTAATCGATTTCTCAACCTGGTTTGTCGACAAAGTCTCTGCGGTCAAGTGTCTCTATAGATTTGTCTTGATCTCAGCCTCTTCAGACCCTTGACTAGTCCATCTCCAGTCGAGCATCTCTACAGATACTTCCTGTTCACAGCCTCTGCAGACCCTCGGCTCGTTCGTCTGTCTCTTAGTCAACATCGGCACCCTTTGGAATCAGCATCGGCGCCCTTTGACTCTCTCGACGTCCTATCGCCACTATGCAATCTCAACGTCAACCAAACTCAATCCCGACATCCTCGACCGTCTCGACTCATCCATGGTTGTCGGTCTCACTCTCAGCTGAAATCAGTATAGACGCTCTCTAGGTTCTCCGTCTCTGTCGGTCTTCTGGGTTCCTCTCCATCTTCGTCTGCAACGATATCTAGTCTCAGCATCTCCCACTCCTCGACGTCGACCAATCTACATTTCCTGTTTGAAGTCTCGGCGTTGCCATCAGGTCACGCTCAATCCAAGGTGAACTCTCGGTCTTCATCATCTCACTAAGTCCAAAAATTTGGCTTGGGTCCGGAAGTAATTTTTGGGCCAAGTATTACCGAAATTGTCCCTCATCTTCTAAGGCAGTGTTTGCTTGGTGTTCTATCACAATAATTTTTAAAGTCTCACTATGTCTACTACCTCCGACGCCTCTTCATCTGTGCCACGATATGGTTCTGTTAGAATATTAGGAAATATATCTCTCATTTATTAGGATCCCATGATTAGTTCCCTGATTAGAGGATCTGATTAGAGGGCATTAATTAGTAATTATGAGTCTTTATGAGTCTTTATTGTATTTCCTAATTTACCTTCTTTACCTTCTTTGTTCTCCCTTGCTTCACCTATAAATAGGTTGTAATTCTCTTCATCTAATAATACAATATAGAGAGTGTTTATACCTCTAAACTACAATATGGTATCAAAGCCCAGGACACCCGTCCGAGGCCACAGAGAGCGAGAGAAACAGTGAGGGAGAGAGAAACAGTGAAGGGAAAGTTCTCCGGCGAGTTTAGGGTTCACTATAGGCGGCGAGTTAGACTACACCGCCTAGCCCAAAAGGACCGGAGGGCTCCGATCGGCGAAACCCAGAAATCCGGCGACGATCCGGTGATTCCACGACGGCGCGTGGTGTACACGCGCCTGACAAACTCCGACGCTGCGACGGCGCGTGACGGAGTTTTCTCGATGGCGACTTCTTGTTTCGGCCTTCTGCTCTGATTTCCGGTGAGACCCAGTGGTTAGTACATCCTCCGGTGACTTTTTTGAATTTTCCGGCGAAAATTCCAGATTCCGGCGACTATTTCTTTCATCCAGAAACATGGATTCCTCTTAGAGTCCTCCTATGTTCGGAACATTTCCCAGAACTTATCCCATGGGTTTTATGACCGGTACCGATTCTCAAACTCAAAATTCCTCTTCTTCTCCTTCTATGACCATCAACCCAGTACCAAATGTAACCTCGTAGATGGCTTGAATTTACAGACCATCACATTATGGCTATTAGCCATAAGTTTAATGGTAGAAACTATCTCCAGTGGTCACAAAGCGTGCTGAGGTATATTCGAGGTAAGAGAAAGGAAAAATACATTACTGGGGCAGCCCCTCAACCAGCCCCCGATGACCCTAATTTTGACACCTAGTTTGCTGAAAACAACCAAGTCATGACATGGTTGTGTAATTCAATGACCTTGGAGATCAGTGAGGGATATCTGCTTGCACACACGGCAAAGGAAATATGAGATGCCGCTAGGAGAACCTACTCCTCTCTTGAAAACACTGCTTGCCCTGATTCACCTGAAGAGACAACTCCAGGATCTACGACAAGGTAATCAATCAGTAACTGAATATTATAATGCATTGTTGAAATTGTGGCAACAAGAAGACTTGTTTGAGGTCCACCCTTGGGAAACTCTCAAAGATGTACAATTGTACAAACAAATTGTGGAAGAAGGAAGGATACACGACTTCCTCTTAGGCCTAAATGATGTTTTCGAGGAGGTAAGGGGCAGAATCATGGGGCTGAAGCCACTCCCACAACTCTTTGATGTGGTTAACTTTGTGCAATTCGAGGAAAGTAGGAAACTCTTGAACCGAGTGGACCAAGCAACATTGAAAGCTCAGCTCTTGCAGTTCGGGGACCATCTGGGACCGCAAAACCAATAAATGGTGCAACTATTGTAAGAAAAAGGGCCATACTAAGGAAGAATGCTGGAAACTCCATGGAAAACCCTCAGGGGGGAAATCAAACTTCCAAAGTCACCTGACCACAGCTGGACCAAAGGTGGAGAGTGACAATCACCTTAGTCAAGAGGAATTACAGATGTTCCGTAGAATGCTCGAACAACAGAATAAGTCTAACTCTGTTCCCAGCGTGAATCTTGTACAACCAGGTAATTCTATTATTGCTCTCAACGCTGTGATGACCAATGACGATACCTGGATTGTTGACTCAGGAGCTACGGATCACATGACCAGTAACAAAACTCTATTCTGTAACCTTAAACTCTGTCATGAACACCTCAAAGTAAAAGTAGCTAATGGTGTATTCACACAAGTTGAGGGCATTGGTACTGTTACATTATCCGACCACTTGGCAATACATAACGTTTTGTTTGTACCGGAACTTACCCGTAATCGATCTCTGTAAGCAAATTGACTAGCGGTAAAATATGTCGAGTGATCTTTGATGATGGTTTATGTGTGTTTCAGGATTTAAGAACGAGGAGGACGATTGGGACTTCTAGAGAATGGGATGGATTGTTCTACCTTGAAGGGTCAACCTCAAAGAATAAAGAAACGTGGAAGGCAAGACGAGCGCTGATTAGCTCAAATTCACAGAATAATGATATATTGTTGTGGCACTGTCGATCAGGCCACCCTAGTTTTGATTATATGAAACATGTGTTTCCAAATTTATTCAATAAAAATTATGTTCCTTTTCATTGTGAAACTTGCCAATTTGCAAAACAGACACGATCCTCATATCCCAAACAACCCTATACTCCCACCTCCCCATTCACATTGATTCACAGTGATATTTGGGGCCCTGCCCGACTAGCCACTCTCACTCATACCAGGTGGTTTGTTACTTTTATCGATGATCACACTCGCACCACATGGGTTTATTTAATGAAAGACAAATCCGATATTGCCAAAGTCTTTCAAAACTTCTATACCTTTATACGAACCCAATTCAACACGTCCATTAAGGTGCTTCGAAGTGATAATGCCAAGGAATACATGAGCACAGCCTTTAAAGAGTTTCTTGATCGTCAAGGAATTCATCACCAAACGTCTTGTCCATACACCCCTTAAAGTTCTCAAATACGACACCCCAATTCAAAACCTCCTGAAATTCTTTCCAAATTGCCCCCTCATCAATTCATTACCTTCCAAGGTGTTTGGATGTGTTGTCTTTGTTCACAAAAAGGAGGGCAACAAATTTGGTGCTCGCTCTGACAAGTGTATATTCCTTGGCTACTCCTCCACTCAAAAAGGGTACAAATGCTATTGTCCATCTTCCAAGAAACTCATTGTCTCCCGAGACACCATTTTCTCGGAAGACGACGCTTATTATCCTAAATTACCCATTCAGGGGGAGTATTCTGATATTGAATGGCTAACCTTGGATAGATCTAATTCCAACACCTCAAAGTCACCTGATACATCATCTGAACCACCTAACCTCATAGCCTCTCTTGACTCACTTGCTCCCACAAACCAGCCTACCACATACATTCCACCCCAACCTGAATCCAATGAACCGGAAACACATGTTGAGATCAATTCAGGGATAGATGCGGGAGCACGACAAGAGATAGAGACTGAACCAGACACTAGTAGAACTATCTCTCCCATTCAAAGGAACGACCATGAATCCAATCCGGGCACTTGCAGCTAACTTGGATTGGTCTCTATACCAACTGGACGTGAAAAATGCATTCTTGAATGGCAACCTAGAGGAAGAAGTATACATGGAGATTCCGGATGGAGTTTTAGCTCCTAATAACTCTGTGTGTAAGCTAAGGAAGTCATTGTACGGCTTGAAACAATCTCCTAGGGCATGGTTCGGTAGATTCACCAAAGCAGTGAAAGGGCTTGGATATACTCAAGGACAAGCTGATGACACATTGTTTACCAAACGTGTTAATGGAAAAGTCACCATATTGATCGTCTATGTTGATGACATAATCATTACAGGGGATGATGAAGAATCCATTGCTAAACTAAAACGGGACTTGTCAACTGAATTCCAAGTAAAAGATCTTGGACAAATGAGATATTTCTTAGGCATGGAAGTAGCAAGGACCAAGAAGGGCATCAATGTCTCACAACGCAAGTATACATTAGACTTGTTACATGAGACAGGAATGTTGGGCACTCAACCAGAAGAGATACTATTGCAAATCAGAGGTATCATCACACTCTGTATTGTATTATATTATTGGATGAAGAAGGTTACAATCTATATATAGGCTAAGCAAGAGAGAATAGAGGAGGTAAATCAGGGATTACAATAAAGGCTAATCAAAACTAATAAAGCTAAAATCAGGATCCTATAATCAAGGCAATAGTCAAGGGATCCTAATAATGTTAATTGATTTCCTAATATTCTAACAGATACCAATGGAAGAGGGATGCCACTTAGAGATCAAACCACAAGGTATTCCAGCTAATGCAGAGAGATACAGAAGACTTGTGGGAAAATTGATATACTTAACCCATACCCGTCCCGACATTAGCTATGCGGTTGGAATAGTAAGTCGGTTTATGCATCAGCCCCAAGAAGAACACATGGCGGCGATCCACGAATTTTGAGCTACCTGAAGCTTAATCCTGGAAGGGGAATATTCTTTAAAAAAGGTACTACCAGGAACATAGAAATCTACACTGATGCAGATCATGCAAGAGATAGAGAGACCAGAGGTCAATCTCGGGTAATCTGTACATACGTGTGGGAAATCTAGTTACTGGAGAAGCAAGAAATGACAGCTGGTGTCACCAAGCAAAGGCCGAAGGTAACTAAGAGCTGTCAACAAAGGAGTATGTGAAGGAATCTGGATTATCGACATCGACGAGTTGGAAATTCAACATGAGGGACCAATGCAACTCGTGTGATAACAAGGCCGCATTGAAATGGTCAAGAACCCAGGTATATCATGATAGAACCAAACATGTTGAGATAGACAGACACTTCATTAAAGAAAAGATTGAAGCAGGCATTATGACACTGTCTCACATAAGATCTGCAGACCAAATTGCGATATCCTAACTAAACCACTCGGTCGAACGAAGTTTGAAGGATTTCGTGGCAAGTGGGATTGATCGACATATACTCTCCACTTGAGGGGAGTGTTAGAATATTAGGAAATATATCTCTCATTTATTAGGATCCCATGATTAGTTCCCTGATTAGAGGATCTGATTAGAGGGCATTAATTAGTAATTATGAGTCTTTATGAGTCTTTATTGCATTTCCTAATTTACCTTCTTTACCTTCTTTGTTCTCCCTTGCTTCACCTATAAATAGGTTGTAATTCTCTTCATCTAATAATACAATATAGAGAGTGTTTATACCTCTAAACTACAATAGGTTCTAATGACATCTCTACTATCCTCTCTGTCTCTGAGAAACTTACTAGTGAAAATTATCGAGAGTGGTCTCAATCTATGATTCTTGCTCTCGATGGACGAGATAAACTAGAATATATAACTGGTGAAGCAAAAAGGCTCCCAAAATCAAAAACCAAAGAGTTTTGAAAATGGAAGTCCGAGAATGCATTGGTATCCTCTTGGTTGATTAATGCGATGTCTTCCTCAATTAAGAAGAGTTTTATGTACCTTCCTTCAACCCAGGAAATTTGGGAAGCCCTCCGTGAGACATATAGTCCTCTAGGGAATAGATCCTGCATATTTAATGTTAAGAAGAAGTTGTGGCAATTGAAATAGGACCAAATGCACTTGATAATTATTATCTCAAAAAATCAGCTCTTTGGCAAGAGTTTGATGCTCTAAGGAACAAAACTCATCATTGCGAGGTTGATGCTAAAGAAGATCTCAAAGAGAAAGAAGAGGAGAGAGTATATGAGTTACTGGCTGGTCTTAATGTATTATGATTTCGGGCTCGGATTCTCAGTCAAGAGCCCTTGCCTTCTGTGCGTGAAGTCTATACCATTTTGTGCAAAGAGGATATACGCAAATCAATGCTTCAGAATCATTCCGCTGCTACTACTCCTACAACTCCTGAAGTCTCTGCTCTTGCTGTTAGATCCACAGACTCAAAAGGTTCCAAAAGTCGACCAGTCTGTGATCACTATAAGAAACAGGGTCACACAAAGGATACTTGCTCACCCTTCATGGTAAACCTGCAAACTGGAAGCCAAGGATAGGGAAAGGAAGAGATGATGTAGCTGAAGCCTCCAAAGAATCATCCCAAAATGACCAGCTAAACAAAATCATGGAAATGCTAGTCGCACTTCAGAGTACAAAACAGCCCATTGCCAGCTCGGTCACGGTTGTCAGAAGAGAATCTTCTGACGTGGACGACGATTGGGAGTGCTAAGGAAGTTGAAAGTTGTATAAGCAAGTTGGACATGATTACCATCCATAATCCAACTTGAAGGGGAGTGTGGGAATTTTATGCATTTATTATGGATTATTTAGATAAGTCATTATCTTATTATTATATTAGATATAGATATATTGTATCATATCTTAGGATTAGATATAGATATATTATATCTTAACCATTTTGATTTATTTTGATTTGATAGAATTTTATTAGATTCTAGAGTTAGCTCTAGGTTTGCTTATATAAACGCCCGTATGTACTCTCTATAATTCAGAGATTAAAATTAATGAATTCATATTAATATTTCTCTCTCAAATTATCCACAAAATGTTCAACCAATGTATGGATAACACTGAATCTCAATTAAGATATTTGTGATAAACCTCTAATCAACAGTCAACTTGTAAATAAAGTTAGTTGGTAGATATACAAATCCACTCTGTTTATTCGTAGGATGCTCTTCTTGCTCGATATGTGGGGTTGTATTCTTCCTCTATTAAACACAAGAAGTACAGAATCTCTTCTCTCACATTCTCACATATTCTTCAACTCTTTCAGACTCTACAATAGACACCAAGCATTCTAAATTGTAATTACTCTGATGATCTCTAAGGGATTCCAAAAACGTATTACACAAGTAAACTATTAGTTTAATCCGATGATCTCTAAAGAGATTCCGTAAATATATTACGCAAGAAAATTATACGTTTAAGTCAGTGGCCCCATTCATACTTCTCTCTCTCTCTCGTTTCGTAATTATACTTACAACTATAACTAGTTCCCCTTTTTGAAATCCACAAGGGCGGAGGCAATATGTTTACTTTTAGAAAACAATATAAAGAATTTCATTGATGGTGTTCTAGGTTTATTTCTTCAGCAGTAATAGACTACTGCTATGTATTTTCATTTGAACCCCCAGATGCAACTTATACTGCTTACTAAAAATGGCTATGCCAAAATACCAAAAACAGCTGCCCTGCACATCAAATAGTAGATTACTTCACTTTTTATACAATGCCTAAACCAATTTCAGAGGGTATTTTAAAAGCCAGTATGCAGTGCAAGATTACATAAGATTTATCAGGTCACATGTCAAATAGCAGACTAATGCACGCTATTTGCATGATAGGCCTTTTGCACTTTCTACCTGAATTAGAAGGTTTCATTCAACTCTATTGTTCTGGCTATAACTACAGCAATCATCAAAGGAAACAGCAGTCAACAAAATGAGCTAAGAAAGGAATGCCTGAACTTACGCTTTATGCCTTAACTCCCACCAAATTTCCTCATCGGTAAGAGGTGGAGATTTACCAATCTCTACCTCAAGCTGGAACCGTCCTCTTTCAGTTCTTAATTCTTCAATCATTTGAAGTTTTTGATGTCTCCTTACATCAAGCAGTTGGGCTGCAAGTGGTACGGTCTTTACATATCTGTCAATAGTACAAAATTAGCAAGAATATTTTTGAGAAACAAGTTAATTCAAGTTGTTTAAGCAACAATGAAATTCAAGATTTACAATCAGAAAAACTTAGTCCACAAGCTTTTCTTGAACTTTTAATCACTTTAATTTATGTAATAAAGATATTTAGTTCCTCTAATGAAATTTGTGAACGATTTCTGTTGGAGAGCCTATGCCTTAAGAATTGCTAGCAACTAACTCAACCTCTTCTTTAACAAGAATTGTAGCTTCAACAGTAAGACTTACACTCTAGCAGGATCATTTTATACATAAATGATACATCCTTAAGTTTTCTATAGGATGAAGCTCAAGTGAACGTAGTAAAGTGGAAAAACGGCAAAAAACAAAACTAGCAAGACAAAGGCTAAAATCTCTCCCACACCATATTGAATTCTTCATTATCCGTATTCCCACTCTGATGGTCTAACCTGCTACCATCTTATATATTTTCCATCACTAGCCTACTCTCTCTCACTCAGTCACTCTCTCCTCCCCCTCTTGTCTGACAGTTATTTACAAGCACTCTATTTCCTCTTTCTTTCTCTTGGCCACCTTATCAGTAGTTAATGCCACCTTGGCTCTCCTGGCACTATGTTATCTCTTAGTTGTCTTCATATAAGTCCGTCTGCATGCAACATATCTTGTATTCTAAAGCACATTCACACGTTTACAAAAAGAAATGATAAAAGGCTAAGACCATTGTTTCCAAAAAAAATACCTGTCCAAAAATGGCATGAGCATATAGTCATGAACCAGAAAGTCCATTACCAAAGGAATGATGATCAACACTGCCAAAAACTTAGCCTGCAATAGTGAGGTTTACATGTAAAATTGAGTAATTGATAATAAATAACTAAATATGTTATAGAGGAAAATTTAATAAAAATTAAAAATCATCCTAAAGAAAAAAGGAAAAAACAAGATAACATAAAAATACAGGTCCAAATACGTTAAGAAGTGGCACAATCCATCTAAATATCTAGTAAGGCCACTTTAAAAAGGATGTACAGTATAACAAAGAGGCTGCAACCATTACCTTGCGCCTTAACATATCTAAATGAAAAATATATTGAAAGTACAGGCATTTTGATCAAACCAAATATACCAGAATACAGCAGAGACCCATATATTACCATAATAATTAACCATTCTTTTTTCTGATTGCAAAATATATACATGCACCTTGGTAACAGTTGTTTTTTCTTTTGGAAAGATAACAGAAGTAAATAACTAGGCATTAAAGCCTTCAAGATCAACTGACCATAAGTTCAATCCCTGCTACCACACTCCATTCACTAAATCAAACTTAAGTTTCAACTAGTCAACTGGTTAAGTCCAATGGCCTTTCCGATGCAAGGACATGACTGAGGTAATAATAATTTAAAACCCTTTTTATGGGTTTTATCTTAATTACTTAAGCTTTTAAGTTGTTTTTCATAAATATCTTAGGAAAGCAGTGGGTCTGCCCTCCAACCTTGAAGCAATTTATTCAAATAAAATACTCAGGTTTCAGCAGAAATAGGAAGGCTGAAACTTTCTGGGATGTGTTGTGCGGTTCTGTGGAGAATTTAATTACATAGGCATGGCTGCCTTTCAATAGTGTCTAGCTGTCTCAGCAATTAGTCAGGGCTAGGGCTCTAGTTACGGTGTCTACTATCCACTTGATGGTCTCATAGATACTTCATTGGATATGAAGAGCAAGGATTATTAAGCGCCTCAATGAAATGGGGAACCCTTTCCCTGAGAATTAGTTATTTATATAGAATAATCAACCTTCCTAGATACTACATGAAGCAATCCATACCACTGAATGCGCCAATCATCATATCCTATTATCTTAATCTCCATAACAGGCCACCCTTTAGAAGGCAGTGCACAACAACTGCAACTGCAGTTTATAACACTTTACTCAGTTTTCTTATTTGTCAGAACCTTCCACCAATTCAAGAGCCTTCTGTACGTAGTCTTTTTACAAAGTCATCTACCACTAACTTTGAACTTTACCTTAGAATAAAATAAAGGACCATAGCTTTCGATTCACCACTAAGGACAGCAGCGATCATTACTAGACTGCATATTCAACATAACTCTGATATTATATCAAGAGACACTAATCTATTTACTACACCAATAATGTATTTGGTTAAGTAGGTTCTTCCACTATCTCTAAAGGGGAAAAAGTTTTCAATGAAAAAATCAATATCCTCACTTAGTGGTGAATCAACTATAAACTACATATCCTCCTTGCTTGATTGAACTAGTGGAAACCTTATCTCAATAAAGATCGCATGGGTTCTAACATTGACCATCGACTTTATTCCATTGGTAAGTTGCCCAAGGGAGATTGCAAATTTTTTGTCAAATAACAAAGGATTTCCAGCATGCAAATGGTTGTTTGTGTTTCCTCTGCACAAATCATAACAAAAAAAAAAAAACACATGTACTTACTGAATTTGATGAGGCGTACTGGAAAACACGATCTTCGTAAAGCAAATCATCGTCTTCCCCTCCGAAAATCAAATACCTTAAAGACTCTACAAGCCCCTTTTCAGGGGGAACAACATTAGAATCATCATCTCGCAACTTCTCCTCAGGCTCCTTCGTCTCATTGTCCCAATCTTGACTCCAAGAAGGAATGTAATCCTGATTTGTCTCATCCAAAAGCCAATCCCCCCACCTTCTCTGCTCTTCGTTACTCTTGTCTTCTTGAGCTTCCCTTAACTCTGTAATCGCTTCTGCTCTCCGCCTCCACGCCTCAAACTTTTCACCCTCAGATACTGTTTCAGTATCTGAGCTATCTGTTTCACCTTCAACCATATCATCATCCTTCAAACCAAGCCAATTCCCATCATCATCGAAGAAGAATTTCTTCCACCAACTGCTTTTCCTTGAATGGTTGTGCTTTTCCGCATTTGAAATAAAACCACTGAGCCGACTTCGTTTACCGCTCAACTGAATCACAAATTTCGATGAATCATGCAAAAACATGGAGTTCAAAACCGCTTTCCGTTTGAAAAACATCAAGTTGTCGCCTAGCAGAATGGAAGTGCTCATTTATAACATAAATATATCCCCACATTGTTCAGTTCCTCAAAGCAACGAAGCGCCAGAAAATCCTTGAAACCCCAAGTGAATGCTCATTCTGCAATTTTGTTCACCAGCATACAACACAACACATCTTCAAAAAATCCTGAATACAAAAGATATCCAAAAAGTACAAGTGGCGCCTCCCCTTTAAAACAAATTGCATTTATACCCGAAAGAGAAGGCCGGGCGTAAGTGAAGCCGATGATAATTACTCAAGTTTTTGCGAGTGATGACGTTACCCAATTTTTTGCGAGTAGTATACTCGAGGGCACGGCTCTCGTATAGCCACGTTATGTAGATTATCCAATAAAATTCCGTGTAAAAGGGGAATTCTTCTTCCACTTCAAGATCCCCTCTCATGGTGTTATATGGATCTGGCTTTCCTCCGATGTATCGGACCGTCCGTTGCACTTTTTTACACTTAATAATATACCGCATGCGGTACACACACCGCATGCAGTACAAATTTTTAGGCAAAAAAAGTGCAGCGGACGTCCTTGCATCGGAGGAAAGCCAGATCCGTGTTATATAAGGAGAAGTGCTTGCTCTATAGATTCTCCGCGCATGAGTCAGGCAATACGATAGCGCTTCGGCTGCAACGCACCGTTTTGTCTTCCAAAATGTATTACAGCCGTCCGTTGTTGATGAATCTGTGATCAAAAACTCACCCGCCCGTTTGGTGCCGGGAAGATTTGAAGAGGGAAAAAAAAGGAAAAAGAAGATTTTAAGTGATGAGGGAAGATGAATTATTTAAAAGAAAGAAAATGAAGAGGTGGCCGTTGGTAAAGAATCAGGAAATACGTTTTTTTACCATCAAAAGTAATTAATTCAAAATAAAAAAGAAAAATACATTTTTTTCTAAAATATACTTTTAAAAGAATATCGTCTTATCAAGTTCGAATTTGTCTAAAATATTTGGGAGAATGATGAATAAATACCAAATGAAATTTCAAAACCCCCAAAAATTTGTTAAAATTTGTAAATGACATAAAAATGATAAGGATCAAATTGATATTTTAAAATGTTGATTAATTTATCATTATGTCATCCCTTCCTCTTTCTCTCTCCTCTCCCTCTTTTCCTCCTCCTCTTTGTACAATAGAGTTGGCATTTTCTATATCTATATTATGTTGTCCATTACACTCTTTTTCTTTACATATGCTCAATGTTATTAAACTTGAATCAACCACTGAACTAGTTGGGTACTAGGTCAAAGGTCAGTGGGTCAGACCAAAGTCAAGCTAGAGCTAACATATGGATGAATTGCTGAGAAAATGAAAATTTCAGGGTTATTAATATGAAATTCAAAAGAAAATAAAAATAAATAATTTTTTTAAGAAAAAAGTGGACTAGGTTGATGTCTGGACCGGACCAATTCGCCAATTTTCACTAGGGCCAGTCCGATTTTAATAACCCTACATATGCTTACCTACTGTAAATGTTATTTCAAGTTGACAAAAGCATTAAGTTTGGAATGTAGCTTTTGTTTATGATTTTAACATTTCTAGAGTTTTGCAATATATTGAGAGAAACCCAATATCTTGGTGCAGGCTTCATCAGTTCATCTTAAATGTGTTGAAGGGGAATTCTTCAAGATTAAAAAAGGGGTGAAGGTGTTAAGATAACCTTTAAACTTTTAACCAAAGTGTGACAGTAACCATAAACTATTTTGTGAAGCATAAGGAACCATAAACTTTTAAATTTTGGGCAAAACTGTTAAACCCAACTAACTCATTTATTAGGGAAAATTAATCTTTTGGCCCTTAAAATTTTGACTCACTTATAATCCAATCTATGAACTTTTGACTCACTTGCAACTCAGTCTTTAATGTTTCTGAGTCATCCAACGTGGCCAAAAAAAGTTAAAATACTGCTAAAAATGCTTAGGTGGGTTTTACATAAATAAAAAATATAAAAATCATTCCTGGCATCCCTCTCCGCCTTTGTTTTCCAAAAACCTCGTTGGGTATCCGCTGCGTCAATGACAGATCCTTCTGAAGCACCAAAGGGCAACAAACTACTAAAATTGGAGAAAATGTTGAAGCCACTTATGATGTTTTTAACTCTAATAAAGCACCTAAGTAAGCAAAGATGTAACCCTCACCTTATTAGATTGGAGAAGGAGTTAGAGGAAGAGCTAATGCATACGTTGAGACAAGAAGAAGTGTTGTGGTTCCAAAAATCCAGGGGGAAATGGCTGGAGGAAGTGGATCGGAACACAAGGTTTTATCATACTAAAACCTTAGTGAGAAGAAGAAAGAACAAAATAAAGATGATTAAAAATAGTAATGGCGAGTGGATTGAGGAAGAGGAAGAAATTGTGCAGTTGTTTCATGACTATTATAAGACTTTGTTTCACGAAGAGAAGACAGATAGAGTATGGTTCCAAATAAAACAGAGTTGGGGAAATGTGACTGAACTGAACTTAAGGAGGTTGGGTAGAGACCCTACGGATGAGGAAATAAGAAGAGTGTTCTTTCAAATGGGGAGCTTTAAGGCTCCAGGGAGGGATGGTTTTCCTGCGGCTTTCTATCAACATAATTGGAGGGTGGTGGGACCTTCGGTAAATACATTCATCAAAGACCTTTGGAGAAATCCGGAGAAAATTGAGGAGGTTAATGACACACTTGTAGTGCTCATTCCGAAAGTGGATCAGCCGGAAGAGGTAGGCCAATTCAGACCTAAAGTAAAGGATATGGTAACAGCTGTGGGAGAATGGGATATGAGGAAGCTAGGGGAATGGGTTAATGAAGAGGGAAGGGATCATATCATGGCAGTACCCCCTCCAAATGTTTTTAAGGGAGTTGATGCCATCAAGTGGGGAACTAATATGCAGAACCACTATGTAGTAGCTGATATGTATCATGAATTGAGGAATGAACAGGATATTGATGAGGAGGAATGGGGCAAACTATGGAAGTGGAAGGGGCCGAAAAGGATTCAAGTATTCTTGTGGCTAGCCATGCATGGTAGATTGCTGACTGGGACAAGAAAGAGTAGAATGTTGGGAGGGGACGCTAGCTGTTATCGTTGTGCAGCGGCGAATGAAGACTTGATGCATGTTTTGAGGGATTGTAGTGTGGCTGGAAATATTTGGACTGAACTGACAAATGGATGCTTTAAACCTGATTTTATCAATTTGCAGGGTAAGGCGTGGCTTGCCTGGAATCTGTTTCAAACGGATCAGGAGTGGAGCATACAGTTCGGAATAGGATGCTAGTTGTTATGGAGTTGGAGAAACAAAAGCATGTTTGAGGAAGGGTATACTTTGCCTTCAAGCTGTGGGAGGGTTGTGCAGTGGTATACAAGGGAGATAAACAAGGCACGGTTGGAATTTGGGAAAATGAAGGGAAGTAGACAGGAGGTGCAGATTGGGTGGAGAATTCCCCCTGAAGGATGGACGAAGCTTAATATTGATGGGGCATCTAGAGGGGTGAAAAAGCATGCTGGTTGTGGTGGCTTATTGAGGAACTGTAGTGGGAACTGGATCGCTGGATTCTCAAGAAAGCTGGGGATTTGCACAGCAATTATGGCTGAATTATGGGGTGTCCTTCAAGGGCTGAATTTAGCTTTGTCTCATAGGATCAATAATTTGATTGTTGAAAGTGACTCTACAACTGTTGTGTCTTTACTGTTAAAATTACAAGATGAAAAACCAACTGATATAGGCTCAGGTTTGCTGACTGATATAGGTGAAATCATGCATAAGTTTACAAATCTTACATTTACACATGTATATAAGGAAGGCAATATTTGTGCTGATGCCTTAGCAAACTATAGTTTTGACCAGGAGGATTTATGTGTAGTGTTTAATACTCCTCCTTTGTGCTGTAATAATTTGCTGTTTAGGGATTGTGTGGGCACATCTTACCCACGTTCTGTTCTGTTGAAGTAATGGAGAAGGGTTAATACCCCGTATTTTTACCCAAAAAAAAAAAGCACCTAAGTAAAAGAGAAAAGCCATTGTGGAAAAAGAGATTTTTTAACTTTTGAATAATAAATAGTGAATAGCGCTTGAAAGAGGATGTGATTAGAAAAAGTCGAAGCACACCTACTTCACAAATACTTGGCCACAATCTCTCCTTTTAATGACAAATGGAACTCCAGGTCCTTTATATGATGTTCATAATTTTGAAGGTTCTTTAATATTAGAAAATTGATCTCACCTTATGTTTGAAATGAGCTTCTGAAGGATCTGTAATTAGCACCATGGATTCCCAGTGAGATTTCTAGAAGACAGAGGTGAGGGGACTCAAGTCAGTGGGGATGGGGACACTAGTTAGTTTTTTAATTTAAGTAAAGGGTTAAAGGCCTAATTTTCCACGGAAGTTATGCTAAGGGAGCGCTCAACACCCGGAAGTTTTTTGGGTACCAAATTTGCCCCGGAAGTATGAAAACTGTACCAAATTTTCCCCGAAAGTATGAAAAATGTACCAAATTTTCCCAAAACTAACGGAAGGTCAAACGGACGTTTGCCACGTCGGATTTTTTTGGGTTAAATATCTAATTTTCCCTGGAAGTTTTTTTTGGCACCAAATTTGCCCCAGAAGTATAAAAAAGGTAGCAAATTTGCCCAAAACTGACGGAAGGTCCACGTAGGTCGTTAAAATGCCACATGGCTAGGAAAGAAACACAGTGGAGGTTGAGTCATATGCCAGATCATGTAACCACGTCAGCACCTCATTCATCTCTCTTTCTTCCCTCACGCTTTCGGCAGTTCGTGCTTCTGAATTTTCTTCCACTCCTTCACTGACTGGTATGCTAGCTTCCACAACAATGCCTGCCAACTCTGTTTGCGACCTTCCTCTGCTTCAGATCCGATTGGTTTCGATCCCCAGAAAATTTCAAACGAGATGCTAGAATTAGCTCTGGATCTGCAAAAGACATCATTTAGAGATAATTCCTAGAACAATTTTGTATTGTCATTGTACTATAAAAAATGCTCTACCAAGAAACCAAATAGTTCTCCGAATCAAGATAAATAAAAAATCACCAAATTGTAAAATTTTAGAGAAGCAAAATAAGGGAATTGGGGGGGGGGAGTGAGGAGGCAGTACCTGAAAATTTGAGAATCGAGAAATTGTAAGGGTCTAAGTGATAAAATCATTTGGTATGAATTTGTCACACCGCCTGGCAGGTCCTGGAAAGATTTTTGCCGTGTCTTCCAAAATAAACCAAGTTCGAAAACAATTTGCAGAATTAGGGAACCTGGGTCGTTTCCCAACGAATTTGCAGCGGGCTTGTTCAATAACAATAGTGAAACGGAATGATAAAATGGGGGTTTGGTTTAATGTAATAGAACAAAACGAAATAACATAATCAAAGTGCAATAAACAGAGTCAAACAGAATCAAATAAACAGAGACAGATTAAACATGATCAACTCCAACGAATTGATTCCGTAAACCTCCATCATTGAACGAAAATACAACTAACCCACGTTTGGTTCCGGATGAATCGAAATCTCGCATTCATCCGGAGATCCCTCGCCTAGACGATCGCCTAGAATCTGTCCGGACAGTGGCGTCTCACTGTGCAATCGCACAACAACACTGTAACCTAGTCCGAACTAAGTCCTTGGGATGAACCAAACCGAATATTAAATCTAATATTCGAACTATTTCCAGAAATCGAATCCGATAAGATGAAAACAGAATCGAGTAGTTACCGATTAGGCACGAGTTCTCTGGATGAATCATGGAATCCTCATCGTTGGGTTAATCACAAGAGTTTAGCCGATCATGGCTGGGAAAATCGAAGAACGAACGAAGAACACGAAGAACGCGAGAACATGAAGAATGATGAGAGAAAATGAAAACTTGTATTTTGATCCACTCTAATGTTAAAAACGTGAATGAATATGTTTGTGGCAGCTGCCATACTTAAAAATAACCTAAAACGAAATGGGCTCTCATAGTTTTAGCCCAAAACAGAAATAAAATATAACCTGGACTTAAATTACAAAATTCGGGTCCAAAATAAATCCAGAATTGTGCATCCGACTTTGGCTCCAAAATTGACCTCCTTCTTGACCGAATTTGCTCTTGATGTCTTCATAACAATTGTAGCTCTCTGAATCATCTGAAATATGAGACAAAAATGAGGCAAATCCGATGTCTGGTTCAAGAGTTATGGTAGAAATAGTGAAGCAACACAAAACTGGAATTTTATTATTAAAAATAGCTAAAATGCAATAAAAGGCCCAAGGCCCAAATAAACATAAGAGCCATTATTTATTAGCTAAAGGGTCCTAAATTATTATTCAAGAGACAAAAATAAGTGTATAAAATATTCAATTATCAAATTCCCCACACTTATCTTTTTGCACTCCCGAGCAAAATTCAAAGAGAAAGACCTAAAGGAAAAACTCTTCTTTACTAATAATTGCTAACAATGCAAAAATTGAATCAAGGGACACAAAGCTTCAAAAGACCAATCATTCAAGACCAAAACCCCTTCATCTCAAATTACAATTCATGGTAGTGTCAATCAATGATGCTAATCACAAAAGATGATCTCTCAAATGATGCGCTCAATCAATCGAGTCTCAAGTGTTTAAGGTAAATAAGTGTATCGCTCAAATTCTACTCAAGAAATTTGTTCTACCATAAGCTTGCTCAACTTCTACGTCTCCACTACTCATAACACATACATGAACAAATCAAGAGAGCTTGTAATTAAAGGTTGTAACGGGGCTAGGGTGAAGGTAGGTAATAGTATGGAATAAGAGGCTAAGCACCAAAGAAATCAAAAGGAAGAGCACCGAATAACACAATCATTCTCTATGAATGAAACTTTTATTCTACTCATATATACATTCCTTTCTATGTATTTTCTTTTCTTTTCTTTTCTTTTGTTTTTTTTTTTCTTTTTCTTTTTTTCTTTTACTTTTCTTTCTTTCTTTGGTTTTTTTTTTCTCTCTATTTTTTTCTTCTTTTTTTGTTCTTTTACTTTTCTTTCTTTCCTTTCATTGTATACGTAATTACAATGTCAAAATCAAATATCCCCCCCACACTTAAACTGTTGCACTCCTGAGCAACCCCCACACTTAAACACAAAACAAGTTGAAACCAATGCTCAATAAATCTTCAAGGTGCGGAATAAAATGGTTTTACGCTTAGGCTTGTAATGTGGCTTAGAAAAGAATGGGTCAAAAGGCACAAAGGGGCTAGCAAAGGAATTATAATGTAAGGGAAAGCTATTTGGCCAAAGTGAGGAGAATAAAAGAAAGAAAACAAGCTTCCATCATATTTATGCACGTAAGTGAAAATGTAGTTTCAAAAAGAAAAGGAGCAAGTTCTAGAGAACACAAATCATGAGAGATGCACACATGAAAGAAAGAATGGCAAAAGATGAATTCCATTCATGCAGGCCCAAAACCTCACAAGGTCAATACCAACTTAGGTAATCAACAACATCAAATCAACTACCAAGACTTGTAATCGAAGAGTCAAGAGTTCCGTGACTAAACAGAATGATCCATTAAAACCAAAATGTCCTAGTTCATAATATGTAGCAATCATTAGAAAGAAAGAAAGAATGTATTTATTTTCAAAAAGCAAAGTAGAAAAGGAAAACAAATAAAAGAGAGGGAGGGAGAAGAAAGAAGAATACTCCCCAAGGGTTTATGGAGGATAAGTGGCATCAATGAGGAGAATCTCTGCTTCCTCAGGCGCCGTGGGGATCCCTCATGAAATGGCTTGAGGCGATGCCCATTGACCTTAAAAGTCCGTCTGTGGGTGGATCACATAGCTCAACAAAGACCAAATGGAAATATGTTAGTGATCACAAAAGGGCCATCCCATCTAGATCGAAGCTACTGTGCATAAACTTCAGACGGAATTAAATAGAAGAACTTTCTCGCCCACGTAAAATTCTTTCCTCGTAATATGCTTATCATGGAATGCCTTAGTCTTTTCCTTATACAACCGTGAGCTTTCATAGGCATCCAATCTAAGCTCATCTAACTCTTGCAGCTGCAGCTTCCTCTCCATCCCAGACTTAGCCAAATCCATGTTGCATTGCTTAATAGCCCAATAGGCTTGATGCTCCAACTCAACCGGAAGATGACATGCCTTACCAAAGACAATCCGATAGGGAGACATCCCAATCGGAGTCTTGTAGGCGGTGCGATATGCCCACAAAGCATCATCTAGTCGCTTACTCCAATCTTTCCGGTTAGAGTTGATGGTCTTCTCAAGGATTTGCTTAATCTCTATTTGAGACTTCACTTGACCGTTGGTCTCGTGGATGGTATGTCATGGAAACCTTGTGAAGCACTCCATACTTGCGTAGCAAGGCACCCATGCTTCGATTGCAAAAATGGGAACCCTGATCACCGATAATAGCTCTAGGAATGCCAAACCCGCAGAAAATGTTAGACCTAACAAAATCCACCACCACGTAAGAATCATTTGTCCTAGTGGCTTTCGCCTCAACCCATTTCAAACATAATCAACAACCAAGAAGATGTAAGTGTAACCATATGAAGCAGAAATGGACCCATGAAATCAATACCCCAAACATCAAAGATCTCACAAAACAATATAGGGTTTTGGGGCATCTCATGCCTACGGAAATACTCCCGCCCTCCGACAGCTTATCACATGACTTGCAAAACAAATGGGCATCATGAAACAGGGAAGGCCAAAACAAACCACATTCTAACACCTTCCTAGCAGCTTCTTGGGGTCCAAAGTGACCACCACAAAGCGAAGCATGAGCAAAATGCAATATAGATTGAAACTCACAATCAGCACACATCTCCTAACTACTTGGTCACTACAAAATTTCCACGATAAGGGTCATCCCAAACATAATATTTAGACTCACTTTTCAATTTAAGGGTTTGGGCCCTAGTGGATTCTACAGAAAACACTAGCTACCAAGTAGTTAACTAAATCAAGATACCATGGGGTCTTAACTTGCAACTGTAGAAGCCGCTCATCGTGAAATCATCCCGAATAGAAGAGGGGTGAGAGGGAGAATGAGTGATACGACTCAAGTGGTCACTACCCGGTTTTGTGCTCCACTTCTATCTCGAATCTCCACATCAAACTCTTGAGCAACAACATCCACCGGATGAGTCGTGGCTTAGCATCCGCCTTTTCAAAAGAAACTTTAAAGCCGCATGGTCAGAGAAAACAATGACTCTACTAGCTAGCAGATATGACCTAAACTTATCGAAGGCAAATACAATGGCCAACAACTCCTTTTCGGTGGTGGTGTAATTAGATTGAGCGTAATCCAAAGTCTTGGAGGCATATGCAATGACATGGGAGGCTCTATCAACCCGCTGTGCTAAGATAGCACCAAACGCATAGTTGGAAGCATCGCACATCAACTCAAAGGGAAGGTGCCAATCAGGGGGCTAGATCACTGGGGCTGTAGTAAGGCAACGCTTCAAATGATCAAGGCCGCCGCACGCATCATCAAAGACAAAGTCGGTGTCCTTATGCAGTAAGGTTGGACAAGGGTTGAGCAGTCTTGCTGAAATCTCGAATGAAACGTCGATAGAAACCTGCATGACCAAGAAAAGAGCGAACCTCCCGCACAGAAGCGGGGTAAGGCAAAGCAGTAATAACATCAATCTTAGCAGGGTCGACCTCAATCCCTTTCCTAGACACTATGTGTCCCAAGACTATGCCTGACTCAACCATAAAGTGACACTTCTCATAATTCAGCACAAGATTAGATTCAATACACCTATGCAAGACTCTAGACAAATTAGCTAAGCATGCATCAAAATCGACCCATATACAAAGAAATCATCCATGAAAACCTCCATGCAAATCCTCTAGGAACTCGTGAGAAAATACTCACCATGCAACGCCGAAAGGTGCCAGTGCATTGCAGAGGCCAAAAGGCATCCTCCGTAAGCGTATGTTCCAAAGGGGCATGTGAAGGTCGCCTTCTCCCGATCCTCGGGAGCAATATGAACTGAAGTATCCAGAGTAGCCATCCAAGAAGCAAGAATGAGACTTACCACCAATCGCTCTAACATCCGATCAATGAAAGGTAGAGGTAATGATCCTTGCGAGTGGCTTGGTTGAGTCTCCTATAGTCAATGCAAACTCTCCAACTATTCGAACTCGAGTAGGAATGAGCTCATTCTTTTGATTGGCTACTACGGTGACTCGGATTTCTTAGGAACCACCTGGACCGGGCTAACCCACCGGCTATCGTAAATAGGATAGATGATGCCAGCTTGCAGAAGCTTAGTGACTTCCTTCTTCACCACATCAAGGATAAGAGGATTAAGGCGTCTCTGGGGTTGCCTCACCGCTTAGAGTCCTCTTCCAACGAATCCGGTGCATGCACATAGAAGGGCTAATGCCAACTATGTCACCAATGTCCACCCAATAGCTTTCTTGTTCACCCTCAATAAGCTTAGCAGCTTATCTTCTTGATCAAAGCGTGAGATTATTTGCCACAATGATCGGCAATCGCTCATTCTCCTCCGTAAATGCATACTTCGATGGTCCGGAAGGGATTTCAACTCTAGTTTGGGCGGTTGCTCGCTGGAGGGAAGAAGCTTGGGTGGTTGTTGCAACAACTCGATGTCATCACACTGGGAATACCGAAACCATATTCAAAGAAGCACAAGCAGAAGGACTGTGTCTATACAGCTCAAGGTTAACATCAGAATTCAGTTCATCAAAATCAGAATGAAGCTCATCAAAATCAGAATCAATATCAGAGTCTACAAGTAATGTAGAATCATCATCATCAAGCAAATCAGAATCACCAAACAATGCAGTCTTAACCAAATTAGTGCAAACAGAGCACCATTCATTATCATCGCATGCACAAATGGGGGTATCACTCTCGATGAAAAATAAGGATAATCAGACACCAACCATTAAGAACATCATCCACAAGATCATCAATCACATCAATACGAAAAGCATGAATGCTCTTCCCTAGGATATTTCATGGCATCAAAGATATTGAAATTCACGATATATCACCAAACTCCATGGAAAGAGTACCGTAATGCACATCTATCTTAGTCCTAGCTGTTTTCATGAAAGGCCTCCCTAGAATGATTGGTGACCGACTACTAGGAGACTCATCCTCCATATCTAAGATGTAAAAATCAGCAGGGAATATCAGTTCATTAACTTTGACTAATACATCTTCAACTAAACCAGAGGGATGGGCATTACTCCTATTAGCTAACTGAACAATAACACCAGTTGGATGCAAGGGACCAAGACCAAGAGATCTATAAACAGATGCAGGCATGACATTAATAGAAGCACCTAAATCTAGCATGCAATCATCAAATCTATAGTTACCAATAAGGCAAGGGATAGAAAATGTCCCTGGATCTTTGCATTTACGAGGCATGGTAGGCCGGATGAGTCGCCGAGACATTCTCGGTTCAAGCTCACTCGTTCATTCCTCTTGATCGCCTCTTGTTGGTGCACAACTCCTTCAGAAACTTGGCATATTTAGGAATTTGTTTGACTGCATCTAAGAGAGAAATGTTGATCTCTACTCTTCGAATGTCTCAAGTATATCCTTCTCTTGTGCTCTATCTGCAACTTCTTGGACCGAATCGCTCTCTGAGGGAAGGGAAGAGGAATAGGAATAGGAATGTCTTCCTCTTCACCTTGCTGCACTGCCTTTTTCTTTTCAGAGTCAATCTTCACATTTCCGGCCGTGACAAATTGCTTCATCATTTCTTCAAGTGAGGAACCACCACTACTACTAGCTCGCCGTTGTGCCGCCGTGGAGGTGGACATATGGTGGTCGAGGAGGTGGTGCTTGCAAGGGTAAAGGGGGTGCAGTTGTTGTTGGAAAGTCTCGTGGTCCGTACGGCCTCTGCCGGTAGTTCCCACTCGCCGATCTTGGTTACTCGATTTTGGTATTGGTTGCTCTGGTTCGATTTTGGTTCCACGAAAGTTGGGGTGATTTCTCCAACCAGGATTATAAGTGTTGGAGAAGGCATTATTCTCGTTGGTATTGTGGCCTTCCCGAAAAACACCCACTGCAGCTACCGACCGATCTTGGTAAGTAGGATCATGCAAGGTAGGGCAAGAGTCGGTAGAATGATAAGGGTCGAACAAAACCCACAAGAGTACCCATGCGAGGAGGAGAAGACTGCACTGCTCTGTGTCACGCTAACCGCCTCACAAGGAGGCCGGATCATCAAGTCTATTCTCTAATCTCTGAGAATCATACTGAACTGGAGGTGTTTGAATATGGTAGACAGGAGTGCTATTGGCCCTGGTGCCAAACTGCTGAGAGTTATCTGCCATAATGGATATCAATTCTCGGGCTTCTTCAGGTGTCTTGTTACTCATAGCTCCACCACTAGAGGCATCAACCAACCCTTTGTCTACCGGTGATAGACCATCATAGAAAGAGTTGATCAAGTCTTTTTCAGATATCTGATGGTGTGGACAGCTTGCACATAACCTTTTGAACCTCTCCCAATACTCATGCATAGTCTCCCCAAATGATCTGTTTAATGTTGCCAATCTCCTTCTTGATCGCAGCTTGCTCTTGAGGAAGGGAAATATTTCTCTAGGAATATCCTCTCGAATATCACCCAGCTCCCAATAGATGAGGGTGAAGGTACAACAACCAATCCTTGGCTCCACCTTCCAATGAGAAAGGAAAAGCTCTCAACTTGATATGATTTTCATCAATGGCATGTGGCTTCATTGTCTTTGCACACTACATGGAATTCCTTCAAATGCTTAATGGGGCACTCACCGCAAGACCATGAAACTTAGGCAACAAGTGTATTAGACCAGATTTCAGCTCAAAGTTAGCAAAGCAAGGTTAGGATATTGGATGCACAAGGGTTGATAATTAACATCAGTGCACCCAATTCCTTCAAAGTATGATGATTTTCCTACTCTCCGCCATAATGTCCGAGCGAGCAAAGTTGCTACTAGAATCGTGAACACAACAAGACTATCGAAATACTATCGAAGCACAATCGGAAAGATCAACGGAATGGACACAATCGAATGGCGAATCGACTCTAATTGAGTATCCAGTTTGGTATTAATCTTATGACTTAGCCTAACAACTCTTCTAGCAAGAAGAATTGTTCTTTCTATTTCAGGATCAAATGGCAACAAATCTTCTCGATTAGTAGTATTCCCGGTACTCATGCAACATGTACACAAAGCGAATTGGCAAATACTCGAATGACAAAGATGCCACCGAAAATCAGAATTACGAAAATGCCACAAGAGGTGGTGAAAAGTAGAAAAACACTAAGAGACACAAAGACAAAACACACAAAAGCAAAAACCTATGCTAGAAATTGACCAAAACAAGTCCAGAAACAGTATCAAATGATTTTTAAAATTTTTGGGACTTGGACAGGGCAACTCCTAGACTATTGGGGGACTCAAAAATGGAATAAAAAACTTCAAAAATTGAAAAAGTGGCCTAAACGATGGAATTTGGCGAAACGGAGGATACCACATGGAAAATGGAACATTTTCGATGTGGGTCTAACGATTCGCCATTTTCTATCACTGTACCAAATTTCAACTCAATCGAGAGATACTAAAAAAATGGTCCCGTTGGAAATCAAAAAGCGAGAACCTAAAACAGTGAAAAAGTGGTCTAAACGTTGGAATTTGGGGAAAATGAGTGAGACCTCACTTCCTCCTAGGAAGTGACTTTTGCTTAAAACACCCAATTCCTTGTGAATAAGACCTGGTTTGAGTGATCGGAGTCAGAAAATTTTCTGTCCGGCCACCCGAACCACCTAAATTACCTAAACTAAGCAAATTCCTAATCAAACCGATGCAAATCCCCGGCAGCGGCGCCATTTTTGGAAAGATTTTTGCCGTGTCTTCCAAAATAAACCAAGTTCGAAAACAATTTGCAGAATTAGGGAACCTGGTCGTTTCCCAACGAATTTGCGGCGGGCTTGTTCAATAACAATAGTGAAACGGAATGATAAAATGGGGGTTTGGTTTAATGAATAGAACAAAACGAAATAACATAATCAAAGTGCAATAAACAGAGTCAAACAGAATCAAATAAACAGAGACAGATTAAACATGATCAACCCAACGAATTGATTCCGAAACCTCCATCATTGAACGAAAATACAACTAACCCACGTTTGGTTCCGGATGAATCGAAATCTCTCGCATTCATCCGGAGATTCCTCGCCTAGACGATCGCCTAGAATCTGTCCGGACAGTGGCGTCTCACTGTGCAATCGCACAGCAACACTGTAACCTAGTCCGAACTAAGTCCTTGGGATGAACCAAACCGAATATTAAATCTAATATTCGAACTATTTCAAATCGAATCCGATAAGATGAAAACAGAATCGAGTAGTTACCGATTAGGCACGAGTTCTCTGGATGAATCATGGAATCCTCATCGTTGGGTTAATCACAAGAGTTTAGCCGATCATGGCTGGGAAAATCGAAGAACGAACGAAGAACACGAAGAACGCGCGAAGAACATGAAGAATGAGATGAGAGAAAATGAAAACTTGTATTTTGATCCACTCTAATGTTAAAAACGTGAATGAATATGTTTGTGGCAGCTGCCATACTTAAAAATAACCTAAAACGAAATGGGCTCTCATAGTTTTAGCCCAAAACAGAAATAAAATATAAGCTGGACTTAAATTACAAAATTCGGGTCCAAAATAAATCCAGAATTGTGCATCCGACTTTGGCTCCAAAATTGACCTCCTTCTTGACCGAATTTGCTCTTGATGTCTTCATAACAATTGTAGCTCTCTGAATCATCTGAAATATGAGACAAAAATGAGGCAAATCCGATGTCTGGTTCAAGAGTTATGGTAGAAATAGTGAAGCAACACAAAACTGGAATTTTATTATTAAAAATAGCTAAAATGCAATAAAAGGCCCAAGGCCCAAATAAACATAAGAGTCATTATTTATTAGCTAAAGGGTCCTAAATTATTATTCAAGAGACAAAAATAAGTGTATAAAATATTCAATTATCAGGTCCTCAGCCCCACATCAAAGAGCCATGGTGTTCACAATGGTCCCACCGACACTGTCTCCACTGTGTTTCTTTCCTAGCCATGTGGCACTTTAACGACCTACGTGGACCTTCCGTCAGTTTTGGGCAAATTTGCTACCTTTTTTATACTTCTGGGGCAAATTTGGTACCAAAAAAAACTTCCGGGGAAAATTAGGTATTTAATCCAAAAAATCCAACGTGGCAAACGTCTGTTTGACCTTCCGTTAGTTTTGGGAAAATTTGCTACATTTTTCATACTTCCGGGGCAAATTTGGTACCCAAAAAACTTTCGGGTGCTGAGCGCTCCCTTAGCATAACTTCCGTGGCAAATTAGGTATTTAACCCTTAAGTAAAATTCACCTAAGGAATTTTTAATAGTATTTTAAACTTTTTTTTGTCACATAGGATGACTCAGAAACATCAGAAATTAAGTTATAAACAAGTCAAAAGTTTAGGGATTAAGTTATAAGTGAATCAAAATTTTAAAAGTCAAAAAATTAATTTTCCCTAATGTAATGGATGAAAGTTAGTTAGGTTTAACGGTTTTGCCTCAATTTTGAAAAATTATGGTTACTTTTACTCTAAAAAATAGTTTATGGTTACTTTTACAGTTTTGATTAAAGTTGAAGGTTATTTTAGTACATTAACCCTAAAAAATTCATGTTTTGGGTTAATGTCAAGGTAAACTTATGATAATCTTTTTTGACATCCTACTTTTCTTTTCTTTGTGACAGTGTGAATGTCACAATTGGGGATATGTAAAGATCATCTTTAATACATTGTGATAGTATCTCATGAATACACACTAGTATAGAAAAACAGTTTTTTAGACCGTCTCATCGAGAATGTTAATTACAGTGATAGTTTGAATAATGTGACCTTGTGACATTTTTGTGAATATCAATATAAGTTAAAACTGGCCACGTATAAATGTGGTCTAAATAATATTTTTTAGAATGGTTTTGAAAGGGTTCAGTCTCATACAAATAAAATAATTTAAAAGTAAGTTAAATTTTTTAAATTTAAATTTTTTTTCTAGACCTGAGCCTCATACAAACGGTCTAATTAAGAAACATTTTTTGAGGCCATAATTCCCTGTGTTTCCTATTATAAATACCAATGTATGGTGTCTATAACTTATGTACAGGCTCTAGTTTCTTATATGGGTTAAAGGCCTAATTTTCCATGGAAGTATTGATAAGGGGGCACTCAGTACCTGGAAATTTTCTGGGTACCAAATTTGCCCCGGAAGTATGAAAAAGGTACCAAATTTGCCCAAAACTAACGGAATGTCAAACGGACGTTTGCAACATCAGATTTTTTGGGTTAAATACCTAATTTGCCACGGAAGTATTGATAATGGGGCACTCAGCACCCGGAAGTTTTTTTTGGTACTAAATTTGCCCCAAAAGTATAAAAAAGGTAGCAAATTTGCCCAAAAGTGATGGAAGGTCCACGTAGGTCGTTAAAATGCCACATGGCTAGGAAAGAAACACAGTGGAGGGTGAGTCATATGCCAGATCATGTAGCCACGTCAGCACCTCATTCATCTCTCTCTCTTCCCTCTCGCTTTCAGCGGTTCGTGCTTCGAATTTTCTCCCACTCCTTCACCGACGGGTATGCCAGCTTCCACAACAATGCTTGCCAACTCTGTTTGCGACCTTCCTCTGCTTCAGATCCGATTGGTTTCGATCCCCAGAAAATTTCAAACGGGATGTTTGAATTAGCTCTGGATCTGCAAAAGCCATCAATTAGAGATAATTCCTAGAACAATTTAGTATTCCCATTGTACTCTAAAAAATGCTCTACCAAGAAACCAAATAGTTCTCTGAATCAAGATAAATAAAAAACCGCCAGTAAACCAAGTTAGAGATGGTCATATGGATTGTCAAAATTTTCACCAAATCATAAAATTTCAGAGAAGCAAAATAAGGGAATTTGGGGGGGGTGAGGAGGCAGTACCTGAACATTTGAGAATCAAGAAATTGTAAGGGTCTAAGGGATAAAATCGTTCGGTATGAATTTGTCACACCGCCTGACAGGTCCTCAGCCCCACATCGGAGAGCCATGGTGTTCACAATGGTCCCACCGGAACTGTCTCCACTGTGTTTCTTTCCTAACCATGTGGCATTTTAACGACCTACGTGGACCTTCCTTCAGTTTTGGGCAAATTTGTTACCTTTTTTATACTTCCAGGGCAAATTTGGTACCAAAAAAAACTTTCGGGTGCTGAGTGCCCCCTTATCAATACTTCCGTGGCAAATTAGGTATTTTACCCAAAAAAATCCGATGTGGCAAACGTCCGTTTGACCTTCCGTTAGTTTTGGGCAAATTTGGTACCTTTTTCATACTTCCGGGGAAAATTTGGTACCCAAAAAACTTCCGGGTGCTGAGTGCCCCCTTATCAATACTTCCATGGAAAATTAGGTATGTAACCCTTCTTATATTGTGAAGTTCAAAAGTTCATTATATCTCTATTCTCACAATACCAGCAAGCATCCATTGACATTGGAAAGATCTAATTAAAGGCATCGCTCACCTTCTAAACTGATAGAGAATCAAAATCGCATTGTGGAACATCCTAGAAATTAGTCTTGAATT
Organism: Acacia pycnantha; assembly: GCA_025563575.1. NCBI lineage: Eukaryota > Viridiplantae > Streptophyta > Magnoliopsida > Fabales > Fabaceae > Acacia > Acacia pycnantha. The sequence continues at coordinate 4,642,004 of JAMWYP010000021.1, read as the reverse complement.
GAGGCAACTTGCCTGATGAGTAGTGCTCTTGCCAAAGCGAGTTAGCCCTGAGTAAAGGGGTGACTCATTGTCTCCTTGATTGTTAGTTTTCTATAATAAATATGAGTTGATTTTCTTAAAATAACATCTTTACCTCTTAGTAAGTAAAATTAATAGTGATAATTTATACAAAAAAGGTTATAAGTTTGGAAGAAAAAGTCAATTAGGATATTATATTTACAACCAAATTCAACCCTAATTGGCTCTCTTAGCAGTACATTTCAATGTATAAATGCATTGAGTTTAATATATGTATTGATTTTGTTTATAAAGGTAAGGAATTACTTTTTTTTTAATTTGAAAGTTTGAGAATTGGGGGTCCAAACCAATTAGAAGTTGGAAAATAGAAGTTGGAGTTGGAGTAATGAAGAAAGGCAAAAACAACCAATTCACATACGCTTATATATAGCATTAGCTCACAGAAGTTTGTTGTTTCCATTCTATCCACGAGGGAGGCGGCCTACCTTATCCACAAGGGGCCCACCACCATTGCCTATCACTGAGTGAGGGTCTACGAGGTGAGGTTGGCTCTGATACCACTTGTAACGCCCGAAACGCCTCAGTATGTGGAACTTCCCAGGAGATCACCCATCCTGATATTTTCCTTAGTTGAGCACACTTAACTTTGAGGAGCACTAACTGTTGGAAATTATGCCCTAGGGGCAAGTCATTGTACTTTAAGCGTTTATGTTATTTAAAGTATTTCTCCGTTTAGTTATCATATCATTTGCATATTTATAGTGATAACTGTATCCTTGTATATATCTTATAAATTATCCTAAATGTCCCTGGTCGGTCATCTACGCAGGAGCGAAGATGAAATAAGACCAGTGTGACTTTGATGAAATATGGAGATACGAATCAAAGTCATAGGCACTTGTAAGAGTATTAGGTGCTGGACCGACCCACTATGAGAAAGCTGCATGGATTATGTCAGAAGCTTATCTCATGTATAACCACGTCATAACGCCCTATGACCTAAGATCATCATGGATTCCTACATAAGAGTTGCTGATCTTTGACCTAGTCAAAAGTCACCTTTGACCGGGTGATGATAAAGGCTTTGATCGGGATCAGTGGTTTTCATGCAAAGGAATGTGAACGGTCAAGATGGAACCCTCACATTTGTAGAGAGATAATATTGAGCCCTCAATGAGTGAGTCTGAGAAATGTATGGTCATACTACGATGGAAAGGAGTTTCCATTTCAGTTATTAGACTAATCAAGAATCGAAAAAGTAATGGTCAAGAACAGGAGGTTGACATTATCCATGTCTCATCCTTGACCAAATTATCGCGTGACAAAAGGGATGTGACATGGTTGTATGATAGGTTGTGTCGTATCAATGATCCCCATATGAATTGGATAGTCGCAATGTCTTGCTAAAGGTCGCTTGCGACTTGTGGGCTGGTACAGCATTGGCCCGTTGCCAATCTCATGTCGGCCTGCAGGGTCGCACATAAGAATAGCCCAACACGAGCAATAGTGTCCAGATTCATTGAATCTTAGATATGTTTAAAATTTAATGAATACATCATTTAATTTAGAATGTGTGTATGTGTATTAAATTCAAAATTAATAATAATATTATTTATATAGATAATAATATTATTATTATATAGTATTTAATTTATTTGATAAATCGAATAACTAAAATAAATAGAGATATCATATATCTGATTTAATTTAAATCGAGATATAGTATCTCATATTTAATTAAATAGACAGATATCATATCTCATTTTTAATTTTCGAATAAAGATATCATATATCTGATTTAATTTAAATCGAGATATAGTATCTCATATTTAATTAAATAGACAGATATCATATCTCAGATTTTAGGCAGGCTTTTGATTTGGATTATTTGAATAGATTAGATTAGATCTGTTAGACAGATTTAATTAATATCCAAATTTGAATTTTACGATTAATTTAGATTAATCTTGAATATTTTAATACGGCTTAATTAGGGTTTTAGAAACTCTATAAAAGATATTGATCTAATCGTATTAAGAGTACGAACCAACAAGCCGCGAAAAAAATCCTAGAGAGAAAAACGTGAGACACAAAATAAGTGTAACATCCCAATTTCAGAGCAAATTTTTTTTTCATCAGAGTAGAGCATCGGAATAAAGAGATTGAGTAACTGATTACAACAATAACAGTGGCATAATTGCCTGTTCATAAAGATTAATATATTATCTGTTCAATTACTAGACGTCCTTGATCGGGTCTCCACGTGGTCTTTATCTTCATGTGTCTTTGTCCGCTCCGCTTACTCTTATCCTCCGTTCTTGGTATCCCGTATACTGATGCTATAGTAAGAGCTGAGATCCAATGTCCATCGGATCTCAGGTAACGGTTAACCTCATGCTTATATAACATTATATGATCAACAGATATTTCTAGAGATACAACTATGATCCATACAGTTCAATATATGATCATTAAATAACAACTACCCTACAAGTAAAGTTATCTGCCTGCACTATTCACCAGTGCCACGATGTACGGTCGTGTCCTCATCGATCATGTGCATGACCGAACAGAGTCCCGTCCATGGCTTATGAAACTATCCGTATCCAATATAAGCGGACTATAAGCATCGTAGTCGGTATTACGATGCGCCACGAACGTACCTTCGTTTGATGGTACTTCGGTACTTTGACGGAAATGGCACGTTTTCGGAAAACAATAAACGTCCAACAGCAGCACGTCGGACAGCGTAACGGCAGCAAATCAGAGTTTCTGACGTCCTATAAGAGTAGTATCACTTTTATTAGTGATTTGACATTATAACGGGCATTTTAGGTAAAAATTACCATTTTGCCCCTATACCCCTAATTGGCGGAATTTCGCCAGTACGAAAGCTTAAAGCTCGCTATTTTAACTCAAATTTTCAGAGACTCAATCCCTACTATGTTTTTACCTCGTCAGGCATCTTTCAATGCAATGAGGCTTAAAAACAAGAATAGGAATCTCATCTCCTACTTCCTAGATCTAACTAACAGTTCTACTAAAACTACCGAAAGAACTAAAGACTAAGGACCGAAGGACTTACCCGTTGAAGACTTCTTCACAATTTTTCCAGAGCTTCTCTCTCTTCTTTCCCTCTCTAGATTCGGTCAAGGAGGAAAGAAATGGTGTGAAAATGAAGAGAAGGGGGGGTATTTATAGAAAAGAGGAAGGATTTCGTAGTCGGATCAACTTTGTGAGAAACGATCTGGACCGTCAAACACTACTTTTCAAAAAAAACCCTTTCTTCCCTTTTTGCTTTCGTACTTGGCCGAAATTCAAGAGGGCTTGGCCAATGGGAGGTGGCCACGTGTCACCTTCCAGAAGCCTTCCGGTCCAATTTCCTCGATCGGTACCCGATTCGCGTAATTTCGGAGAAATCTCAAAGTTCTGGTTAACTAACTTTGAAGATCTTCTCTTCCTTACTAGAAATGTCTATTCTAATCTAAATCTTGATTCCATACAGGGCATTTCGTGTTCAGCCGAAGTTTCTCGAAAGACGTGTCCGATTTCAGAACGAAATTCCGGAAGCTACCGATTGTGGACAAGAATGCACTAATTCCAAATATGTCCAGAAAAATTCTCAATTCTTCCCCAGATGTCACAACGTGACTTTTGAATTCTAACTTTCAACTTGGCTATCGGCTTTTTCTCGAATTTCCTATTTCGTCTTATTAGGAAAATGCACAATCGGCTTGAATTAACTTAGGAAAAGCCTAACGGAAGATAAAAACCCACTGACCAATATTTTACCTTGACTTTGGAAATCCCATTCCTAGATCTCTAGATAGGGTCCGTTTCCTATTTATTCCATTACTATTCACTACAATTAATTATATTATAAAATAATATAACTTATATTATAAAATACTATAACTTACAAACTAAGTTTCTATTTTTCTTTTTCTTTTTTTTCTTTTTTTTTCTGCCCATTTTTTTTTTATTTCGTTTTTTTATATTTGATTAATTATTTAATTAATTAAATAATTTTTTACATAATTTTTACAAAATTTTCCTATTGGTCTATTCTTGCATTTAGGCTTAAAAATACCTAAACTCATCTATTTTTCTTCAAAATTTCCAATTAATTAGAAAATATATTTTTACTAATTTTAAGCCAACAACCACCAATTTTTGGGTTTTACATAATTATCCATGAATTTCCTTTGCTTATGCTTAAGTAATTAGCCCAATATTACTTAATTACTTAATTATCACAATTTGATAATTTTCTTAATTAGAATACCCCTTGTCTCATAATTCTAGCTCTGACATTTTCATTTCCATGTCTTCGCATTATTTTATAATTTACAAGGGTATTTTAGTCATTTTAATGCTTTTGAGCATTCTTATTCAATTTCTCCAAGTTCATAATTTATTAAATTACCATAATTAGAGATAATATACTCTCATAATTCACTTGGTCATTTTACTGCCTTTTAGGATTTTTCATAATTTTTCTAAGTTATTATATGCTCCTCAATGGTATTTTGGTAATTTTGGCACATTATTAGTTTTTCCTCTAATTTCCAAGAGATTTCTCCTTAGAAAATTGAATAATTATAACTTAATATTTGATATCTCATATTCACCTATTTTTGATAGGTATAATTTTACTAAATCATAATACAGATTTTTAGGGTATTACAATAAGAAGGCGCTAGCACGCTGTCGTACGTGTTGGAGAGTTGTTTGGTGTGGATACCGGTAGAGGGAGTGGATTCGTAGAGTCGGCTCCTAGAGATTGATCGAGCAAGAAGGTGTTAGCCCACGAGTTCTCAAGGCACGCATACGAGTTCGAATAGGTACGGTTTTTCTTAACTAACCCGATTTAAACGTCGTTGATAGATCCTCTTAATGGGATTCATAAAAATTTAATGGATGAATTCCTTCCACTGCGTGTACGGATCCCAACACTAACCACCATGCTAAAAGTTTAAGCTGATAATAGAGGAAATGATACTTAATATCGCAGCTAAAAGTAGATCGAAAGGTGCCAAAACGAATGTCACCGTTGAAAGTGGGGTATAGGCGGCGACAATTGTCGCCGTAGAAATATTTATTAATAGTGACAATTGTGTCGCCGCAAAAAGATGAATCAGCAGCGACAATTGTTGTTGCTGAAAGTTACAATTTTTTTTATTGTTTAATGTAAAGTGCTAAACATAAAACTTGTACGCATATTGATAAAGATCAAAAGTAATTTTAAACTAACAATATACTACTCCCTCTAGTCCTTATTATAAGATTACAACTAGCAAGTATATTTGGTCCTTTTTATAAGACACTTGTTTGTTTCCAATGAGCATTAATTATCTTTTCCCATATATGCCCCTAATTAATAAGGGTAGTGGGAGAGAGTAATAATCAATATAATGTAAGAGTTTGATACAATTAGTAGGAGTAATATTGAAAGTTACTTAAGGGTATGTTTGGTTTGAGGGAAGGGGAGGGGAGGGAAGAGAAAAAAAAAGGAGGGGAAAGGAAAACTTGTGGGCCCCACTACACTCAATTTTGATTTTTTTTTTCTCTCTCCTCTCCTTTTTTTCTCTCCCCTCCCCTCCCCTTCTTTCAAACCAAACATACCCTAAATTGTAGGACAACTTTATTGACTTTAATTGTTTTTATTGGTTTTTGAGAATTGTTAGTTGGTGTTTTATAATAAGGACTAGAGAGAGTAATTAGCAAGGATACTAACCTTCTTCAAAATTAACATCAAGTATTTAAATTTTCTAAACAATGTCTAAATATTGTCCATTAGAAAGATCAAACATGAAAACTATGAAGAAGGACTTGCTGGTGGGAAAACAAGACTAAGAGTAGATGAAGTAGGAGCTGCAAATTGCCCCTGTTGCATCAAGACAGCTAGTTGAGCATGTATTGTTTGCTCCATTTGTTCCATCTTGTGCTCAAATTGTGCACGCACTGCTTCTATATTTGCACATTCTTCTGCAAGATTTGCTTCCGTCTTTGCACGCTCCACTTCTATATTTGCACGTTCTTTTGCAAGATTTGCTTCCACCTATGCACGCTCCTCTTGAAATTTTTTATCAAACTCCTCATGCAATAGGGAATAGGGTATGCACATTCTCCACAGCTGAATTATCATTGGATTGAGACTAATCTCTCTTCCTCAAAGACTCTACTCCATACTCTTTTCCTCTTACATACTCTGATCTCTCACCAAGAATAGTTGTCCATATTTCATCAGAGGTCTTTCCAGCATCACTCTCCACCTCTTCTTGTTGTTGTTGGCAAAGTTCTTGCAAGTGAGCCTATACTTAAAGCTTGAAACAGATGAGATAAAAAAAAAATCTTGATATATTGTGGATCTGCCCACACTAACTGTCCATCTGCCGTCTTCCTATTGTATTTAGGGATGTAGGCTTTACATATTTTTAAATATAAATAAAATAACTTTCACAAAATGTTAGTAATCTACTAGATCAGTTGGTTAGGTTTTTTTGTTTGTAATAATCCATCCTGTGTTTGAACTCATGTGTTGTGAAACTTGTTTTTTTTTCCCATAAAATTTGTAACAATTAACATCAACAAAAAAAAAAGCCCACCAAACTCACAGTGAGCAGAGTCAAACTCGGGATCCACTATTGTGGACTTTAGATACACACCAACTTGCCTAGAGCCTCCAATTGACAGGTCTTGGCAACAAATAAAGTGAAATCAATGGTGTAGATTAACTCATTAGGAGGGATGATAAGGGATGAGGAAAAAGTAGGATAATGAGAGGATCCGGACCCAAAACGTTAAGGCTCAAATTTATAGGACCTTTCACTTTAGTATATATTTCCTTCTGTCCCTATTGTAAGACGAAAAATGGGTGATACTTATTATAAGTTACAAAGTAAGATATAATTATGTTTTTTCAAGATTGTCCCTATCTAAAATTTGATACAATGTTACTTTTTCACTTTCAATATGTAATACACGATTTTAAATATGGGTATATTTGGATTTTTCTTCATTTTCAAATAAATTTAATAACCAAATCACTCATCTTTAGTTTTCTGGCAAGGTTGGGGATATGTGTACGTGTGAGTATTACTTAATTAAACCCAATTCTATTTGATGTGGGACTTCTCACATCAATTTTAAGTCTTCTCACCCTTGACATATCCTCACAATTTTAATTTTTAACTGGACTAAACAATCATGAACTGATAACTATAAGTCTACCACATCACTTTGCAAGAAAAACCCACTAACCAGAATCAGTAACTCACAAAGCCCAACGCGAAGCTGCATATCAATGGAAACACACTTAGGCTAAAATGGCTTATGAACAGTAAAAAGAAGAGAGGAGCCGATCCATGAAGTAGCTCTATGAACAATAAAATGGCAACAGATTTATTAGTTATATAGATAATAATATATAATCATAAATGGCCATGTTCTTTCATGGAATCTAAGTATTGTAACCCTGATTAACTCTTAAGTTGCTTTTGTGCTGAGTAGGCAATATTCATCCCCATCCTAGCTATATTGGTTCTATAAGAAGTATGTTAATAATAATGCCAATGTTTCTTGAGTTCTCAAATTAAGAAACCTGTAACAAGTACCTCCTGTGATGGTCAAGAATTGGGCTACAACATGAAAGTATTAAGAGAAAAGGGAGGAATCCCTAGCCCCAAGTCCACCAATGACAACGTCAAACCCACCAAAAGAAGCCATCCTTCCCTACAACATATCTGCACTCACTTCTTTCATGTCTCCAATCTGAATGAAGCCTTTGGTACGGTTTGTCTGCTCCCCCTAGCCACAAACAATGTCTTTATTCACTTCACACATCTCCACTGACATCACATTCTTATGTGTAATTTCGAGTCGATGCAAAACAACCTTGGCACCTATAATGCCAGAGAACAATGACAAGACATTCAAGCCTCTGGAACTTATCCTTCAACATTGAATGATAGAAGGCAATTGTATCGACCTACAGAAGCCCATGCATGAGCTTGCACTTAATTAATCAGCAGAGAGACAAAAAGAAATTAAAATCTTAGGATTACAAAGGGACTCGTTCTGAAATGGAGGATAACTACCTTAAAAGTATGAGCAAGTGCTTTGTATATAATATTCCTTGAGTTTCCTCCACCTCTAGTGTAATTTCTTGGGTATCCCTTTAGTTTCTCCTAATTATGAGGTTCAAGAGGTGCCACCTAGTTTCCCCCCCACCCAAACCAAGTTCTACTTATTACATTGTTTAATTGATCATTTGGGAAGCATAAAAAAGTGCTTCTTTAAGAACTTTTTTGCGAAGTTGAGACAAAACTCCTCTCATATCCTTACCATAAACACCATAAAACTGCTTATTAAAAGCTAAAACAAACAAACACTAGGTATATTTTGCTAGACATGTGCGGGAGATTCTTGGTCGCTTCCCTCAAGCTCTTTCCCTATTCCCTCTGTGAGTTTCCTACTAGCTATCAAGCTTTTGAGGGTATTCAACTTTGTACTTTTGTCCCATGAAGGCCACCACTCTCTAGTCAAAGGTCAAGTTTTTACAAGAGTGAGTGATGTTGGAGGAGCAAGAGGGTGACAGTTGCAAGTGGGAAGATTATGGAAATATCCTCTTTTCCTCATAGCACGGAAGAACTGGGAATCAACAAGTTCTGGTTGGTCAATACTAGACAGGAAATGTGACATCTCACTACAACCTCCTTCAGGAGTGATAGTAGTAGTTTCATACTACAAGTACGGTGGGTCATCAATGTACGTTGGGAGCTTTCTTTCTATGATGGGACCCAATGAACTAGGGTGTGTTGAACCTCTGTCATAGGTTTAAGAGGACCTTTTGTTCTATCAGTTGGCTGCAAAACAAAAGCATGATATGAGGATGTTTAGTATTTACATACTTGCATTAAAGGAGAAAAAAAAGGTAAGAATTGGGATGCCATTTAAAATGGTTATATAAAAACAAGATCTTTTAATTTCAGGGGTATGGCCAGCTCGATTGTGTCTTTTATCACAGGAATTTTGATGCTGGGGACAATTTCCCTCTCCAGTCGAGTAGCTAATATGTAATCTCCTAGCTCACTGGTTTCAGATTTTAAGGCCTACCAAATGTTATCAAGTCAACCACAAAATGAGCTTGTAAATGCTCCAAGGAAACTTTCTTGAAGAACTGCTAAACTACACTTTAGATAATTTATTGTTGCAGCTAATATGTGGGAATCAAATTTTTTTTTTAAAAAAAAAAAGGATAGGAAGAAAAACAAGCACCATATTTATGGACAACACTTGAAGCCTCTTCTAGTGTGAAACCCATGTTCACAAGCTGGGTTAATGTCTCCTGCTTCTAAATCTTGCAAGCCTCAAGGAGTCATTAATTTAGCAAGATGGATGCTTTTAAAAAAACATGATTAAAAAACCATTTTTGATAATATATCATCTGACTTAGTGGTTAAGAATATGCCTCACCTCCTAATCACCCACCATTACTACAGCCTTCTCACCTGCCCTGCTGCTTTCCCCTTTCTCATAGTTTTATTTCATTTCATTAACAGTATCACGGAATAAATATGGTCGCTTGGAAAACAAGGGAAAAAAATACAAAAATGTTCTTGCAATGGTATGACAGGATTAAGACTAATAACATGGATGGGCCTAAGGAGACGAAGTTAAGATCTATAATATGCTATCAAAATACACTAATCATAAATGTAAATACTGTGAAGAAAGAGAAAGAAGTTTAAAGGACTATAAAGAACCTACTATAGACATGAGTATATATACTTTAATGTTGTCGACATAAGAAGACAAGGAAGAACCAGACAAAGAAGGTGGCCAATATAATAAAAAGTAAAAGTAAAAGCAAAAGCAAAAGGAGATTCCTTACAAGAAGACAAGAATAGTAAGATGCTTTGAAGATAAAAACTAATTAGGGTGAGAAAAAGAAAACCTGAGTTTATAAAGTAACTAAGGTCGGGAATGCCTAGCTTATATAAAGTCTTGTTAGTCCCCAAAGGAGGATACACCAAACTTGAAATATCAATTGATTCTCACTATACTCACTTTGTTCTAATTAATAATATACAAGTGTTCATATCCAATATCCAGCTTTTATCTTCAAGTATATAATTGAAGTTGAAGAAGAGCATTATAAGGTATGAGTAACTAACTAACTTTCTTTGGGGATCAAGGGCGTAATATTATCTTAATCTAGATAGTAATGGTCCTGTAAGAGGGATTCAAGATCATATGTTCATCAGAGTTAAGAGGCCAATTACGCCTCCAATAGGAAACAAATGAAGACTGTGCTCTAATAGTCTGAAGGGGGAAGGTCTGAACTCCATGAGAGAAGCTCTATAACAGTATTCCTCTATAAAAAGAGACATAGATCCTTCCATGATCTGGATTATAATTGGTCAATCTTTGGTAACATATCTTGAAGTGTTCATATTGTAACATCCCAAAATTTTGGGAATTTAAGTTTAGATATGTTATGGGAATTAATTATGTAGCTTGGCTCAAATAATATAAGAGAATTATAAGGTAGAATTTGGCCAAATGATTAAACTAATTATTTGAAAGATTAGGAAATTATTTTCCATATAATATTTAAAAGTAAAAATTATGGAAAAATTTGCAAAAGATAAAAAGTTGATAAAAACTCAACATGTGGCAAATATATATATATATATATGAATACGTGGGGTATATACATGTGGGATATGTATATATATATATCCATAATCCTTTGTTGACCAATTTTTCCCAGCCCAAGAATAGCATCACTAAGTCCTCCACTGCCCGTGAATGAAGATCAGGCTTCTGGGCTGAAATTGGTTTTAACTAAACTTAAGGTTCATTTTCATATCCTTGGCCCATCACCCACTTCATCCAAATTGTTAAAATTTTCTTCAGGCCATATGTTGACCGTGTGGTCTTAAAAAAAAAAAAAAAAACAGAAATGCAAAGACTCACACAGCGTTGATTACGCGAGAAGCAGATACAGTAGGATATGAATCAGATTACGCTAGGCTCTCTCTCTCATCAGCGTATCTTGCCTCAGCCTCCACGGCATACACCAACCAGCGGCGCTATATCCCTCGAGACACACACCCTTCGGACCAACAGTTTTGCACCATTGGACTGGACCCAAATCCTCTTATTTAATCCCCATACTCCCTGCTTGTTCTCATCCAAGAACGTGAGAACCCAAGAGAACGCAGCTGCTGTTATAGTTCTCTGTTTTTAATCTAAAAACAGGGGTAATAGAGAGGCATAAGGGTGAGAGCTTGAAAGATAGAGAGGAGTGGGTTACTGCAATTTCTTTTTCTTTTTCGCTGCTCAACGTTGCCGCATCCGGAGAGGGGTAGTTTTCAGCCAAACCTTCACCATAAAAACCAGCAAGCTAACCTAGGTAAGTCTCCTTCTCGTTTCCATAATGAAACCGAGACCTTGGGTAAATATTTATATAAAAACAAAGCACATGGGAAAACATATAAATTTTGCTGTCATGAACCTCTAGGAAACATCACTGTCGTGTGGTTGCAACTGTTGGAAAAGATGATAAAAACAGAAACTTGTTGTCTTGCGCTTAGGTATGTGTTCGTCGCTGCATATATTTATATATGAAAGAGATGAAAAAAAAAAACCTTGAATGGTATAGTATGTGCATATATATATATTAGGAAACAAAAATTTGCTGTCAAGGGTTTGAGGAAACAAAAGGAAACATCTTTGTCTTGTAAGTATATAACCATGTGTGTGTATCACTGGTATGGAAAGAGTTGCTGTTACTAGGTTTAGAGAACCAATAGGAAAACATTGATATATACTAATACATACATGTGCCGCATCTGCATTTAAAAAAAAATTGAAGAAGAAAGCAACTAATATATATACACATGTGCTTGTCGGTTTGTAACTGTTTTTGAAAAGAAAATACCATCTGTTGTATTGCTGCAAGTAAACCATAGGTGTAGCTACAATTAAGGAGATATATATAGGGTTGCTGCATGATGAAAAAAAAAAAGGGGGGGAATCATGCTGATAGTTATATATGTATGTATCCAACGCTGTGGTTATTAAAGTGTGTTATCACATTTCATGACTTTGGAAGTAAATTGCAAATCCTTCACGGCTAGACACTCATGCATGTGGTTTAATCTATTTCCTAGTCTAAGGATATAAATAGGCGCATGAACCTTAGAAAGATTAAGCAAAAGGGAATTGATAATACATAAGTTTATGGTTGCATATAGACTTTGTTGTCATAAGTATATTGCTACATTTAAAGGATAGAAAAGTTTTTCTGCCAAAGCACTTATATAACAGCACTTATAAAAATAAGTGGAACACCTACTGCCTTATATTTATGAAGATATTAGGAAGCCATTTTGTTGATATATATACATATATATCTGTATTTAGGAATAATGGGAAACCTAACTGTGTTGTTATGTATATGAAGCATATTGTACATGACATTAATATTTATCAAAGGCTTTAGAGGAAACCATGAGAAACATTAAATAAAATGTTTTAAAGCATAATTTATAATTGGTATTTATAAGCTCCTAATTTAAGGTGTTAGTATAACCTTGAGAGTAGGTAAATGATAAAAATAATGAGTTAAATAAATAAACAATATAATAATAATAAAAAATAATAAATAAATAATAATTCGCGTAGTCAGTTACTTTGCGACTCAAGAAGTGACTAATGACAATGATAAACGTTTATAGGCATACTTTGACACCTCTACTGATCCCAGCACCTTCGGACGAATTAAGGATTCAAGTTTGAGGTGGGTAACTGTTATCTCGTTAGCTTGTATGTATGTATTCATGTATGATTAGGGTGCGGTCCTTGGTCATTAGTGCGGTTAATAGTGCGACTTGTTTATTGTGAATTACTCTATGCTTATACATGTGTTATACTATGATTTATATTTCATACTGTATATGAGATTAACTGTTACCCCGGGGTTCATTCATTTGAACTCCGATCGCACAAAAGAAACAGGCAGTGGATCAGGATCAAGAGGGAAAGCGCAAGTGTAAGGACTGCAAGCTAAGGAGTTTTTTTTTTGGGAAATTATAAATAGTTGGACTATATTAGTTCGTTTATCATTTGACGACTATTTTGGATTATTGTATTAACATTCCACTATGGGATGGATCGAATCGCGAAAAATTCATCCTCATGTTTTCAAACTAAGTTATTTTGTTAAAGTTTTTATTCCGCAATTAAGTCGTTCAAATTATTTCGATGCCTGTGCGCTTTAATCTCTGATAAATAAGGGCGTCAAAAGGACGGGCGTTACACATATGACGTGGTTGTCTCATTTACACACACCACTCACGATGAAAGAAATATGAAGTACAACAAATGCACAATATTAGTACTTGCTGCTTGAAAATACTTTCACACGGGCAAAAATAAAATATCACTAAATAATTAATAATCCACAAAATAAGATTACCGCATACGTGTGCCACTTACGGCATGTCCCACTTGCCTATACTCTTCCCCCAAAAAAAAAAAAGAAAGTATGTACATATAATTTGGTTGATCCAGAGGACTCAGTCCTTACGGGCTCGTCCATGTCCCAGTCGTATCAAGGTGGGTTGGGCCCGACCCAACAACAAATAACCCATATATGAAAGATAAAAAAAAAAATCAAATTCTTACTAGTTCTAAAACAGGCAGTCACCTATTCATTATTTTGTAGCTCAAACCAAGGGCTAGTTTTGAGAAGAAAGAATCTCGTCCATCCATGTACACTACACTGTTACATTTGAATCCTGACCCAAATACTACTTGTTAGATTATGTCACATTTTTTCACTCCTCCTTTGGCTTCACAATAAGCCAATTCACACCATATTGCATTCCTAAACTTGTACAACATAATTGTCGAAAGGCTTTATGTCCCAATCTCAAAGCTCAAGATTCTTCTCCATTGTATCTAATAGTGTCCATCCTCTAGCATGAAAATGAAAGTGCTCAATTGCCAACTTAAAGTTTTGAACATATAGCATTAATCTTTGTTCTAAAGGACCTTTCTTCCCACAAAAGTTAAAACAATCTTACAAGCTAAAGTGTGATGCTGATTTTCACAAAATTATTAGTAGCTTATCTTATCCTTAGGCCTTAATAGAGTATGAACATCAAGCCCACACTATATTGTCCAACTCCAAATTTGAATAAGAAAAACAAAATCGGGTGGGCTGTATGAGGCCAATACATCCTCACGACAAAGTTGAAAACTCATATAATAACATTTATTAGGATGACCCCTCGTCTTTGGGCTCAACTGGAAAATGGGTCAGATACTCTCACAAAAAAGAGAAGGTTCGAACCTGAAGTTGGTCAAGGCGCTGAGGGAGGTATTCTAGGTAATGTGAACCTGTGGTAACGCAGGTTGAGATGAAAGCATATGTACTCTCAGTCCTGTATGCCCTGAGAAACAAAGCCATAGTGCCATGCCTTTGGACTGTAGGTGAACTCAACTCCTCACCTAAAATTTTATTATCAAAACATTTATTAGGATGGGAGAGATGAGGTCTCTCATGAATACCCATATATATATAAAGACAAAATGATATTACTTAAATGAAAAAGTTTATAAAGTATCAACCAAATGCAACAACATGAATATGCTACATATGAAAATCCTTTATGAGAGATAATATTTCATGCCATGTGATGCTATTTGCCGAAGAGTAGTTCGATGGAAACACCAACAATGCCTTGTTAACATGAGTTATAACCAAAGGATGATATCCAGATGTTTCATGAAGTTGATGAGAGTTAGTGATCTAAAGTAGAGTTGCTCTAAATCATCTAGCATGGAAGGAAGAACCTGAATTCCTTATATTCTTCCATAGGAATTGAATCAAAGGAGAACATTGATGGCATATATATCATTCATATAAACCCTCCTTCATCTTCATCAATCTAACGAGTTAGGTTTCTTACATGTGATAATTTTGACAATTATAATTCAATAGAAATGCAGTGTTGCATTATGGGAAAAGACCAACTCTGTAAATGATAATTCAGGGAGTCAAGGGTATTCATTCTATGGCAAATCTGGCTAAACAGGTATCTGTGAAAAATATGATCATTGAGACAACACCCTTTCTAATTAACCATGTGAATACTATTGTTTCGGCTCAATAGAACATATGCTTATAAATAATATGCATTTACACAATTTTATGTTTTACTATTTTATTCAATCAAATTAGTTACATTATATCAACATCTAAATTAATTAAATCAATATCTATATATGCTTTTCAATTTATAATTTCTAACAAAGATATCCATTAATTTTAAAATTTTATAAAAATTAATTAGTTTAAAAATAGATAGTTGCATGACTCGTGTATATTACTAGTGTTGACTAGTTTTGTGTGCATTTCTATAAACATATCAGTTTTTTAAAAATCAGTCAAAATTTAGAAAGGTGTTCAAAATTTGGGACGAGACCGGGATATCCCAATCTTGATTCTCATTTAAATTTTTGGCTCGGATGTAATTTATATCCCAATACGGGGAAATTCAGTTTATTTTTTAAACAAATAAGATTTTTTAAACAAATAAGAAATTTTAAAAAATATCATTATATTAGCTAAATTCTCCATATTCTATTATTTAAATTGATCATTTAATAATTAATATGGCCATAATAATTATATAAATTGATTTAGAATTGAAGAATAACATTCCACCATCATCATTATTTTTATACAATACTGTATAATTAGGATTAGTATCACGAGATATACTGTTTAAATCTGATTAAATATATGATTTACATCTTATTAAATGATAACTTAATTTATAAGATTTAAAAAAAAACTTAATTTATGAGGTTAAAAAAAAATTGGGACTGGAATTCAAATAAAGATCTCAAGAGTGCTCATGGTCCTGTCCCGGTCTCAATCGGGGAGGGATATTCTAGAATCAATTATTTGCAAATGCTAATATGCAGATATTGCATCGGAATTCTGGAAGTTAAATCGGCCAAAAAAAATCTGGAAATTAGAAGCGTTTGCGAACTTCATTTCTATGCAGAAAACCGAATGAACAGGACATGAGAGAAGGCACACAGTGAAACAAATTTAAAATTTAAACTTTTCTTGAGAGGATGGGATACCGGATATCGCGGCAGCGGCTCCAAAATCCTTCGGTGACAATTTTTTGTGATTACTGATTACGGTGGAGAGTATTCCTTTTTTGGGTAAGCGCATTTTCTGCCGGGTATTTAGAAATTCACTGCCGTGCGTTTCTCCCTCTGGTGATTATTATTCGGCGATCTGGGTATGGACCATGTTGGGGGCTACGGCGGCGCTGGCGGTCCCGGCGGCGGCGGTACGAGTTGTAGAAGTAGTAGTTGCTGTGATATGACCGTCAAATGCTCTTGTAGGTGGAGGCTAGAACCGCATCATCACTTCTACAACCGATTATTTTCCTCTGGTTTCGTTTTCTTCTCTGCCTGTCTAGTATTGTTCGGATCGATTGCCACGCTCTATGGATGGGTTACGTTCACGCCGTCGTCCTTTCGGACGGGATTGTCAACGTCTGGCTGCCAGGAAGACAACGAGGGTTCTTGGTCAATTGGGATTTTTTTCGGTGACTCTCCCTTCTCTCTCAAACCCATCGAAGCTGTAAGTCTTTTCTTTCATGTTATGATCCTCTGTTTACCTCCCCTTAATGTGATTGTTTATTTAGGGGAAAAAAATTGGCAAGCCGTGTTCTATTTTTCTTGTCCTTATTCTGGTAGTTGTTGTCGTTGTTGTTTTTGTTTTTTGTTTTTTGTTTTTGTTTTTTTTAACGTGAATGATGAACTGTTGTTTATTTTTGCTGGGGGTTAAAAAAATTGACATCATTGATTCTTGCGCAATTATGATCCCAAAGAATATTTTAACTGGAATTTGTTCAATTCAACCCCTGGATTTGATTATTCCAATTGTATGCAGGTCAATGTGTGGAAAAATGAAACTGCTGCTTGGCCTGTAGCCAACCCCATCGTAACGTGTGCTTCACTCTCTGATGCTGGTTTTCAGAGTAATTTTGTAGCTGATCCTTTTCTTTATATTCAGGTATATAAGCCTTTTATTAGTCAATTCTCTTCCTCGCTGTTTTCTTTTTGGCGTAAATTCCTTTCTGTTTTTGTTCTAGCAACATTTTATCTTATGTTTCTGCTTGCTAAATCAATGTTTGTGGTCAATTATGAAACGTCATATATCATTTCACTACACATCTCTTCTATTGTTTTTTTTGGTACATCAAAAAGCAGAGGCGCACCTAATAAAACAAAATTGCAACAGTGTTGATTTTCGCTTGGAGCTCGAGAATATGTTTTCTCAGAGTGAAAGTCTTTGGTCTGGAATTATTGTACAACTGATATATCTGTTGGTTTCTTTGGGCCACCTCCTTGATGAAATTACTTATGAAATTAGACGCTGAAAAGTTGAAGGACAAGTCAAGATTGTATGGATTGATAGACTTAAGGTGCAAAATAAGATGAGAATTGAACTGGTTGAATTCAAAACATCCTGGAAACTAAAATGCACGATCAATATAACCATTGGGTCATCATCACGCCTTGTTGATATAGGATGGAATTAGGGAAGGGAAAAATATGATTCATATGGTGTAGTTAGTTATTTAATGGAACATCAATTACATGAATGCCAATCTTTAATTAGTCTCTGTTGTTGGCTTGTGAAATATTTAAGATGGGTTGTCCATGAACTACAACTTATAGATTTGCAAGTTTGACTGCCAGTAAACATCTTATAGTTCTGTTAGTAGAAAACTAGAATGTTTCAGGTTTTCCTAGATGTTACTAATATTTTATTTTAACTAATCTCTTCCCCCTTCCACACGAATCTGCTTTCTTTATGCATGTAAACCTGATTTTTCATTGCTGCATAAAAATATTTTCATTCTGCGTGCATTTTTCTTCTTAGACATTGGATCATGTTGACTATCTGAAGCTGTTGGATGCACCACCGAGCAAACTCTGCTGTGCAGAGAATATAGATGTTGGAGCTACTAACTGATACATACACATAAATGGACAAAGATGTGCAAATTGTTCTTGTTTTCAAAGTGTTTGATTCCTCTGTTAGTATATCCTTATCAAAATAATGGTGTGTTTTTTGCTTATCGAATCAAAATGCAAAATAAACTTGTAGGAATGGTTTCAGCAGTGGGAAATTTTTGAAATGCAAGAACGTATTTCTTTTTAATCTTTATTGTTTGGCTGAAATCTTAAATTGTTTTGTCTGATTTATATTATTTATTTATTAATTTATTTTTGTTATTGCTAACCCAATATCTGCCTCTGTAGTCTATCACTTTGTTCCATCCATAGCCTTTTGTTACTTTTGGTTAGATGGTGTTAATCTGTTTTACAGTCCCCCCTCCCTTCTTTTCTCTTTTGTTGGTCTTTTGCATGGATAAATAACAATGTTCTGTTGATTCATATCGGTACCATGATTCAGGGAGGTACTTTTTACCTATTCTATGAAACAAAGAATTCAATCACTTTGCAAGGAGATATTGGAGTCGCAAAAAGTACTGATAAAGGAGTTACATGGCAACAATTAGGCATTGCCTTGAATGAGGACTGGCCTCTTTCTCATCCATATGTATTTGAATATCTTGGCCAGGTAGAAGCTGAATTTCTTACTCATAAAGACACTGAGAATGGTTTTCTTTTTTGGCATGATTTGCTAGCTTGGTAATTGGGACAATAAATTTGAATTGCTTCTTTATTTCATAAAGTCGCTAACTTAGTATCTGAAGGGCTTTGAATATAACTACTCTTTGGATCTGGTCAATACAGTATTTATTGGGTCTTGTATGCGTTCAGTTAATGCCTGTGAAAAAGTTTGTCCTGAGAAAACCCATATTCTCTTTATGTTATAATGTATGTGAACTTGTATTTTGTCTGTTCATTCCATTAAATTTTTATCCAATGTACAATATAATTATTCTTACAATTTCCTTCTTTTGTGTCTTAAGATATATATGATGCCTGATAGCATCAAAAAAGGGGAACTCCGTGTGTACAGAGCACTTAACTTTCCTTTGCAATGGAAATTGGAAAAGGTTATCATGAAAAAGCCCCTTGTTGATTCATCAATCATTAATTATGATGGGAAGTATTGGCTTTTTGGCTCGGATCATAGTGGTTTTGGCAATGGGCAGTTGGAGATTTGGCATAGTAGTTCGCCTCTTGGTCCTTGGATACCTCACCAGAAAAGCCCTATAAATAATATTGACAGAAGTGTAGGAGTTCGCAACGGAGGCAGGCCATTTTTTTACAGAGGCAATCTTTTTCGTATTGGTCAGGAAGCATATGGGAGACGGGTCCACATTTTTAAGATAGAAGCTCTTACCAATGATGAATATAAAGAAATTGAAGTACCGTTAAATTTTGTTAAGCCTGAAAAGGGTCAAAATTCCTGGAATGGTGCTCGACACCGTCACCTAGATGTGCAACAACTGCCATCTGGTGGTTGGGTTGCAGTTATGGATGGGGATCGGGTTAGTGATGGGGATTTAGTCCGACGCTTCATTATTGGCTATGCTTCAATAATAGGTGCTGCTTTTCTCATTGTGCTAATGGGTGTCTTACTTGGACTTGTGAACTGTATTTTCCCTCTCAATTGGATCGTTCATAGCTCTGGGAAGAGGAATGTGTCTTTCATGGCCTGGGAAAGGTCAAATTTGTTCTTAATAAGGTTTTCAAGCCGTGTAAACCGAGCCCTGACGTCTATACGAGTTAAAATCAAGCATAGTACTTGTGCTAGGAGGTTGCTTCTTACTGTAATATTTGCAATGGCTGTTGGATTAGTTTGCCATGGAGTTAAAAATATCTATGGGGGCAATGGTTCTGAAGCACCATACCCCTGGAAAGGTCAGTACTCTCAATTCACATTATTGACTATGACCTACGATGCTCGTCTCTGGAACCTGAAGATGTACGTGAAACATTATTCAAGATGCTCTTCTGTAAGGGAGATTGTTGTGGTTTGGAACAAGGGAGTTCCTCCCAAATTGAGTGATATGGATTCCGCAGTACCATTGAAGATCAGGGTGGAGGAAAGAAACTCGCTGAATAACCGGTTCAAGGTTGATCCATCAATTGAAACACGGGCTGTCCTCGAGCTTGATGATGACATCATGATGACATGTGATGATGTTGAGCGAGGTTTCAATGTATGGCGTCAGCACCCAGATCGGATTGTTGGATTCTATCCCCGGTTCATCAACATGGACTCATTAAAATATAGGCCAGAGAGGTACGCCCGGTTGCATAAAGGGTATAACATGATTCTCACCGGTGCGGCTTTCATTGATTCTCAAGAAGCTTTCAAGAGGTACTGGGGTGAGGAAGCCAAGCTAGGGAGGGATCTGGTGGACAAGTATTTTAACTGTGAAGATGTGCTCTTGAATTATTTGTATGCAAATGCAAGTTCACTGTCATCGAGGACAGTTGAATATGTGAGACCAGCTTGGGCCATTGACACATCAAAGTTTTCTGGTGCAGCAATCAGCAAAAACACAAAAGTGCATTATCAGTTTAGAAGTAATTGCCTTGTTAAATTTTCACAGATGTATGGAAGTTTGGGTCCTAAGGCGGAATTTAACAGTCGGAAAGATGGTTGGGATTTATAGGAGAGGGAGTGGTTTTTGCAGGTAGGTCGGCTCTTTGTATATATGAATCTTTGCTGATTCATAGTATTACCCCTCTGAATTTTATTATGTTGGGGTAAATATGTTATTATTCTATGATGGCCTCATTAGATAAGAGAGCTCGTCTCTTGATTATGTTGTATTATTATTCTTAATAATTCTACAGTTTTAATAATTAATGCTTTTATATTTATACCTTGAGATCCTCATTTTATACCCTTTCTAAAATTCCACGCCATCCATTATCCATTGGTTAAAAGTGATAAATATGTTAAATGAATATTTTTTTAGGTTTGTAATGAGAATGTATGAAAGATAATGTAATATAGGAAAAAGATGAGGAGAGAGAGAGTAGAACTACTTAATGGTAAAAATGGTATAAACACATTAAATGCTCTAACAAGCTCAAGTAGGATTTTATGAAAAAGATGGAAACAATTCAAATTTTAGAATTTTATAAAAAGAACTTGATGGAGCATTCTAGAACCTTCTTTCCAAATCAGCTGTCAATGATGGAGCAAGAACAAATACTGTAATTACCTAAAGTTTTCTTGTATAAATTAAGAAATACCCCTTTCTAACAAGATGCACGCATGGTCACATTAATCACTGTCCTCAAAATGTTAATCCCTTTTATAGAACAGGCTGCTTACCATGATAATAACCTGCAGAGACATAACAGTGCTAGTTTCCTGCACATGGCTTGAATTAAATTGCCAGAAATTGCTTATAACAGGAATCACTTATGAGCGTCCCCAAAAGTTGTTTGAGAAACAATTTTATCCTGGAAGTGCTAAAAAAAATAGGCAAATTCACATTGGCCGTTAAAAAACTAATGTTGGAGGTTAAAAATTGATGTTGATAGTTAACATTTTTAATGGCAATAGGTAAAATTGCTACATTTTGGCTACTTCCAAGGAAAATTGTTTTAGAACAAGACTTTCACCTAAAAGGGGGTGAATTAGGTGATAATCAAAAACTCAAGCTTTAATGCATAATTTAAGAAATAGAAAAGAGCTGAAAAGATGTCACCAAAGATAAGCACATGACATTTATACTAGTTTGGTTCAAATTACTTGACTTACGTCCAGTCTTCAGAAACCTTATGAGATTTCCACTATTCTCCAAAATTCATAGGGCTCTTGGTGCTTCAGTACAAGCTAGTTTTTTTTCAAAGAATAATCGCCCCCTCCAAACACTTTGAAATTTAATGCCCATTCAAAATTTCACAATCTTGAGTCCCTTAGATAATAAAAGAATCGATAAATGTAGTATAAGAGTAGATATATGATCATTGAAGTACATGCTCGAATTTAAGAATTTAAGACTTTGCAATAAATGTAACAGTAAATTTTTCACAGAAGTTCATTGTTTCGTCTTCAATGCTTTGGGTATTTATAGGTACAATGAATTAATGACCATTGCTTGCTAAATGAATCAGTTGGAGTGTCCTTGGTTATTGTTATATCAGTTGGAGTCTTTGAACATTCTTTGTGTATAAGGAATTAGCCGTTGGAGCAGAGAGAATGTACGTCGTTTGAATGATCTTCACATTTAATGCTTCTGACACAAAAGTGTTTTTTCTAATTTGTGTGTTAATCTTTGTTTGATCACTTGGAAAACACTTAAGCACTAATACATTCTTTGTGTATAAGGAATTAGCCGTTGGGGCAGAGAGAATGTACGTTGTTTGAATGATCTTCACATTTAATGCTTCTGACACAAAAGTGTTTTTTCTAATTTGTGTGTTAATCTTTGTTTGATCACTTGGAAAACACTTGAGCACTGATATAATGAAGACTTAAAATGATTAGAAGAAAGAAGAGAAAAGTTACACAATCATTCCAATAATTTTTAGAAGTTTCGAAGCGATGCTTTATTTTCTGGAAAAGCATCACGTGAGTGATCACTCGAGTGATCTTCTCTTAGCAGTTAGAGAATTGGATGAATCACTAGAGTAATATGCTAGTGATGCATAAAATGTGATCAATCGAGTGATCTTGTTTTTTTGAAAAACATATCACTTGGTACATTATTTGAGTGATTAGCTAATGATGAAGGATTACAGGGTCACTTGAGTGATCTTGTTTCCTTTGATTTCGAGAGTAACATATCACTTGATCACATAATTGAAGTGTTCTGTTAGTGATGTTGTTTTAACACGTCACTTGAGTGATCTTACACTTAGGAAATTTTCAAACTTCAGAACACTTCCAAGATCACTGTAGTGTTGTGCTAGTGATGCTCTTTGACCCATCACTCGAGTGATGTTTTCTTCAAAACATTTTAGATCAACATCACTAGGACAGATTACTTGAGTGGTATGCTAGTGATGAGATTTAACATATCACTCGAGTGGTTACTCGAGTGAGCTTGAAAATTTGCCACACCACTGATCACTGGATGGTTTACTGTGGTGGTAATGAGAAGTCAAACACATCACTCAAGTGGTTACTCGAGTGATCTTCTTTTATAAAAAGATTTCACTAGAGATTACCATGATGATTTAGCTTAAGTTTTATAACATCACTTGAGTGATCACTTAAGTGATATGTTTTTCTTCTTCCAGTGATCACTTGTAGTTATATAACAAACATATCACTCGAGTGGTCACTCGAGTGGTCTAGCATTTTTTTTGCAGAAAGTGATACTTTGCTTGTTCAAAACACCTTGTTTATCTTTAAAATCCATTGCAAAACCTTTCTAAGCTTTGTTAGCATAAAAAACATAGAATCTAACAAATTGCTCATTGAAAAACTTTTGAATACCTAACATTCAGAAGTAGTTACTTCCGGAAAAAATTGTACCTTAACCCAAAAAAATCATGACTTATACTAAATGCTACTAAAAAATATTTCAAATCCTGAATGCATTTTTTTTAATGAAAAAAACAGTGATCATCCTCCCTTGTAAAGGATGAGAGTATATGGGAAAAGAAAAAGGAGATAAGTTAGGATCTGGCTTCTCTCATTTTCTTTTCCAATACGCTTCCATCATTTACCCCAAAACTTTAAGGGGAAAACAAGGGAGGATGTGCACTTTTTTTCTTAAAAAAAATGCTTTTAGGTTTATGTAATATTTGTTAGTAACATTTAGTGTTTTAAATTAATTTTTAGTACACTGAGTATTTTAAAATATTTTTTAGTGACACTTAATAATTAACATCCAGCACTTTGAAGTATTTTTCAATAAAATCTAGTGTACTAAAAATTAATATAATATACTGAATGTTAATATAAACAGTGTTCATCCTCCCATATAAAGGATCAAAGCGGATGAGAAAAGAAAAAGTGAGAAGCCGATCCAAAAAATCATCCATACCATCAAAGAACGTATTTGGATGTGCTACGTGGCTGAAAGGAGTTGAATGTAAGACTCATATATATAGGCATATTTAAATTTCAGATTTTAAAATGTTTATATAAATACGAAATTTTACAATAATAGGGCGCAATTGTTTGGTTGACGTACGGAGTGGTTAATGAATTAATTGGAGCCAAATTCCCATTGGCCTATAATGGAAAATGTAATTTTAAATTGAAGTTGTTGATGAGGGTTTTTCAAGATACCAAAAATAGGTTAAGCATACAATTTTTAAGGATAAGTGAATTCCTTGTCATTACGTGATTAACATTATCTGAAAGAAATATAAAAATCAGCTTACATTCTACCCTTTTCTAAGTGAAGTTTAAAATTCCATGTTAGAGAGTTGTTATATATGTGCATGCATACAATTAAGAGCGCATAAATAAATTAATATTTGGGTTATTTGGTTGCCATTTAATTAATGGTAGTTTTAACTTTTGGGAAAATTCCAAAACAAGAAATTTAAAAATACAAATGAAAAAATGCGTTTCAAATATTTATAATACTAGAGAGGTGTAAGGGTCTTATTTATCCTTTTTAAAATTAAATAAAGCGAGAATTTTGCAATAATTCAGATAGGTATTAATTCACCACTTATTAAAAACAGCTATGCATCAATTTTCACTTCCAATCTGTGACCTAAAAAAAACAAAAACATTCTCACTTCTAATAAGGATTTGACAACTTCATATAAGATTATAACAAGTTCATATAAGGTTTTCACAAATTCTAAATCTTAAATCACAATTTTCTACAAATAGCTATGTATTGATTCCTGTTCTGGTGTAGAACACAGATGTCCAGCCCGGTTATAGGCTGGGGGTTTGATCTAGGACCGATGTGCTCCTCTTGTATGCTTACGGGACAAGCGTCCAGGAGAAGAGTGGATCACTGTACACAACCAGGCGTTTCGCCAAAGGGGGTGTGGTGTGTGCACAATGTGATTGTATATAGATTAGTTCAGGGATTAGAACTTGTGTACCTTGATCACGTATCTCCTATGCGTATATATAGAGTATACCTTGTGGTTAGATCTCCGGCTCCCACGTCAGGTGTGTCCGAGGATCTAGGAAACCGCCCTGCTGACTAGGTCCTTCGGTTAGGGTGTTGCGATCCTTGCGCGGACTGCCCCCTGTGTTGGCCGGTTGGCTAATGGGCCTTGACTAGGTCCATAACAGTTGTTCTTCAGCTCGGTAGTTCAGGTCTCTGAGCTGCCGAGATTAATTGTTTGATTGACTGTGAAATACAGATTTGACCGAGATATATTCAGCTCGTCCGGGTTGTTTGAGAAGAAATAAGATCCCTTGCTTGTGTACGCAAATCGCTTCGTTTGCTCATTTCGAATGCTTGTTCGAGTTTGCATTAATCCCGGTTATTGAAAACTGTATAGTAATTTCCACCCGGCCTGATAGTTCAGGTCTCTGAGCTGTCGGGGTGGATCTGTCGTTGAATCCGAATATCGTATCCGAGTTGCTACCACTCGTTTGATCTTGATGAAGTGTCTATCCGGGTTTCAAAGAACTCTGGAGTTACTTGTATTCTTATTGAATTGCCCCCAGACATGTAGTCCGGGTCAATTTCGCTTTCGTCTGTTTCTTTTTATGATCGTCAAGATCTCTTCTTCTTCAATCATCCGGGTCTCCGGGTTTGTTTGTTTGTTGCAACAACGAATTCCCCAAATCCGAGTTGTCCTGAAGAGGAACGGACTGGGTTTTTGCTTATGTCGCTGACAGCTTTACAGTGATGGCTTCACTTGTCTGGAGAGTCGGGTTAAGTTTTGGAAGCGACCGAGCTGCAAAAGCTTACAGTGACGGCTTCGCTTGACTAAAAAACCGGGTTCGATGACCCTTGCACGGAACCGGGATTTTAACCGTATTAAGCGTAACCGGGGTCCGCCTTTTTTACCTACGTGTGTTACCCCCCAAATCTTCGGTAAGGTGGAGGCATGTGGCATTCTTTAATTTGATGATCGTTCGGCTCACTTATCTGATGTCATACGGTCATATCTTTACATTTATTGGGCACCTTCAGCCCCCTTGGGTCTTCGCGCACAATTAATACTCATGCTCTTTAACAGCCATTATTCCTTCCTTGAAAAAGAAAACGCCATTTCTATTAAAGTGTCAGTTATTGCCGCGTGGCCCTTGCAGTCCTCCTGGCCTATAAATTTCTCCATCACCTCTCATTCTTCCTTATGTCTGGTCTGTATTCCCATTCTTTCTTGGGTGAATTTTCCCATAGAACGATGAGCTCTTTGGTGAGGGTTTCAAACTTCATCATCCGTTGCTTAGTTTCCCTTTTTCCAGCCAGGTGGGGAAGAAAAGTGCATTTTCGGAATTTAGAAACAGCTTTCTCGGGTGTTGCACTGTGGCTACACCTTCAGATGTATTTGCTAGTCTTCATTCACGTCGCTTGGTGGACGCCTGGGATCCCAGATGTATTTACCAGTCTTCACATGTCTGGTTCAACTTCGTATGGGATCCTGGGCTGGGAGTCACTCGCATCTGAGCTTCTTCATCCACCACAGGAAGCGCTAGACATGTTTGCCAGTCTTCCTGGACTTGTCTCAACTTTGCTAGGGTTTCCAGCATCTCCAACAAAGATCTGCACCAGTATGAACTCTTTGTTGGATAATTGTTCAATCTCCAGCTCCAGCTATCCCTTCCGTTGTAGGAGGGATCTGGTTGTTCATCACCTGTTGTAATTAGAGGATTCATAAATTATTTTTACGAATGTAACCTAATTTTCCGCACTTTGATCTTTGTAATCGTCTTTGCACACGAGTAGGCCAGTTTATTTCATTGTAAGAGAACTGTGTAACCCGATCGAGTATCGATATAAAGCTTGTTTCTGCTTTTTGCTCATGTCTTAACAAAGATTGAATGCGTGCAAACACCAATATTGAGGTTTCTTTTCCGTAGCCGAGATTGGCTAAATATTTTATCCGGGTTCGCGACTTAATCCGTCTTTAGCCGCATACGTTTAGTTTATCTTATCAAGGAATCCGAATCACTTGCATTAACCTACCCCGTTTGTGACCGAGTTTCAAAAGCTTCGCTAGCCCAGTTATAACCATAAGGTGATTGGACTAGAGTGCGAGATTATCTCTCAGCGTGTCCTAAGTGTGACAACTATTTAGTAGCCGTTACGGTCTGGGCTGTAATTGCCCCCAGCTCGGATGTCCACGCCTTGGATATCCGGGGTGAATGGTGCTCGGTCAAGGTGTTCTTTGCAAAAGGAAGCCGGGTTGATAGATTCGGGGTACGACACTGCACGACACGGCTATATTCAACCGGCTTTCGGTGTGTCGACGGTGTCGGGGTTCTAGATAGCCGGGTTAGAGGAGCCGAATTCCTTGCTGTACGACTTCGGCTATTCTGTACACCCGAGTGTTCTCTACTTTTGCGTCGCTTCCTCTTCTTTGGTTACCGTGGTTGTTTGACAACTGGCCCTCCTTGACTGTCGTGAAGCCAAAACGGAGGCGTGTTAGCCACTACGGCCCTTAGGCGCATTAAATGACTGATGAGTGCGCATTAAATACGCGTGTCACGTCATTCTTTTCCTATGGGCAGATTCGCGTTTTTTCCCACGACGGTTGAGTTTTTGAAAGTTTATACCCGCCCCCTCTTTCATTTTCTCATTTCACTCATTCTGCTTTTAAGCGTTTTCTCTCCAACACGATTTTCTACTCTGTGAGGAAGTTCTCTCTCGTGTGTCCCCTTTTCGCAACTTCTTGAGTGATCTTCCATATCTTAGACAGGTATTGTTGCTTTCCCAGTTATTTCTCTGATTCCGTTCTCATTTGTAAATTTGTCGCTCTGTTTCTGATTATATTTCCAGTCCACTTTAGCCTCTGCGTTGCGTATTTTCTGGATTGTGTCTGTATTTGCTTGAGTTTCTGGGTAGCTTTCTTCATTTGGCGGGCTTCTGAGTGATTCTTTCCTAGCTTTCAAACTCCATTTCTAAAAACCCCCTTCTTCTCTTGCAAGTCTTAGCCCCTTTCTGAGTTTTGACTGTCGCGTCTTTTGGGAGGGTCACTTGAAATGTCGAAGGATTTGAAAGACATGACCCCCGAGGAACTCGAAGAGTTGCGTCGAACTGTTAAGCCTTTGACCTGTTGGTGGCTCTGGGGTGATAAGCCTTCTCCAGAAGAGAAGCAAGTTGCTCTGCTGGATGGGAATTTCAGTGGAAGCAAGAAGAAAGGTTCTGTAGGTTCGGGGGCAAGAGGAGTCAGGATTCGTGAAGGAAATCAGGCCGTTGGAGGAACTCCATTCGTTCCTGCATCGTTCTCCCTTTCCCCGAGCCCTTTGAAACATGATGATAGTGTTCCTATCCCGACTTCTCCAATTAACCAGTACGGCGGCATGGGGAGACCAGGCCCTAGGTCCGAGGTGGACGACTACTTCGACCCTTGTTACGACTTCCTATATGAATGCTCCCGACTCATCTCCATCGGTGATTCCATAACAGCTGAATCGATTCTGGCCTCCTGCCGCCACAACCTTGTCCCGCTTTCCCGGTGGCTCCCCCAAACGTCAATCCTGTCAATTTGGAGTCTAATCTAACTTTGGCAGTGGAAACACGCCTTCGCTTTTTGACATCAGGTATGCTAGGAAAATTCTGATTTTGTTTTTGTCTTTATTTCTGTGGTAGGTATAATGGCCTCGTCTTCTTCTTCCCGTACCGCGGAATTGGTGTCGAGTAATTCGAATCGTGCCAGCCCTTCACAATCTCTGGAAGAGAAATTTCCCTGGGTTACTCGTGAAGTGCCAACATGATGAGATGTGAAGGCTTATGGTACCGTCGGGGCTGCTTCCTTAGTGGCCCAATCCCAGGCCGAAAACCAAGACAAGGACCAGATGAGATCAGGGGCGAGTATGAGTCTCCCTTTCTTAACTTGTTCTGCTGTTACATTGCTTTTAAATCTGCCAACATTTTACTTCTTTCCACAATTGTTTTGAGGTTTGTGTTTTGTGCAGATCTCAAGATGAAGGGGCCGAAGTACCTGTCTGGGATTGATGAGGAGCCTGTCAAAGGCAAAAAGAGGTCGGCTGCCGACATGAGCAAGTCGAAGGCCGACCCATCCTCAAAGGCGGTCGAGCCAAAGAAAACCAAGACTGGACCTGTGGTTGCGGTTCAAGTGCCTCCGGTCCAAGTCAGTCAACCATCTCCCTCAGTAGCAACGCAGCCTCCCAGCTCGGTCGTAGCCGAACCTTCTTCTGCACCCTCAGTTCCTGCCCTACCATCCTCACCGTCCGTGATTCCTCGCTCCCACTCATGGAGTAGGGGGATCACTGAAGAATTAAGTGTCTCTCTCCTGCCACCCCGCCGGTACAGTGAACCCGTTCCGTTGCTGGAGGCCGACATTAGGGATATCCAGGCTATAGGCAACGCTTACCTGAGGGGCGCTGTCTTGTCTCAAACCTTCATCACCCTGCACCACAAATATGTGGAAGCGGCTGCTGATTCTAAACGCGCCAGGATGGAGCGTGATGAGACGTTGAAGCAGTGGCAGACTGCCTCCAATGAGTTCCAGGCCAGTCAGCAGAAACTTGAGAAGGTGGAGGAAGAACTGGGGAGGACCATGGACATCCTGTCGGATGCGAACACGATGATCTCGACCTTAAAGGCGGCTCGGGTCGATGACGAGCAGGAGATTGATGCCCTGACGGCCGAGAGGGACAAGCTCAAAGTTGAGGCAGACGTGACCTCGGCCTCCCTGGCAGCATCTTAGGCAGATATAGCCCGACTTCGGGCATTATTGAAAGAGTCAGTGGAGGAGGCCTTCAGGAATTCGTTGGCCCAACTCCAGCATCTGAACCCCGGGGTCGAGCTTAACATTGCGGGCCACCACTTCCGCTCCTTCATTAAGGATGGTCAGTTCGTCCCTTATGTGGAGCCCGTCACTGCTTCTGAAACCTGGCTGGACGACGACGTAGCCGAGGGGGAGGCTGAGAAGGGGGAGGAAGCCTCGACCGTCCCAGAGCCTGCCAGCTGATTTCTTTTTCTTTTCCTTTATTTGTATGATCCGGGTTTGCAACCGGTGTTATGTTTTGGACAAATTGGCCAATTTGGTCCTATAATGCAAATATTATTTCCTTGTTTAAACAACTTAGTGTATTTAATACATGAGCTGAATATAGGAATTGAGTTTGCGTATGTTATTGTGAGCGACCGGGCCAGGGTCGTGAATGAGATGTGTAGAGTCTACGATAGCGCGTATGGTATCAAAACCGTATCATGGTGAGGGGTCAGTGTTAACACTGCCTCGTACAAGTCTGGGTTCTTTAACCGGGTCATCCTAAGGTAAAGGGAAATTGTCACCTGCCCGGGTTCGGTTTTTCCCCGAAAACGTCCGAGCATTTTGACCTGATCAGGGTCGACATGGCACTTTCACTTGATACCCCAGAGTAATTTATGAAGTGTCCGGGCTGCGATAGCTCTCTGGACACAGCTTCCCTCGACTGAAAAGCCAGGTTTTATTTCAATCTTTGAGGAAAACAATGTTTGGAAATCAACAAACACCCTCAAATGAGAGTTTCACTTTTATTTGACAAACGAATTGCTAACAAGAGAAAAACCATGAGGCCAACATTCGAATTCAAGAACTAACTTAAATGAATAAAAACTGCAAAGAAATGATTAACGAAGGTAAATCTAGCTGTAATAAGTTCTTAGCTTATCCTCATTCCATGTTCGCTTGATTGGGTTCTCGTCCAAGGTTTCCAAAACATATGCTCCTTTTTCAAGTGTTTCCCGAACGCGATAGGGCCCGTCCCAGTTAGCCGCGAGCTTGCCGTCTTTGGCATTTTTGTTTCCGATGTCGGCTCTTCTGAGGACTAGGACGCCCAGTTGGAAGGACCGAGGTCGAACCTTTTTATTATATCGGGCAGCGATCAGCTGCTTCGTAGCAATGACCTGGCAGTGTGCCGTAACTCAGACTTCATCAACCAGCTCTAACTCGACTACCAGTGCCTCGTTATTGGCTGCCTCACCTTGCGAGAGAATGCTTTTCCTGCGCCATGTGGGAAGACCGATTTCAACCGGGATCATCGACTCACAGCCGTAGGTGAGCCTGTAAGGAGTTTCTTGAGTAGACGTCTGAGTAGTGGTTCGGTACCCCCAAAGAACATATGGCAATTGATCTACCCAGGATGTCTCGGCTTCCAGCATGAGTTTCTTTAGTCCATCGATAATGATCTTGTTGGCGGCCTCAGCCTATCTGTTAGACTGCGGATGCTCTACGGAAGCAAAATGGTGCTGGATGGAGAATTCGGACATCAGATCCTGGAATCCTATGCCAGTAAACTGGGTTCCGTTGTCTGTAACTATCTCGGTTGGGGCCCCAAATCGTGTGATGACGTTGACTTCAAAAAATCGTTGTACGCGGGCCGAAGAGATCGTAGTGAGGGGTTCCGC
The DNA here is from genome assembly GCA_025563575.1 of Acacia pycnantha. Taxonomy (NCBI): domain Eukaryota; kingdom Viridiplantae; phylum Streptophyta; class Magnoliopsida; order Fabales; family Fabaceae; genus Acacia; species Acacia pycnantha. Next base: position 4,610,472 of record JAMWYP010000021.1, on the reverse strand, counting down.
CTCGATCCACTTAGTGAAATAATCCACGGCTACGATGAGCCATCGTAACTGTCCGGGCGCTGTTTTGAACGGACCTAGGATATCCATGCCCCATTTGTAGAAGGGCCATGGGGCCGAGATGAAATGAAGTTCGGCCGGGGGTGACCAAATAACCCTCGAGTGTTTTTGGCAACTATCGCACTTTTTAACGAGGATCTTCGAGTCGGCCAGTAGTACCCTGCTCGCAGAGTTTTTCTGGCGAGCGCCTTAACGCCCATGTGCTGGCCGTTAATTCCCTCATGTATCTCGGCTAGAGCGTATCCCGCCTTGTTCGAGTTCAAGCATCTCAACATAGGGGAATGTAAGCCTTTTCGGTAGAGCTGATCTTCTACCATGTTATATTTGGCTGCTTCTCGAACCAACTTTTTGGCCTTTAAGGTATCGTCTGGAAGGATTCCGCGCTCAAGGTAATCCTCAATTGGCTTTTTCCAATCCGACTCAACCGATATAGCCATGGTACAGATTAGATTCTCTAGATTTTGTTGAATCACCGTACGGTGGCAGCCCGCGCTCTTAGTACTCACCAACTTTGAAAGGATGTCGGCCTTCACATTTTCCTTTCTAGGAATGTGGGTAACGGTTGCTTCCTCGAAGTCGGACATTAGCTCCTTTGCCTTGAAAAGATACTTTGCCATCAACGGGCCTTTTGCTTGATAGGTTCCCTCGATTTGAGCCGCCACAAGCTGTGAGTCGGTGAAAACCTTAACTCTTGTGGCACTGTTCTCCTTAGCCTGTTGGAGTCCGGTTATCAGAGCCTCATACTCAGCTTGATTATTTGAAGTCGGGAACTTCAACTGAAGCGAGTGTTCAATCGTAACGCCCTCTGGACTTTCAATGATGATGCCGGCTCCGCTGCCTTTGATATTCGATGATCCATCGATGTATACCTTCCACTCACCGGTCGGCTCGCAGCCTGTTTTGTTGGTCGGGGTTAGCTCCCTGACGAAGTCGGCTAATGCCTGTGACTTAATTGCGTGGCGAGCTTCGTAGGTGATGTCAAATTCAGACAACTCGATCGCCCAATTTTCCATTCTTCCCGCCAAATCTGGTTTGTGTAGAACTTGCCGTATCGGCTGACTGGTTCTAACAATGATATGATGGCCTTGGAAGTAAGGTCGCAACCGACGAGCCGAGGTGAGTAGTGCGAATGCCACTTTTTCCAACTTCTGATACCGGATTTTGGAGCTCTGTAGAGTCTTGCTTATAAAATATACTGGTATTTGGCCGTGATCTACCTCCCTTACCAGGGCCGCGCTGACGGCTTCCTCGACAATAGATAAGTAAATGTAAAGGTTCTCGCCGGGCTCGGGTTTGGATAAAACTGGAGGATTAGCCAGTCATTGTGTTATTTCTTTAAATGCCGCGTCGCACTTTGCATTCCATTCAACCGACGCTTCTTTCTTCAGAAGCTTGAACAAAGGTAAAGCCTTCTCGGCTGATCTAGGCAGGAACCTGGTGAGGGCAGCCAACCTTCCAGCCAGCTGTTGAACCTCCTTTTTGTTCTTTGGGGCCTTCATTTCGAGAACTGCCCTGCATTTGTCCGGGTTAGCCTCGATGCCTCGGTTAGTTAACATGAAGCCCAAGAATTTTCCAGCCGAGACTCCAAAGGCGCACTTAGCCGGGTTCAGGCGGATTTGGTAAGCCCGGAGCTTGTCAAACGTCTGTTCCAAATCCTGAATATGAAGTAGCGGATCCAAAGTCTTGACGATCATGTCGTCGATGTAGACCTCAATATTACGACCGAGTTGGTCGGTGAAGATCCTGTTCATCATTCTTTGGTAAGTAGCTCCTGCGTTCTTCAATCCGAAAGGCATGACGTTGTAGCAATAGTTGGCCCTTTCTGTAATAAAGGTTGTCTTCTCTTGGTCCCCCAGGTACATTGGTATTTGATTGTATCCAGAATACGCATCCATGAAGGAGAGAAGTTGGAAACCCGATGAGTTGTCCACTAATTGATCAATGTTCGGCATTGGGTATGAGTCTTTTGGGCATACCTTAGGTTTTTGTAGTCCGTGTAAACCCTCCACTTTCCGTTTGGCTTTTTGACCATCACCACGTTGGATAACCAGGTGGTGTATTGAACTTCTCGAATAAACCCGGCTTCTAAGAGCTCTTGAACATGAGTTTCCAATGCTTTCCTCTTTTCTGGGCCGAGATTCCTCTTTCTTTGGGATATCGGCATAGAGCCCAGGTAGATTCCCAGCTTGTGGCAGCAAAACTTTGGGTCTATTCCGGGTACTTGAGATGAGTTCCAGGCGAAGACATCCTGATTTCATCTCAGAAAGTCGACCAAGATGATTCTAAGTTCTGGGGATAAGTGTTTTCCGATTTTTGTGGTTTGGAAGGGGTCTCCCAACACTAGATCCTCCAAGTCACCGGCCGATTTCGGGCGCAGCTCTTCATCCCGAAGGTCCAGTTCGACAGTATTGACATCTCGGTTAAGAGAATCTAGGTCCATCTGATTCGGATACCTCTCGGCATATCGGATTTGTGGTTGCGATGAAGGTCCGCCCTCGCCCACTCTGGCAGTTTCAAAATAACACTGTCGAGACTCTCTCTGGTCTCCCCTAACCGTGACCACGGTTCCCTAGTTGTTCACCATCTTCAGCTTTTGATGCTTGGGGGAAACCATCATGTCCCACTTATAGATAGTCGGCCTACCCAGTATCATATTGTATGGTGAAAGGAACTTTGCCACTATAAACGCACTCGCTCTGACTTGAAAGCGTCCCTCGTTCCCAGGGTGAACCTGAGGTCGATAAATCCCTTAGGGCGTGAATGCTCTCCGTTGAACCCGATGAGGGTCGTCTTGCATGGCTTCAAATCCTCCTGGTCCAGGCTCATTCTTTTGAATGCATCCCAACTGAGGATGTCAGCCGAGCTTCCGGCATCCACAAATATGCGTTTGACTCGGCAATGGACTAAGATCCCGGTCACGACTAGGCCATCTTGATGCCCGGGGACGACATCTTTGAGATCTTCATTTGTGAAATATAATGGCGAGTGAGACGGTCTGTGGAAACTTTCTTTGAACTTCGGACGGTTTCTAACTGAGAGGACTTCTCGTAGATATTTTCTTCGCTGGCTCATTGTATCTCCGCCTCCACCCATTGCGCCACTTATCACACTACAGTCAAACTCGGTTTCGGGAAATTCATCTTCCCCCCAGTTGGTTTTTTGTGTTTTTCATCCTGCTTTTTGTACTTACGGGCGGGGCTTTTGCTACGACTTCTGGGCTTGCGTTTGCCGCTTTTTCTCTGGTGTTCAATCACGTATTGTTGAAGCTTTCCATCGCGGACAAACTTTTCAATTGCGTCACAGAGCTCATAGCATTCATCCGTTGTATGACCCCGGCCATCATGGAATGCATAGTATTTTGACTGATCAACTCCGGATCAGCGGTAAGACAACCGAGGTCGATAAACTCTTTTCATTTCGGCCATCGCTACCTCTTTCCAGATCTGTGATCGTGGCACGTTCAAGGCGGTGTATTTGTCATATTTGCTTTTTGTGTCAAACTTGCCGCCTCGGCTTCTGTTATCCGAACCCCTTGCGCGGGAGTCCTTTTTCCTGCTCCCCGTATAGTCCTTGTCTCTAGGTGGAGTGACTCTGTCTCGGTCCCGCCTTGGATTATTTGCCATGCGCATCTGCTCCACCTCAAGGTATTTTTTAGAGGGAGTTATGAAATCATTAAGATTTTTAGCCGGTTCCTTAAAGAATGATTCTGCAAGGCGGGACGTCTAGGCCATCGGCTAAAAGGTGGATGTGTACAGCCTCGCTTAATCCGCGCACCTGCAGGGCCGCATGTTTGAAGCGATCTAAGTAACTTTGAAGTGTTTTGCCGGGTCGCTGCCTGATCTTGGACAAGGTGTACTGGGACTTCGGTTGCCGTTTGCTAGTTGCAAAGTGTAGCTCAAAGACCTCGGCTAGGTCATCAAATTTATGAATCGACCCTCCGGGCAACGTGTGGAGCCACTTCAACGTTAGTCCTTTAAGAGTTGCGGCGAAGATCCGTGTCATGATGGGTTCTCCAAGCCCTCTTATGAACATGACCATCTCAAAGTCTTCCAGGTGGGTTGTCGGGTCTTGAGAACCATCATATTTTGTGAATTCGGTAAGATTGAGCTTCTCCGGGAAACGAGCATTGAGGATTTCATCTGCAAAAAGGGCTGTTGTCCAGCTGTCCAACATACCTTCTCCGTTGATACCCGGTTGGGGGAGGTCGGGGAGGCCTGTCAACCCGGGCTTCTTTCTCGGTTTTTGATTCCTTGTTTGAGGAGGCTAGTCTTCTGCTTTGGCCAGTTTTCGTCTCCTGTGTGCTTTGGTGATCACGCGAGCTGTCGCCTTCTTGGTCCTTTTCCCAAGTCTTGTTATCTCGGTCCTCGCTGGAGGAGGCAGAGTCTCTTCTCTTGAAACGCTCTTCCAATCGCTGGAAGTAGAGGGTGTGGCGTTTGTCCATGTTCTCCATACGCCTCATCATCGCGAGTAGCGAGTTTTGGAGGAGGAGAAAATCTGGATTGGCGGCTGGGATCTCTGAGTTGACGACCGGGTTCGAGTTCTGAGGATCATGGCAATGATTTCGCGGAGCCGAGGACTCCGTGTCGGACGGATTGTCTTCCAAACGTTGATCATTGTTGTGGATGACAGGTTCCTCTAATTGCTGCTCCGGCTGTGATAGCCGGTCTTCTGCGTCCTGCTCATTGTCACCGAGAGGGTTGATCGGCTGCTCAGTGTTGTGTGGTTGCCGAGGTGGTTGACGCTGGCCTGTCGGTCGAACCATCTCCGGCTGCTTCAGGCTTGAACTACGGGTGTTAACCCTCATTGGTCATGGGAATCGAAATTTATCATCCCCACGATCGGCGCCACTGTTCTGGTGTAGAACACAGATGTCCAGCCCGGTTATAGGCTGGGGGTTTGATCTAGGATCGATGTGCTCCTCCTATATGCTTACGGGACAAGCGTCCAGGAGAAGAGTGGATCATTGTACACAACCAGGCGTTTCGCCAAAGGGGGTGTGGTGTGTGCACAGTGTGACTGTATATAGATTAGTTCAGGGATTAGAACTTGTGTACCTTGATCGCGTATCTCCTATGCGTATATATAGAGTATACCTTGTGGTTAGATCTCCGGCTCCCACGTCAGGTGTGTCCGAGGATCTAGGAAACCGCCCTGCTGACTAGGTCCTTTGGTTAGGGTGTTGCGACCCTTGCGCAGACTACCCCCTGTGTTGGCCGGTTGGCTAATGGGCCTTGACTAGGTCCATAACAATTCCCATTCTAATAAGGGTTTAACAACTTCATATAAGGTTTTAATAAAACAACTCATTTGCACAACTTGACCTAATATTTCCATCTATTTTGTTAAGTGAATGCAACAAACAAATCAGCAATCTATCGGTTGAAGAACTTTTATATTTCAACACTTTCCCAAAAAAAAAAGCCATGACTTCACTATTACACTAATTTGCATTAGGGTTTCACAACTTCAAATTAAGAAATACCTATAAAATCCTCCTTTTATTTGTTGTTCACCCTCAACTTCATCACTCACGATGAACCTTCTCAGCCACAATAACCAATAACTAGAGTTGAGAATCAAGGCCGGCCTTTGAAGGGCCAGGGTCTAAAAGGGCCGGCCTTTTTTGGCCTGGAGTAAGAAAAACGTCGCCCCATAGGGCGGAAGACATTTTTATGAATTAAAATTATTTTTCCTGCATTTTTTTTTCCGAAAAAATATAATTAGTAAAATACACCAATTAAAGTTCTAATTTGTCAAATAAATGTTGTCAACATTAATGTCTACACTATACACTTATCATCAACATGATTATAATGACTATTATTTTCATCTTCTTCACCATTATCATCAATTTCAAAGACATTTGATTGTGTTTTACTTCGAGTAGTAGGCTTTGCTTCATGGGTAAAAATATCAAGAATATCTTCTCTTACATCATGAATATATCCATAATCTTTATTTGCAACAAATATTTAACCAAATCATAAAATTAAAGTATAGTTATTATGTATTTGTAATTAAATGAATAAATAATTCTATAACAAATACAAAATATATAAATTAGTTAATTAAATGTCAAGTCAAGTTAACGAAACCAAAATAATATTTAAAGAGTCTAACAAGCCAGCCCTTTTAGGCCCTCAGCTCTCTATATGACCGGTCCTACAAGGTCAACTTTATTTAGAAGCTTTAATTTACAGGTCCGGCCCATGAAGGGCCAAGGCTTAAATAGCTCTACCAGCAACTCATGAAATGAGAGCACAAAAGGGGTTTAGGGAGCATAAAATGGGAGCATGAAAAGGGGCACAGTACTGGCCACAAAAAAGTGTATCGTGCCATCTTTTCTATTCTATTTTTAAATAATGTAGAGGGACACTTCTGTCATTTCTATTTAATTTTTAAAAAGGCAAATCATGCCCTTACACCTTTATAGTATTATGAATATTCAAAATATCTTTTTATCCTTTACCATTTTTAAAGTTCTTTTTCTGAAATTTTCCTGTAACTTTTTAGGTGGCAGGTAAAAAAAAATAAAAAATCAAAAAATAACCTAGATTATTATGAGTATAATTATTTCAGTCTCGTTAGAACGGAGTGGTCAACTTAGAGTAAATACCATTTTTACTCCCTGGAAAAAACACGGATGCCCTTTTTGGTCCCTGAAAAAAAATAAGTCACTTTTAGTCCCTAAAATGGAAAAATAAGGTCCCTTTTAGTCATTTTGATCATTTTTTTTGCACATTTTAATCCCTCAGAAATCCCCAAAAATGTCATTTTTAGTCCCTAAAAAGGACCAAAATGACATTTCTTTTACTCAGGACGAAAAAGGGTCAAATGTGTTTTTCCAGGGACCAAAAAGGGTATTTACTCGTCAACTTATTGGACATGCTTTTGCCTTTGGTTATGTGAAGATGAGAATTGAGTGATTTTTTTTTCCCTTTTTAGTAATCCTCTAGGTTACCGTGTCTGACACTTTTTCTAAGTCTTATTACTAGGTATCAAAGCAACAAGCTAATTTGGGTGGAGGGTTTGCGACCAGGATGCCTCTCCCAAGAATCTTTTTAAATAATATAGGATTCAAACTTAGTTCGCCCACTTTGTGATCTTACTGGTCCACCGTGAGACCAAGTACCTTTGACTTGAAAATTCGGTAATGACTTCATAATTTCTCCAAGTATTTTGTTATCGCTAATTGCATTGTTTATTGGTGAAAAAAGACCAGGTTTTAGCCTTACCAGGTCAGGCCTATTTTCTAACAATTAAGTTTGAACTTGCTTATGGTTTGTTATAGGCTTTTTTTGAACCTAAGTCTGACTTATACAAAGTCCTTGGTCTAAAACATGTTAAAAAGCCTGCATTTCTAAATTTTTTTATTAGATTTTTTTTTTCTATTTTCAATCTATTTTCCTATGTCTTTTCTTTTTTCCTTTTCAACCCATAATTTCCTTTTATTATAATTCTTTGATTCTATATTATTTTTATTTCTAATATTGTTTTAATAATTTATTTTACTCTAATGAATCATATTATAGGTAAATTCTTGTTACCCAACTAATTACATGATAACATCTATTTAGCATGAAATAATTATGGGAAAAAGAGAAATAAATACATTTACAACTTATAAAACCTTGAAAGATGACTCAAATTTGACAAAAGACAAATGAGGGATAGAGGGTGTGATCTGGAATATGATGATGTTTTAAAATGACCATCATACCCCTTGTTTATTTAAAAGTGAAGAAAGGTGAGAGAGTAAGGGCTCGTTTGAATGGGCTTTTAAAAAAATGTTTTTTTTGTAGTGTTTTTTTTTTTTGTTTCAAATTAGAGCTTTTAAAGCTTACCCCAGCATTGTGGAGTTATCCAAAATTTGACAAAGAAGGGGCATAATGCCTCAGACTTTGAAAACAATTGATGCACTTTATATATTAAATCTTGTCTTTAGAAGTAATATTGTAGGATTTCAATCTGTCTTATAGCACTGAATGGTGTCTTCAGTGGGAACTTAAATAATTGGTTGTTTTTGTAGGAGAACAAAGAAGCCAAAAGAAAAAGGTTCATCAAAACCTAATAGGAGTGGATTGGATTTGTTTAGAAGGAAGTTTGTGAAGAACTCTAAAATGAAGTACAAGAATAAGGAGGAATCAAATAAGGAGGTGCTGGAGGCTAGAAAAAAGAATATATCGAAGAGGCAAGGAAATATAGGCCAGGAAAGGTGAGAAGAAAATATATGGTTGCCTTTCACTCCCGTAGCTCTCTACGACAGTTCAAGTTGTTGGCACAACATGTAAAGAAGGACGAGAGTTTAAGGAAGAAGGTTGAAAAAATTGGTTTCTCTAGGTTGCTTGATGTAGGATTTAGGAGACTCCCCGTGATGTATTTGTAAGTGTGATGCGATCATACGATCCTTTAACACAACAATTTCAAATTAGGGGGAAGACAAAACAACTAAAGGCTGACAATGTGAAAAAGGTCCTCAACATACCTCATATATGGAGAAAGATTGTGATAATAGAAGTTGGTGAGGAGGATCCAACTTTTGTATAGCTGAAAGAAGATTATTTTCAAAAGTCTTATCAGGGTATATTAGAGCTGATAATATCTGGAGATGATGAATATAACTTTGAATTTTTTGTTTATGCTTTACGCATACTTTAGGAACTCTTTTATGCTTGACTGCATGTTCAACCGTAAGTGAGTGGTTGTTGAAGCTAATGTGCTGCATAATGAATGCATTTGAGCACTATGATTGTTCTACATATGTGTTGAATGAGCTATGCAAAGAAAAGGAAGATTATGCCACAGTATTGAGGAAGAAGAAGGAAGGCAACTACAATGTTGGTGGATGCCTATACTTCTTAGTGGTATGTATTTTAATTTTCATTACTTTTGTTGCTTGGATGTATCTACTTTAGTTTAATGTAAGTGGTCATGCAGATATATTTTCTTAAGAATTTTCCATTAATTGAGACAGATGAGCGGGACCTACCAATCCTATTAAGTTTTGGACTACGAAAAGGATGAATGATACGGTTGATAAAAAAAGGGAAAGCCACATGGGCATTTTCTATTCAAGAAGTGGTGCTGAAGTAAGGGTTAGTAAAGACATGGGCCCGATAGTAGCAATTTCGACCCAGTATGTGGTACGTTTCCTACTGTTTTGTTTGATTATTTAATTGTTTTGGTTGAACTTTTTTATGGTGTCATGCTGGACTTGGAGGAATTGCATTCAAGATTGATGAGATAGCTTAGTGCCGTTGTTAAGGAGGAGCTTATGAAAGTTCAGATAAAGAGAGAGGGTAAGGAACAATTTGAGAAAATGATTAATGTAGAGTCAAATGACAACACAAAAGGTCATGGAAAGGAAGATGTTTATGAGGGAGAAGATGATGGAAATGAAGAGGTTAGTTGGGGAGATGATGATGAGGTAGGTAATACTGAGAAGGATTTTGATGGAGAAGAAGAAGAAGGATTATCATTCCGTGCAGAATGAAATTGACAACCTTAGAGTTAAGTTAAATGACTAAAAATATACTCCTTATGATACTTATGTTTACTCTATTTCTCTCTCTAACTTGTCCCTTATAAATATGTGCATACTTGAAAAAAATTTATTTCAAGATATACTTATTATTTTAACTAATTTTAACTGCTTTTTTAAGTCACGTAATTCAGTTATTGATCTCTTATAAATAGGAATCGGGGGAGTAGTTTTTGAAATTTAAGGGACCAAAGGAAAATTGATATAAATTTAGAGGAGCAAAAATATATTTTAGCGTTATTTTTGTGTATAAACTGAATAAATTGACGATTTCCTGGTTGTTTGGTCTAATTCAAAAATGTCGTTGTCTTTGAATTCATGATTGATAAAAGTAAATGATCAAATCAAATCAAATAGAAAAATGTTTTCATTTTAATCCCGCGTCTGAAAAGGTGGGGGAGAGAGACTTTTTCAGTGTGAGGTTACAAGAATGGCGTTGCGTTTTAACGTACTCAAGTAAAAAGGGCTTTGGCTCCATGAAAAGAGGGAAGAGCACACTTATTCAGCGGAAGAGACAAGTGAAATTTTGAGAGAGATCAAAAAAGAAATTTCCTAGGATGATATGCCCCAAGAAATAAAATATAATTAATTAATTTTGGATGCAAATGTATTGGGAATAAGAAATTACCTTTAGAGGAGGAGCAACAAAGCACATATATGGCTAACAACAATGATATCCACCAAGAATAGGAAGATTAAATCATATGTCATTTTGAGAGTGTGTTGAAAAAGGGTAAGCGTAATAAGAAGACATTCATCTCGCCTATTGTGTGCTCGAATTAGACTGATTATGAAAACAGTTAACTATTTGGATTCAGATATACATCAAGATGATGTAAAATCTGTTAGACTCGGTGACACTCAAGAGGGGTGAATTGGGTGTAAGATAAAATCTTATGAACTTTGAAAATATTTTTACATCTTAGTGAAAATAATAAATATGAAGATAAAAAGCCATAAAACCACAACTAATCAAGCAAATCAGGTATGCTAGAAATATAGGAGATAAGGGAAGAGAATATGAAAGCTATGATTTATACTGGTTCGGTCCAATCCTTGATAACCTATGTCTAGTCCTCAAGCTCTCCTTGAGATTTTCAATCCACTACCTTCTTGTTTAATCTGTTCACAAGATAAGCCTTTACAATCCCACAAGTTTAGTCAGGCACTTGTGAAACCTTTTACAAATCTCTCACCAAGTTACTCCCCCACCCTAAGGATATAACCTTGATGATGAAAGAGTACAATCAATCTTCTCTCTTTGAAGTGAATATGATGAACACTAAAGTACAATAGACATAATCTCTCTCTCTCTAAGGTAAATGATATCGAAGTTAGAAAACAACAAAGAATATTCGGGTTGAAGTTGATGATTCATGATTTTAACATTTTGGCATTGTTGCCCACTCCTATCAACTTTGAGTGCTAGCTTGATGACCGTTGAGCTATTCTTTTTCCCATTGAGGCTTACAAACTATGACTGTTGAAATAGCCGTTGGAAGCTTTTGACATAAAAATACTTTTTCCAATTTGTTTGTTAATCTTTGTTTAATCACATGGAAAACATTTAAGCACTAATATAAGGAAGAGTTAGAGTGATTAGAAACAAGAAGAACAAGTTGCACAATCATCCTAATGATTTTTAGAAGCTTCAAAGTATGCTATGTTTTTTGGGAAACCATTCCTTGAGTGATCACTCGATTGATCTTCATAGAGCATTGGATGGATCACTTAAGTGATGTGTTAGTGATGCATAAAATTGGACGAGTGATCTTGTAGATCACTTGAAACATCATTGGAGTATTTTGCTAGTGATAAACTTATTTTGAATTCAAATATGAAAAATGACCAATCATTAGAAAGCTTTTGAAATCTACGTTCCAATGCAAAAAAAGAAAAAGAAAAGGAAAAAAATCAGCTATAAATTCATTGTATTATGAAAGTTACGATCAAATTCATAGAAGCTGGTAGGAAGCAGCGTCTTTATATGACTGTGAAATTCCAAAATTCATATCTCTTCTAGCTGAATTTTGTTGAGCATGATCTTGATGTCTTTGAAACACCTCTTTAGTCTAGTATTATATGCAATAAGGTTCAGTCCTAAACTCATTGTCTTCTGAAAGTTATGATCCAAAGAGTGACAACTAGTTTGGAACATTGTGAGAATATCAAGCTTCAATTTCTAAGATCCATATTTCTTTCTTCTGAGCTTCTTTGAGCTTGATCTTAGTTATTTGAAACTAATTTTGAGTTTTGTTTTATATGCAACAAGTTTCACCTCAATTGGATGTGTATTTTGTGAGATCCATCGAAATTACTAAACCTGTTTTGAAATGACTTAAGAATTTTCAATGTTAACTTCCAAATCCCATATCTCTTTCATCTGCACTTTGTCGAGCTTTATTTTTGTGTTTATGTATCGTATTTGAAGTCTAGTTTCATATGAAACAAGTTTCACATGAATTAGATGTGTGGTTTGAGAGATATATCCAAAAGACCAAACCTTTGTTATGCTGAATAAAAACATAGCACAATGGAGTGGTCATTACTAGCACACCACTCAAGTGATACTGCCAGTGATGAAGAAAATCACTCAAGTAATCATCTTTGGGGATGCCTCTTGAGTGATCACTCGACTAAAGTTGATATAACTTTCATATAAGTCATTTTAGCTTCGAATTGATCCATTTCAACCTTCATTTGACCATAGAGACCTCCAGTATCATATCTAAGAGCTTGGATCTTGATATTTCCATTAGATCTTGCAAGTCCTTCTTTCTTTGATCTCTGTTTGTCTTTTTATGGTCATTCTTCACAGTCTAGCTCAATAACTTCTTTCTTTTCTTGATGTTATCTTCAATCTCTTTCTTCTTCTTCATTTTAGTCATTCTCCATAATTCAATTAGGTAGCTTCTTTTTTTTTCTTTGACATCCTCTCCCTACATTTGATAACTTCAATCCTCAATATATTCTTATTTTTTCATCTTGATCAATCTCCATACTCCAACTTGATATCTTCTTTCTTTTCTTGACTAATCTACAAGATATTTTACATTAAATATTGTAGTTAGTCAATGTAGGAGATAAATGCATTATGCAAACTTTTTGCTCTTAATATTTGACGTAATCAAAACTAATCATATCTAACATTCTTCCCTTTTTTGATGATGACAATTCTATTAAGAAAAATATATATGAGTATGAAACATAATAGATACAACATCTTTTTCTTGCCTTTCTCCCCCTTATTTGACATCAGCAAAAAGTTTGAAGGATAAATAAGAAATTCTCTTAGAAAGCGGATAAAACAAGTGAGAAATGCCTTTTTCTCCCTCAATCAAAAGGAATATATCATCCTTCATGCTTAATGTCATGCAAATAAAAGAATTTTTCATGAAAACAAGTTTGAAACAATTCGGAGAGGTTTTCAAGAAAAGTTTCATAATCAAAGCAAATTGATATCCAAGATGTGCAAAATATTCACAAAATATAAAGAGATAGGCTTTTGAAATTGATTAATGAAGTCTTTTGCTTTACTTTTTGGCAATGCTAGATCCATGATGTTGTGTTCACCACACTTTTGCTATGCAACTCTGATGTATATTCATGTTGTCTCTAGAATTCTCCTATTGAATTGAGCTTCTGTTTCATATTTCTATGACAATATGCTTAATGCTCCTTTTTATTGGCATATGTATTTGTTGCTTTGAATGTTGTAGCCAATATATTTCCCTTGATTAAGTATTAAAGCATCTTTCCTTAAATTTAATAGACTCTCTTTTTAGTGTGTTAAGGAATGATCTCGCATAGAACAAATTCTCCTGCCATAAGTTAAAATCATTCTTCCAAGGAGAATGGTTAGTGTGATCAAGTATAAAAAATTTCCTTTCTACAACATATTGTTGAAATTAAGACCATGGAAAGGAAATATATGGGAAACTCATCATCAAAATTAATCAATTGAGAGTGAATACGAGATGAGTATGTTATAAAGATTTTCTTCAAATAAAAGAGATGAGTTTGTATGATATAATACACATGTGAATGTGAAGCTCCCCCTTAATGAATGCATGACTTAAAAATATTTGAAGAATAGAGTTAAGAACTCTCTGGATTGGAAAGACCTTTGAAAAATTTACAGAGAAAATGAGTATGGAAGTCTAAAAATGACGATGCTATTCAAGGGTTTTGTGGCTGAAACCCAATATCACTCAAGCGGTTACTTGAGTGATCCTACTTGACCATCACTGGAGTGATGCAACTCAGAGAATTTTGATTTAAGAAATAATATAATACCTCACTCGAGTAATGTCGTAATTACTCGAGTCATAATCCTTTGTAGTCCATTAATGCATCACTGGATGATGTGATCAGTACTAAGTATCTCTGAAGGTGGACGTGAAGGATATTCAAAAGGATGAGTCTCTGTAGCAACATCTCTGAATGCATCTATGGAGAAGAAATTCCAAATGATCTTCGAATATGATCTTAAAATAATTTAGTCTCTACTCATTGCTTCTCATAAGGTTACTATTCTTCTATATCATCTTGGTCTAAGCCTTTTTCTATTCAAATAAGGCCTTGTAGTTCTAGTTGATCAAATCATAGAGTTGCCTAATCTTGTCATTGACAGAAGTGATGAGCTTAGCATTGTTTGTAGCAAGTTCAGTGTGAGATTGTTGAAGCTCCTCTCTTAGATAGCCCAAGATAGATTGACCTAAGAAGGAATAACTAGGGCACTAGCTCTAGCATAATACTGTGTCTCATCTATCCTCAAATTCTTAGCTTCCACCCTTTACATCTTTCTCATAAAGCTCTGTGAAACAAGGAGAGGCAACTGAATCTTTATGCTCTGAATCTGTAGCCCATTAAATTTTGAAATATTGATTAATGGCTCATTTGGTTCTAAGTACCAAATCTTGTTTGCCTTTAGAAATAGAGAAACCAACTGAGGACAAATAATTGGTGTAGATTTGTGTATCTATATCTATTGATCTGAAAGAAGATGTTTTCTCTAATATTCCCCTCCTCCTCACTGATGATAGAGGCCATCATGTGATAATCCTTCTTGATGAAGTGAGTAAAATTCTTGGCCTTGGTCACCATAGCTCTAGTATAGGTATATCAGATAATCTTGTGAAGATCACAACTAGAGCTAGGATTGAAGTTGAGAATCCTCATTGGTTTTCATGGTCTAATGATTCTGAATATTTATGGCTTATTGAAATCTTTGAATAGACTGATAGGGAGCTTCTCGATCCCTAACCACTCCTCAATCATTGAGGCTGAGATGGTGACCTTCTAATATTTGCTTGTTGTCTCCAAGGTATCCTCAATCACAATACCTTTCTTAGAGCATATCTCAGCTTGCTCCATAGTAATAATGGCTTACTTCCTTTCGGCAATAAAGAAGGTGGATAAACGAACAACTCATAATGACTAGACTTGTTCTTAGCCTTGAGCTTCTTTGAAATGAACTCTACTAGGGCTACTAAGAGGTCTTCATCCTCTTTCTCTTTCTCTAACTGCATCACTAGCTAATCACTTGCTAGTGATAGGGTGTCACTCGAGTGATCACTCAAGTGATACCACATATTCTGCTTATGCTCACATTGCAACACTATTACTTAGGCCTAATATTTTAGCTTACGTTCTTTGTACCCAAAAGTAGAGCATTTTGGTTGACTCCTACAAAAGTATAAATACATGTTTTTTGGTACCCAACTTCTCTTGGGTTCACACAATATTAGACATAACAACTCTTATGCTCTTATACAATTAAACCATATTATATTTGAGCAAAGTGTATAATAAACCAACAAAGATCAAAATATAATTTTACCCAATTAAATAAATTCAAGCCAATGAATCATAAAGGGTAATGAAACTAAGGAGTTCAATCACAAGATAACACATTTGAGACCAATGAACAAGATGTCAATGATGAGGAAAACTTTAGTGGATGAATTTCAAGCATTTATGACTTTCAGTATACAAAAATATTAACTTCCAATTTTGAAAATGCAATCAAAGTATGAATATTTTTCAAAGCATATGTATGTTGTAACATCGTAACGTCTCACTCTTGATATTGTTTGCTTTGGGCCCCATCACCCCTTACGGCTTTAAAACGTGTCAAGAGGGACAGGTATCTAGACCCTTATAAGGCGTCTTTCGTTCATCTCCCAACCGATGTGGGACATAACACTACACCCACCTTTGGGCTCAATGTCCTTGCTGACACATCAACCTACATCGACCCGAATAAATTACCAATATTCATAATTTATTATAAAAATTTCTATGAATTGTTGGAAAATGATATATATACTTCATAAATGTAATGCGAATCAAACAAAAAATAAATTATAAAATATTATAATAATAGTTTTCTAAATTATTAAATCCAACCATCTATTTTTGGGTTAAGGTGCATATTGACCAATGAAGTGTTACACTAGGAGCACCAGATACATAAATGTTTTGAAGGGAGCAAAAATACCAATAAACAATTGAAAGGGAGCAAAAATACCAATGAAAAATTTAAAGTTTCAGCGAATAGACCAAAACGGGGATTGTGCTACTTTCACAAGTTTTAAATTCTGCATTGGTATTTTTGCTCCCTTTCAATTGTTCATTGGTAGTTTTGCTCCCTTCAAAACATTTATGTGCCCGGTGCTCCTAGCGTAACACTTTATTGGCCAATATGTACTTTAACCCTCTATTTTTTGATATAAGGGTAGAGATATATCATGAAAAGAAAATGGGATATAGGATTATGAAGGCATTGTAATTCCATGATCTTTGTGATTAAAGATAATATGCTCATGGATTCCCAATACCTAAAATATATTGTCTCTTTGGCCAAAGAACATATATATGGTCTATATATGATCGAGATTTCCAATATCTAAAATATATTACCTCATTATCACCAAAATAAGGAAAAAAATTATTATGAATCAAAATCGTTGGTTTAGGATTAAATTC
The DNA here is from genome assembly GCA_025563575.1 of Acacia pycnantha. NCBI lineage: Eukaryota > Viridiplantae > Streptophyta > Magnoliopsida > Fabales > Fabaceae > Acacia > Acacia pycnantha. The sequence goes on along the minus strand of JAMWYP010000021.1, from coordinate 4,593,884 downwards.
ACATACCTAATGCCTCCGGTTGAAATTCACCTCTGTTTTCCCTTTCACATTCACCATTACTCATCAATCTCTCACTCAACATTCTGAAAATGAACAAATTGAGCAATCAATCACTTCTTCAACTTCTCATTGGATGTGGGTAAGTTCTTTGTTCTTATTCTTCTTACCTTGTGAAGTTCAAATTTCTTTTGATGTCAATTCAAGTTCCGTAACCATAATACAATAATACTCTCTTTTCATATCACGAAAACAGATCATCCAACTAGTTGACGAAATATGAAAATAACGCACCTTCTTCAAACACTTCCATGGAAATTTGTGAGCATTCCTATTTGGCCTTTCTCATTCCTATGTCTTATTCTTCTTATTCTAATATATGTGAATTTCTAATTCTTATGGCACCAAATTCAATTGTTTTTAAGCAGAATAAAACATTATCTCTTTTTAAAACACAAAAATAGAGCATCAACCAGATAAGGAAAGCACACGTTTGGGGAAATTTGGTGAGCATTTATATTTCTCCTTTCTCATCATTATTATTATGTCAACTGATTATGTGAAAATGGATTACCTTTCCTTAGTTGTTATTTGATGAATGACGCTTAATAGTTTCTTGGCATCAAATTGGGCTATATAGTTATTAATCAATTACCCTTTTGTTGAATTTCCTTCTTTTCGTCTATATATATGTGCTCTGCATTAAAAAAAGTTATTTGTGTAATAAATTTTCATCCAGCTGCGCTATAGAAAAATATTATTGCATTGAAAGGATAACTTGTATTCTTGGACCTTTAGATCTTTTCTTTACAATCTTTTTGTCAAGTATGGATATGAACTTTATTATATTTGTCACAAAACCTAGATTGTCACATCATTAAAGATTTAGCCAAAAAAATATTACGGTTGGTATCTAAGGAAGCTCACAAAGAGCATAACATCATTTTTGTGAATCTAGAGATGCCCACCTTTCAAATTTACCAAATAATAAAATTTTTATTTTAAATTGTTTTGCTTAAAACAATTATTTTGGGTTTTGTAGTGTTAGCTTGTAGATTTACTGCAGGATTTACATTTAACTGATGCATCTCATAGATATTAGATGATGCGTATATATAGTTGTGACTATTTGTGTCCTTTATTTTATGTATAGTAAACTCAAAGTTGCTTATACTTGGAATGATCCAATCTGAATATGGTAATTTCATTTTAGTGTAGATAATGCTTAGAAACACTTTTCATATTGTTGATGTGCTTATTGAGTTGAATCTAAATTTGATAAGTTGCTTTAAATATGATATTTATCTGAAACTCTAACCGATTAGAAATTGGACATTTTTATTAGAAAAAAGCAACAGTAAGGATGTATTATTTGTTGATTGTGGAAGATTTTGAAAGCCTATGATAGAGTCATAATAATTTAAGCCATTTTGAGATACTGTTAGAAGTTGACTCTCTTCATTATAAAAAGTTGGTCAAAAAGAAGAAGAAGCAGCCTCTAAAAATTATGGAAACGAGACTGAAGATGCCTCTAAGATTTAAGATCAAGAGACAAAGAAATGAGGAGCAAAATCTTACCAACCATGCCATTTAGGCCCCTTCAAAGATACATGATGAACGCCTAACCCATGAAGATTTGATTAAAGGTAATGTCTTTAGTTTTAATTGATGAATTATATGGTTAAAAAATGAAGTCTTTAAAGTTTTGCTTATAGCTCATTTGATTGATTGATTCGTTTCTTTCTCTATGAAACATAAGGAAGGCAAAAGGTGCAAAACTCTGAAGACTGATAGAGTAAAGAGAAAATTGGAAGAAACCATAAACAATGAAGAATGTATTGAAGCTATGGAAATGAAGAGAAAGAAGATGAAGAATAGGAAGAGGGGTACCCAAAATCCATCAACACCATTACCAAGCTTGTCGAAAGAATTCAAAAGAAAAATTATCGGTGAATATGGTGGGAAAAGAATCATAAGGGTCATACAAAAGTGCTTGAATGAAACAGATGTAAACAAAAGACACTATAGAGTCACAATTCCTTATAGCCGGGTTGAGAGTTTCAAGTTCTTGGATGGTGAAAAGATGACAAATTTAAGGTTGTAGAGATCCATTATTGTGCCTTTGATTCACACACCATCAAGAAATGGGGTGTCTCTTCCTCTTACAGAGACATCATTGAAATTAGGAGAATGAGATTTTCATAAAGATAAGACTGACATAAAAAAGAAAGTTGTCATTATGTGCTAAAAACTAATTGGAACACAATAGTTGAAAAAGATGGTCTCGAAAAAGGAGACCGTGTATAGATTTGGGCATTTCGTGATGTTCACAACAAAATTTCATAGCACTTGTCAAGCTTTGAGGAGGAGGAGGACGATGATGAAGATGAAGAAAAACAACTAGTCAATGGAAGCTCAAAAGTAGTTCAAATTTTCTTAATAAATATATATATATTTTTAATTTTTTTTTAATTGTAGATGGTAGAGTAGGTTTCTAACACAATTTGAATTTGGATTCCCATTAATCAGTTAATTCTTCTTTAGCTTCTTGTGAGTTATCATAATTTAGATATTCAGTTTTATTTTTATTTTTTATGTAGCAATTAATTTAGTGTTTGTTTTTCATATTATGTTCAGTTTTTATCAATCATTTAATGGTCATCACATGATGATATAATTTTGAATACTCTTAGTGTTAGTTCTCTATTGGTTTTGATGATAACAGACAATTGTAAACTCAGATTGAAGTTTGTCTTTGTTAAGTTGAAAAACTTACTGTCAAAGGCAAACTCGAGTTTTGGTTTGGAAACTCAAGTTTGGACTTGACAGAGAGTAGTTCAAGTTTTTTAAAAGTTAGGCAAACTCGAGTTTGGGTATTGAAACTCGAGTTTTGACCATACAGAGAGCATCTAAGTTTTTCAAAGGCAAAGCAAACTTGTGTTTGGTTTTAATGAACTCGAGTTTTGACAAGACAAAGAGCTACCAATTTTTCAGCATCAACAAAACTTCAGTTTCCATTTGGAAACTTGAGTTTGGGCTAAATAGAGAGTTCTCTAAGTTTCCAAGTTTTGTTGGAAACTCGAGTTTGGTTTTGGAAACTCGAGTTTACAGCATACAGAGAACAATGCTCAATTCTGAACTTGTGAAAACTCCAGTTTTCATCTGACAAGGTTTTTCTAAGTTTTTCTCTCAAATGAGGAAACTCGAGTTAGGATTTGGAAACTTGAGTTTAGGTCATATAGCGAAGAACTCAAAGTTTCTAAAGTTTTTGAAAACTCCAGTTTTGATTTGAAAACTCCAGTTTTGAATAAGCAGAGAAGTTTCCATTTTTCAAAGAATTTTGGAAACTCGAGTTTCCAGTTTGGAAACTCGAGTTTAGGCCAAGCAGAGAGCTCTACTAAAATGGAACATTTTGAAAACTCTATTTTTGAAATGGAAACTCTAGTTTTGAGATTTTGGACTTAAACATGTTTTCTCATCAAAGGTCCAAAACTCGAGTTTGTCACTTAATGACTCGAGTTTTGAACTCTTCTCAAAACTTGCTTCAAAGACCAAATCGCGACATTCTTCTCTGTAAGGAGAAAACTCGAGTTAAGTTTTGGAAACTCGAGTTTAGGCTTTTAATGAAAAATGAAAACTCCAGTTTTGAAGAAAAACTCAAGTTTGGGTCGCTGGTTTTGAATTTCAAACTGGACAAATTTGCGAAACCTTTGTGTTTGATTCTAATACTTCATATCATCACTCATTACTATTCCTAACTATGTTTAATCAGTTTGTTAGTGAGTTTCAGATGATTTAGAGAGAATTAAATGAAGCATTAGCATAAAGCATAAAGTGATGTCAGCTCATTAAATGCAAAGTCCAAAAAACTTGCATCCTTTTGGACAATCATTATCCACACGTTTCAAAGGGATTAATGTTTCCTTTCCACATCCAATAGCTACTCTTCCAACGGATTAAAAGTCAAGAAGTCAAGCCTAAACTTATGTGCAGCTGGATAACCAAAGAGTAGAGAGAGAAGAAGACCAAAACTTCAACTAATCCATTCCTAATGTTGGCAACGGTCATATTGAAGATTACAACGGTCATTTAATGATCTCTTGGTATAAATAGAGATACATTCAATTCTTCTCAACAACCAATCTATGAGAAAACGGAAATCATTCAAGTTTCAACTACTCTTTGAGTTTTCTTGTGAGAAGTATCTTTTGATACATTGTACTTCAGTGTTTATTCTTATCCACTCTTAGAGAGAGTTCATTTATTGTAAAGAGTCTCAAGTCAGGGGACTTGGAGATTGAGATATTGATTGCAACTTGTAAGGGGGAGTAAGTTCTAGTGAGAGAATTACTCTTGAGTTACAGAGGTGTAATCAATTGTGATAGTGAAAATCCCAGAGAGTCTGGGGACTGGACGTAGGTTAAGAGATTGGATCGAACCAGTATAAATCCTTTGTATCTTGCTTCTCTTCCTTATCCTCTGTTTATCCCTGTTTTCATTATCCAAAAACAGAGCACTTCGAAAAAGTTTTTAGAATCCCCAATTCACCCCCTCTTGGTGATTTAGCTTCACTTTCACTTAGTAGTTGGTTATTGATTAATGATATTTATGTTAATATTTAAATTTTGAATTGAATTATATTTAATCAATCCATATCTCTATATTACATATAAATAAAGTATTTACAATTTTAGTTATTGATCATTAAAGCTTAGATTAGTAGCTGTGCAACTGTTGAGGTATTCCCCAATCTTATTATGCTTTTTCTTTTCACCAATTTGTTTACACTTTATCTAGCTACCACTAGCTAGACCTTTTGTTTACATTTTTGTTGTCATGTGTAAAACTGTAAATTAAAATCAGGAAATACAAAATAAATAAAAGACAAGAAAAAAGTAGGGAGTGGAGAAGAATAGCATATCATTAAATTATCGATGAAAATATCATCATTTGTTTTCCAAATTTGCCAACAGAAAAAACAATGAATTCCCCAAGTTAAGGTTTCAAGTACAACAATGTTAAATAAATCTTTTCAGTATTCAAGTTGAAGAATGAAAATCAACATGAAGTCTCTTATGAATTAAGTTTCAAGAAGATGTTTTTTTTTTTGTTTGTGAAAACAAAAGCCTTACTCTATTCAAACAATCTTGTGGTTTTGGTATGTGAATTTGCAAACTTCATCAAAAAAATCATCTGCATTGCTATGGCAGCTTTTCATCTCAAGAATCTTTATAACTGTAGCCCTCAAATTCTTCCCATACTTCAAAAGGGATCCAAGAGTGCTCATTTTCTGTTCAGTATTCAATGGTGATCTTACTATGAATACAACCTCCTCCAAACATGGAATCATGAATCCAGAATCCACCTGTAAAATGTATCAATAAGCATCATCATTAGTTAAAATGTTATAGAATCCAATAAAAAGTTCTCTAATAAAACTATGAACTATGAAGATATATTTTAAGAATCAATGTGCGGTTGAGCTGTAAAAGAGGTCAAAGTGAAATTTGACATTAAAATGTTTTCAGAAATTACATGTCTCATACTTCTTTTTTTCTAACAAAGTGTTGCAAATATGGCTCCATGAATGTCAAATTTGTGCAGTTTGGGATGGCTATCGAAGAAGTCAAAAAAGTCAACTGTTGGGAACGGCTAAAGAGCCTCAAAATCACTGATGAATTTGACCTTCATGTAGAGATGCTTTACTCCACTTGATAGTTTCAAAGTATTATGTTCTACATCGGCTGGAGAAGGGAACAAAAAACACCTTATAAGGGTCTAAATACCTCTCCCTCTCGACGTATTTAAAGTTGTAAGGGGTAATGGGGCACCAAAGCAGACAATATCGAGAGCGAGTTGTTGGGATGTTACATATGCACTTTTTATAAACAAGATGAATTGGAATCCAAGCAAATTTTTGAAATGTGCATCCCAAAACTCAGATACATAGAAAGATTATGCACAATTTTACTTTCGTTCCATTTAGAAATCTGAAACATTTTGAAAACCATAAATAATTGATTGCTAATGGTATGTAATAATGAGCAAGTGTTTATTACCCAAATTAGTTCATATGAGCACAAGATAGAAAAATATATGTGAGATGATTGGAATAGATCACTAGAAGTGAACTTTGAGTGAAAGTGAGAAGTAATACTGCGATAGGGGTTTTAACTTCAGGAACCCGACATCACTCGAGTGGGCACTTGAATGATTGTGCTTGACCATTACTCGAGTGATAGACCCCAGAACATTTTGATGGAGTAAGAAGTTGATGCCTTACTCAAGTAATCTCATAATTACTTAAGGGATTATCCTTTGAAGATTAGTTGAATATCATTCCTTGATTTTTCGCCTCTCAATCTTCTAGTTGGTCTGATCACTTGGACAATCACTTTCAGTTGTCACGCAATGATAATGGTAACTCGAGTGGTCACTCGAGTAATGCTTTTTTTGTTCTTCTTTTCTTTCTTCATGATTGGCTAGGCACTCCTAGTGATTCCTCGAGCACTTATGAAACCTTTTACGAATCTCTCATAGAGTGACTCTCCCTTACACATTGTAAGGATACAACCTTGATGATGAAAGATTCTAATAAACCTTTTCTCTCAGAATTGAATAAGATGAACATAGAAGTACAATATAAATAATATATCTCTCTCTCTAAGGTAAGTGATATGGAAGTCAGAAAACAACAAAGAGTATTCAGGTTGAAGTGGATGATTCATGATTTTAACATTTTGGCGCTATTGCTCGCTCCTATAAACTTTGAGTGTTTTTCTATTTATAGTTCATGTAGCTTGATGATCATTGAGGTTTTCTTCTTCCCATTGAGGCTTACAAACTATGACCGTTTAAATAACCATTGGAAGCTTCTGACATAAAAGTGTATATGATCGTGAAATTCCAAAATTCATATATTTTCCAATTGACTTTTGTTGAGCATGATTATAATGTCTTTGAAATACCTCTCTAGTCTAGTTTTATATGTAATAAGTTTCAATCCTAAACTCATTGTGTTCTGAAAGTTATGATCTAAAGATTGACAGCTGCTTTGAAACATCGTGAGAACATCGAGCGTCAATTTTTGAGATCCATATCTTTTTCTTCTAAGCCTCTTTCAGCTTGATCTTAGTTCTTTAAAATGAATTTTGAGCATAATAAAGTGGTCATCACTAGTACACCACTCAAGTGATGCTGCTAGTGATGAAGAAAATCACTCGAGTGATGTTAGTATAACTTCCATATAAATCATTTTAGAGTAAATACCATTTCTGGTCCTTGACAAAAAACACGGACCCCATTTTGGTCCCTGACAAAAAAACTGACCCTTATTCGTCCTTTTTATGGGACTAAAAAGGACATTTTGGAAATTTTTGAGGAATCAAAATGTCCACCAATCGACCCTTATTCTTCCTTTTTATGGACTAAAAAGGACTTCTTTTTTTGTAAGGGACTAAAATGGGGATCACATTTTTTGTCAGGGACCAGAAGGGGTATTTACTCATCATTTTAGCTTTGAATTGCCTCATTCCAACCTCTATTTGACCATAGAGACGTATAGTATCATATTTAAGATCTTGAATCATGATATACCCATTAAATCTTGCAAGTTCTTCTTTCTTCAATCTCTCTTTATCTTTTAATGGTCATTCTCCACAATCTAGCTTAATAACTTCTTTCTTTTATTGACTGTTATCTTCAATCTCTCTTTATCTTTTAATGGTCATTCTCCACAATCTAGCTTAATAACTTCTTTCTTTTATTGACTTTTATCTTCAATCTCTTTCTTCTTCTTCTTCATTCTAGTCATTCTCCATAATTCAATTATGTAGATTATTTCTTTTCTTTGACTTCCTCTCCCAACATTTGATAACTTTAATCTTCAATATCTTCTTGATCAATCTTCATATTCCAACTTGATATCTTCTTTCTTTGCTTGACTAATCCACAAGATATTTCACATTAAATATAGTAGTTAGTCAATGTAGAACATAATACATTATACAAACTTTTACTTTTAATATTTGACATCATCAAAACTAATCATATCTAACAAAATCTACACCTTTAAGTGGTGATATGGATGATGAAATCAATTTGCAATGGCAGTTAGATTTCACTAAAAGTGGTATTTGAGGCTTCATAAAGGGATAACTTCATATGTTTTTGTAGAGGTCCTTTTATGGATTGAAGCAATTATTCAGACAATGATGCATAAGGTCTCGTAAGAGCAATAACCTGTGCGTTTTTCAAATGGTTGAAGAGAACCATAGTCACATAATTTATGATATTTTCCTTTTTTAAATGAATGGTGTACTGTTAACTATAGAAAGTTTGAATTCAATAGTGCCTATTAAAGAATGGTACTCATAAATTTTTAAAAGTAGCACATGGGTGAAGCAATGAACATTCTTGGACTTAAGATCCAATGAAATAGCTTAAGAAGAATTCTCTCTATCTCAAGAGAATTATATAAGGAGATTCTTGAGCAATTCTAGATGGGTGAATGCAAACCTTTGGATACCCCAATGAATTCAAAAATGAATTTGAGTCTTGACATTTAGGCAAACTAAATCAACATAGAAAACAAAAAAAGAAATTTCATGAAAATGATGCTGGTAGTCTAATGTATGTAGTGATGCATACAAGACCATATATCTAATTTTGTGGTATGACTCATAAATTGGTGTTAGTCCAACCACTGTGAGAGGCATTGTTAAGGAATTATTGAGATACTTTTAGGGCACATTGATTATGCGCATTCAAAATATGTAAAGTGGCAGTACAAGTGACTATATGGCTGATGATGTTTGAAAACACCATTGATTTGAAAATGAGAATTCAAACCTAGTCTTAATGCATTTTGAAAACACTATAATCATTGCTTGAGTAAAAAACCCTAAGCATTATACCAAGACTAGATATAAAAGTGTGATTTTGTTAGAGATACTATAGCACATAAAGTTTTTGTTGAACAACACATTCATATATATACAAAGTCCCCTAACTAACCCTGTAGCTAAGGAAATACACGAAAAGCATGTTAAGTCCTCTCGCATGCATAATAAGTGAAGTAAAGATACTTCATTATGGTTTTACATGTGTATGTGAAAGTATACAATGTCTAGTATGTCGTACATGTTGATGAAGTTGACTTTCTCACATGAGCAACCACCTTTGACACTTAGGAAGATGTGCAAAGATGAGACAATTAACAAAGCAGCAAGAGTGCTGTTAGACTTGGCTTTCACTCAAGAGGGGGGTGAATTGAGTGTCTGATAAAACTTTAGATAACTTTGAAAATCTTTTCGTAACTTACTGAAAGTAGTTTGTATGATAGAAAGGATTTATAAAATAATAAACAGTCATTCAAACATATATGCTGTGAATATAAGAGATAAGGGAAGAGAATATGCAAACTGAGATTTATACTGGTTCGGCCCAATCCTTGACCTACCTCCAGTCCGCAAGCTATACTTGAGATTTTCAATCCACTATCCTCTTGTTTAATTCGGGCACAAGAGAAGCCTATACAATCCCACAAGTTCACACAGGCACTTGTGAAGCTGAATTTCTCACCGAGATACTCCCCCTTACACACTGTAAGGATACAATCAATTTCTCACTCAAGATCACCCAATCTTGAGTAATTCTCAGATAAAATGATAAGATGTTTACAATGAATCTTCTCTCTCTCAGAAGTGAATGAATAAACACTGAAGTACAATACAAATCATTTCACTCTTTATAATGAACTAAGTAGGCATTGAGAACAAAGTGTGTATGAGATAAACGTTTGATTCAGAATGTTGGCATTTCTACAGTACAAGCTCTGGTGTCTAACCTCTTCTATCTTGAATGTTTCTCCTTTTATAGTTGATGAAGAGTATTCGACCGTTTGAACAATTCTTCCCATTTAGCATATGACCGTTGGAATAAATATAGCCGTTGAAGCTTGACGTAATCATCTGCTTCTTGTAAACTGATGTTAATCCTTCATATAATCATCTGAAACTCATTAACAAACTAATTAAACATAGTTAGGAATAGTAATGAGTGATGATAAGGATTAATGAAATCACAAACAATGATTTTGGATTTTCGAACATGGTGATTTTCAATCAGAGAAATATTGGCTCGAGTTAAACTAGCCTGGCTCAAGTCAATTACTCTTCTCAAAACGTCTAACTCTCGGCCTTGCCTTGACTCGAGGTTTTTACTCCTTGGCTCGAGTCAAATGCCATTCTTGAAAGTCCTTTGCTCTCTGACTTGACTAGGCTCGAGGTTGGACTTGCCTTGGCTCGAGTTACAAGCTCATCTGGCTTGCTTGAGTTTGCTAGCTTTGGCATTGATCCTTAATCTGATCTTTTGATCATATGAAACTTGCTCATAAATATGATTAATATCATTGAAAAGTATAACAAGTAATAATTAATTGATAACAATCATTTTTGGATTCTCTGAGACGTTGAGGACTGAGCTCTGCTACTATGCGCTTTATTGACTCAAGTCATTTATACTTTGCTCGAGTCAATCTTCTCTCGATCACTTAGCCTCTGACAGTTCTTCAACTTGAGGTAGAAAACAGTGGCTCGAGTCTAAGTCCAGACTCGAGGTAGCAATCTTGGCTCGAGTCAGATGAGATAAAACATTTTGAATCATTTTCGTAAGCTATCTTCTTGGCTCAAGGTGATAAGTGTAGACACAAGGTAAGAGCTTATCAAAACTTGGTTAGTCCCAAGTTATGTGAAACACTAAGTCTAGATTCATATGGAATTGGTTTCTGTAATACCCCAAAAATCTGACTTAGGGAAAATATCATAAATGGGAAATGTAAATATTAAAAATAGGTGAATATGAGGTTTCAAACACCTTGTATTGAGTTTACCTTGTTGTTAAGGTAATTTCTCTTGAAATTAGATAATTTGCAAATAGGTCCCTAAAACGTTTGAGAATTTGCAAATAGGTCCCTAAGCACATTGTGGGTTATAAATACCCTGTGAAAGCTATAAAAGAAGCAAGTAAAAATCTATTTGAAATAGGGAAGGATATTGTCCCTAATTTAGGTAATTTATTAAGTTACAAACTTGGAGAAATTGTAGAAGAATACTCAAAAAGTAAGGAAATGACCGAAATACCCCCGTAAATGCTAAGATAATGCAGGAGACATGAAAGCAAAAATGTCAATACAAAAATTATGAGTTAATGATTAATACTAAATAAGAAAATTGTCAACAGTTAGAAAGGGATTAATAAAGTAATTAATGGCTAATTATTTAGACATGAATGAAGAAGATATCCAAAGTTAATTAAATAAAACCTCTAATATGAGATTAAATTACTAATGATGCTTTAATAGCTAGATTATGGGGTAGACTAATTAATCAATGAGAAGAGCAATACTAGAACAATTAATCATTTGATTAGGAGGTTAATTAAGCTTTGCTAATCACTTTGAAGAGTCAACAAAAGCAACACTTGATCCACAAAGGGCCACATCACTTGGTTTGTGAAAGTAGTGGAGTATGATGTAGCCAACAATGCAAAAAGACTTTGAGAAAATAGAAGAGAAAGAGTGATGGGAGAGGGGACGAAAATTTGAAGGAAGGAAGAGGTGAGAATTTTGATCTAATAGTTAGAATTGAAAAGTCAAAGAAGTATTCCTTGAACCACAAAGTGCCACATCACTTGATAGGAAGAATATGTGAAGTTGAATTAGCCAACAAAGCAAGGAAAATTATATGACATGTGTGGAAAGATTTTGTGAGAATGGAAGGGCCAACAAGGCAAGAATGAGGGAGTAAGAAAATGGATGACATCAACCCCTTTTAAGCCATGAATTTCGCATGGCATAGGGAGCTTTGGGCAAATTGTAATGCCAAATGGGTCCTTGAGTTTTTCTATAAATAGGGAGCAATCCTCTCTTCATTCTTCACACCAACTCATACCAAATAGGTGAGTTTTAGAGAAGCAAGAGTAGAGAGAAGTGAGAGCTAGTGAGAAGCAAGAAGGGTGAAGGAGTGTTCTTCAAGGGTAAGTGTTCTAGCTAGTCTTTTAGCTTTTGTAGTTTTTGTAGTCATAATTAGTTTATGCTTTGATCTTAAAGATTCAAGAGTAGTGTTGTTATCATGTTTTTATGGTTAGAAATGTTATTATTTCGAAAATATAATAGAAAATATGGTAGAGCAAAGTTCTTGAGGATTGAAGATCAAAGTAGCGAAATTCTGACAAAATTTACGGTTGAAAGTTTTTGAAGGCAGCGTTATTTAAGATATTATTTTATATATCACCTGATCTTCAAAAATCATAAAATTTTACATGAGTAAATTAGACATGTGGGGCTGTCCAAATATATAAAATATGTATCACTTGGAGTTCTACAGGAGGAGATATAAATCCTTGAAGTTAGGCCATTTTTTCCAGACGAAATTCTGGGCAGAGTTTAGAAACCTTAAACCTGGGAATGACTCAAGAAATCTGGGCGAAAATGAATATTTTTATTTGAAACTAGACATCCTAAGGAATTCGAGGAATTTTACGGATCCTCGTTTCGAGTTTTGTAGAATTAATTATGATTTTTCAAAGTTGTTGGAAAATCTGCCCAGAAATTCAGTATTTCGTTTTTGAGAAAATGTAAGGGAAAAATTGTAATAATGAATACCCCAAGGGTAGAAATGTCAAAGTGGGTGGAAATAACCTTTTTGATATTATTCTAAGAGATAGTATATTAGTTGTGATATTATGGGAAAAAGGAATAATCCGACGATAACGTATAGGATATCCGAGAGGTCCGGAGTCGGGTTTAGAAGGCCGGACGTTTGGCCATTACACGGTGAAAGGTACGTTCGCGTACTGTAACACTAACGCTGATGTTTATTGTATGCATATATGTGATATGTGTATTGTATGTGATAGCTTATAGCTCTGTGGTATGTCTATGTGCTGTTTATATGTTCATGTTTGCTATGGGTGATATATCTGCATGCTTTTAGGCGATATATGTATACATGCTATTGGGCGATATATCTATGCATGCTTTTGGGCGATGAGTGCACATATACTGTTGTTGATATGATTGTCTGTGGTCCATATGTTGTGTCTGTAAATATGAGGTTAACCGTTACTCGAGATCCGGTGCGGATCTCAGCTCTTAACATAGCGTCAAGCTCCGGAGGACCGAGGACCGAGGAGAGAGGCAAGCAGCCCGAGTAGAAGACCCGGCTGAAGACTTCCTTTTGATGTTCCGGCGAAAGTCTTTCCTTTTGTTATTATCTGTTTTTGAAATACTCGGTTACTGTACCGTAGTTGTAACTGCCTGGACCTACGGCAGTTTATAAATATATATCAGTTTCTCAATCGCTCTGTTGCTCTACTCTGATCATTTTGAAATGATGTTTGATGATATGATGAAAAAAAAATTATACTGCTTTTAAAAGTTGGGATGTTACAGTTTCACTTCATTTGGTTGTGTATAATGTGAGCTATATCCAGAAAACCGAGCCTATCTTTGAAATGGTTCTAGAATTTCAAGTGTCAACTTTAGAAGGCCATAACTCCTTGGTATGAACTACATTTTGGTTGGTTAAACTCTTGATGGAATACATTTTGAGTCTACTTTCATATGCCACATATTTCAGCTCAATTAGATTTGTAGTTTGTGAGTTACACTCAAAACACCGAAGCTTGGTCTGTTGTGTGATGTTAATTAATGTACCAACTTGTGAAATTAATATCTCTCTCATAGGAACTCCTTTGGGGTTGAAACTTTGTCACAAGGATGCATTGGAAGTCTAGTTTCATAAAAAAAAATTTCACATCAATCCGATCTCTGGTTTAGGAGATATAATTGAATTACCAGACGTCGCCTAGCTGAAACGTGGAACAAATGTGAACAGAGTTGCTGAAATCACTATTGGCTCGAGTCAAAAAAATGTCTGTCTCGAGTTTTGAGCAAGACTCGAGTCTATGAAATTCCTGGCTCAAGTAAACTCCTACCAGACGCCCAAAACACTGTAGAAAACATTCTAACTCGAGTCAAAGACAAATTCAAGTTTTGGTTTGAAAATTCGAGTTTGGACTTGACAGAGAACAACTCAAGTTTTTGCAAACTTAGACAAACTCGAGTTTGTATTTGAAAACTCGAGTTTAGACCATAAAGAGAGCTCCTAAGTTTTTCAAGACAAAGCAAACTCGAGTTTAGTTTTAGTAAACTCGAGTTTTGACAAGACAGAGAGCTATCAACACTTTTAGATTTAGCAAAACTCCAGTTTCCATTTGGAAACTCGAGTTTATGCTAATCAGAGAGTTCTATAAGTTTCCAAGTTTTGCTGGAAACTCGAGTTTGGATTTGGAAAATCGAGTTTACAACATACAGAGAACTATGCTCCACTCTGAACTTGAGAAAACTCCAGTTTTGATTGAAAACTCCAGTTTTGATTGAAAACTCCAGTTTGCATATGACAGAAAATTGCAAAGTTTTCTCTCTTAAGAGGAAACTCGAGTTTAGTTTTACTAACTCGAGTTTAGGACTTATAGAGAAAAACTCAATGTTTTTAAAGATTTGAAAACTCCAGTTTAGAACATACAAAGAGCTTTCCATTTTCCAAGTTTTATGGAAACTCGAGTTTGTGCCAAGCAGAGAGCTTTGCTCTATTTAAATCTTTTGAAATCTCCAGTTTACATTTGAAAACTCCAGTTTTGAGCATTTGGACTTAAATCTATTTTTCATCTCAAAAGTTCAAAACTCGAGTTTGTCACTTAATGACTCAAGTATTGATCTTGTCTCAAAACTTGCTTCAAAATTCAAATCGCGACATTGCTCTTTGGAAGAAGGAAACTCGAGTTAAGGTTTGGAAACTCGAGTTTTGCTTCTGATACACAGTGACAAACTCCGTTTCCTTTCCACATCCAATAGCTGCTCTTCCAACGGATTAAAAGTCAAGAAGTCAACCATAAACTTTTGTGCAACTGGATTAACCAAAGAGTAGAGAGAGAAGAAGACCAAAGCTTCAGCTAATTCTTCCTTAATGTTGGCAACGGTCACATTGAAGATTACAATGGTCATTTAATGATCTCTTGGTATAAATAGAGCTGCATTCAATTCTTCTCAACATCCAATCTGCAGAAAACGAAAATCATTCAAGTTTCCAACTACTCTTTGAGTTTTCTTGTGTAAAGTATCTTTTGATACATTGTACTTCAGTGATTATTTTTATCCACTCTTAGAGAGAGTTCAATTATTGAAATTCATTTATTGTAAGAATCTCAAGTCAAGGGACTTGGAGATTGGGATATTGATTGCAACTTGTAAGGGGAGTAAGTTCTAGTGAGAGAATGACTCTTGAGTTACAGAGTGTGTAATCAATTGAGTTAGTGAAAAATCCCAGAGAGTCTGGGGAGTGGACGTAGGTCAAGAGGTTGGACCGAACCAGTATAAATTCCTTGTGTCTTACTTTTCTTCCCTATACTCTGTTCAGCTCTATTTTAGTGTTAAAAAACAGAGCAATTTCAAAAGAATTTTATAATCCCCAATTCACCGCCGTCTTGGTGATTAAGCTCCACTTTCATATCTTTCTTCTCTTCTCTTGATCTTCTCCATAATTCAACTTAGAATCATCATTCTCTGCAAGTTCTACCTTCTTCAATATCTCCTCCTCTTCTTGATTATTCCCAAAATACTTTGATAACTTATTGTTTCCTTGATTTTCTCTGTAATCTCTTATCTCCTTCTTGATTAATCTCTATAATTCAACTTGGACTAATCTACAGTAAATATATAATAGTTAGTCAATGTAGGAGATAAATATAGTATACAAGTTTTTGCTCTTAATAATAGCATCTATATAATACATTATCAAAACTAATCATATCCAACAAGTGCTTATATGGTAGAGGCACTACTACAGAAAAGGGTTTTCATAGCACCCTTTTTATAGCACTTGTTCTACTAAGGGTTACAATTTAGTAACTTGAGCACCACAATAGGTTGATATCTACTATAGCTCTTGCCTAAGGGCCTGTTTGGTTTGAGGGGAGGGAATGAGAGGGAAGAACCTCTAGATAGGATATTGACCAAATTGCTATTAATGAGAAGAATATTCCTTTTTGTTGAGAGTGTATTTTTAAAATATTGAAAATTTTTCATGGGTTATTTTGTAAAGATGACAGAAAAAATTTATCTCTTCTCCTTCCTTCCCCTCAAACCAAGCAGACCATAAGCGAGCGCTACATAATCCTCCTTTAAAATAACAATTTGTATATTATAGCTCTTTATTAAATAAGGGCCACAATAGGTTCAATCATTTTTTTAAAAAAGAAAATCAATTATTTTTTTAAAACGAAATCATTTATTTTAAGAGAACTTGTGGGCAAGGGTTACAACATGTTTTTAATATTTTTTAAATAATTAGAATAAAATGATCTGATGTAGCGCTTGTTTAAAAAAAGATCTACAATATCGTTTTTAAAATTTTAAAATTATCTATTGTAGCTTTTATTTTGGAAAAGTGGTACAATAGGTTCCATTGGAAATCTGTATTTGAACATAAATATTCTGCGGGTTTTTAGTATTCTTATATATATGGGTAAAGGATTTTTTCAGACACTGGAGATAGAGTTATCTCCAGTGACCCTAAAACTACGTCGTTTTGGATTAATGAATGACGTTTCTGTAATTTTGTTTATTTTTTAATCATATAAATTTTACCGAAACACCCTTTATTAATTCACCTAAAATTACTAACACAACTTTCATTAATTCAAAACGACGTAGTTTTGGGTCACTGGAAATAACTTTATCTTTTTTGACTGGAGAAATATTTTTCCCTATATATATATATATATATATATATAATGATCTAATGTAGCTCTTATTTAGGAAAGAGCTACAATAGTTACCCCACTAGCCCCACCATCAGCCTGACTTGCTCGAACGGCTCAAACTTCGCTCCGCAAACATTGTTCTTCCACTCTCTTGTGGCTCGCTGGTTCTGCCAACATTAATTGTGGTTTTTATTATTCGAAGCCAGTTTATCAACGACTCCCACTGTTGGAAATTGTTCCTTCATAAATGCATTGTGGGGTTCCAAGTTTGACTATTTGACTTTATTGAAATTGGGAATGACTCTTCCTAATTTCTAGAAAGTGGGTTCAAGACTCGAGGTTGACTGTATTGAAATTGAGAATGACTCTTCCTAATTTCTAGATTGTGGGTTCGAGACTCGAGGATGACTTTATTGAACTTAGGAAATAGGAATGACTCTTCCTATTTTCTAGATTTGATTCCTTTATTGCTTCTCTTTATATATTGTGTGTGACTCTTGAAAAATAGAGAGATAGAGAGAGAGAAAGAAAGAGGAAAAAAGCCAGAGTGCAAAAGGAAAAAGAGAGTCTGAGAACTCTGAGAGTTTGAGTAGCACCATTATTGGTGAAGCTTGAGTTTTCTAGAGGAAGTCTAGAGATTGAATGATTGACTGATTGTACCCATTATTTTCATAGTGGAAGTTTGATACTGGACTAGTGTCCCGTGGGTTTTTTCTTCTTCACCTTGAGGAAGGTTTTTCCACGTTAATCAAATCATCTCGTGTCCTTCTTCTTCCCTACTCGATTTATATTTCCGCAACAGTGGTATCAGAGCCTAGTTTAACGAAATGGAGACCAGTGGCGCTGCACTCAGTGTGGATATGTTCAAGCTGACTGCAGAAAACTTTACTTACTGGAGACCGATGATGGAAGATCATCTGTACTACAAAGATCTCTATGAGCCCATCCTCAATCAGAACAAACCAGAAGGTAAGGAAGAAAAGGACTGGGAAGTTCTGAATCGAAAGGCGGTTGCCATGATCAGAAAGTATATCGACAAAAGCCTCTTCGAGCATGTGTCCGAGTTCACAAATGCGTATGAGTTGTGGACGAAGTTGGAGTCCATGATTCAGAAAAAGACTCCCAGGAATAAAGCACACTTGGTTCGCCGGCTTGTGAAGTTGGAGTACAAAGACGGCATGAGTATGATTGAACACCTCAACACCTACAAAGGTATTGTGAATCAACTGTCGAAGGCTGAGATAAAGGTGGATGATGAGATGCGTGCTCTTCTGCGTTAAGCTCATTGCCGAAAAGCCGGGATACTCGGTAGTGACTTTGAGCAACTCGACACCGATGGAAAATTGACTATGGATGTCATGGCGGCATGCTCTCTAAATGAAGAATCCAGGAGAAAGGAAAGAGGTGTGAGCAGCGCGGCCGAGGCAAACGTTGCGTGTGCATAAAGGAAAATCAAAACCGAGGTCGAAGCAAGAACCGGGGTCATGATAACCGGGATAAGTCCAGAGTCCGGTCTAAGAAGAAATACGATTTGAAATGTTTCTATTGTGGAAAGATTGGCCATAAGAAGGCAGACTGCAGGAATCTTCTGAAAGATGAGAATAATGACGAGGTAAAACCAGATCAGATAGTACCTAAGAAGAGAGAAGATAAGAGCACCTCTACGGTGATTGCTAATGCTGAGGCCGAGATCTTCTTACTCAGAGATCATCTTTTGAACGTTATCTATGATGACTGTACTTGGGTGGTAGACTCCGGTGCCTCCTTCCATGTCACTCCTCAAAGAAGTTTCTTCTCGTCTTACCGAGCTGGTGAATATGGTGTTGTAAAGATGGGAAATCAGGTAACTAGCAAGATTCTTGGTGTTGGAGATGTAACCTTGACCACAGATGTCGGCTGTCGACTTGTGTTGAAGGATGTAAGGCATGTGCCTGACATGCGGTTGAATCTAACATCGGTAGGCAAGCTTGATGATGCCGAGTTAATGAATTACTTTGGAAAAAGTCAATGGAAATTGTCCAAAGGAAATTTAGTTGTGGCCCGAGGAAAGAAAGAAGGTTCCTTGTATGTGATGCAGGGAAAGATCAATGGCGGTGAAGCCAATTCGTCCGAGATGGTTCCTGTCTAGAGATATGGCACAAGCGTCTCGGTCATATGTCGGAAAAAGGGCTACAAATTTTGAAAAAGAAAGAATGTTTGACCGGGTTGAAAGGTCAAGTACTTGAAAGTTGCACGCACTGCCTAGCTGGAAAGCAGCACCGGGTTTCTTTTGCGAAACCAAATCAACCAAGACAATGGAAGAATATTCTTGACCTAGTTCATACCGATGTCTGCTCAATGTCGGAAAAGTCTCTAGGCGGAGCTCAGTATTTTGTGTCTTTCATAGATGACCACTCTCGCAAAGTGTGGGTCCATTTGTTGAAAACTAAAGACCAGGTAAATGGTTTGGCCGAGAGGATGAATAGAACTATTGAAGAAAAGGTCCGAAGCATGTTGTCCAATGCCGGATTGCCGAAATCATTTTGGGTCAAGCAAGTAAGAACCGCAGTTGATTTAATCAACTTATCACCATCACGACCACTAGAGGAGAAATTCTGAAGAAATCGGACAGGCGAAAAGCGACCTATGATCATCTAAAGGTGTTTGGATGTCGAGCTTTTGTGCACATTCTAAAAGATGAAAGAGCTAAGCTTGACACAAAGACGAAAGAATGCATTTATCTCGGATCGCCGAGATGTGAGTTCGGGTTCTGACTTTGGGATCCAGTGAATAAGAAGATAGTGAGAAGCCGAGATGTGATCTTTCATGAGCTGGAGACCATTCATGACATCTCGAAGCCCAAAGTCCGGGTTGTTGTCCGAGAGGAAGAACCCAACACTCCTGTCCGAACTGAAGCAGGGGGAGAGAATAATGACCAACAAGAGCCAACTGTAGAAGTTGATGCCGAGATCCGAGATGAGAATCTTGAATCGGATTCTCAACCTGAGGAACACACTAGAAAGTCAGCACGTGAGAAAAGACCTTCTACAAGGTATTCACCAGATGAGTACATTGTACTTGCAGAGGAAGGTGAACCTCAAAGTTATGATGAGGCTATAGCAAGCCCTGACAAAATTGAGTGGGAAAAGGCAATGTAGGATGAGATGTCGTCCTTGCATGAGAATCAGACTTATGAGTTGACCGAGTTACCCCAAGGAAGAAGAGCTCTTAAAAACAAGTGGGTATACAAGATTAAAAATGAAGAAAATAGACAGAAGCCGAGACATAAGGCCAGGATTGTGGTAAAAGGCTACAATCAGAAGAAAGGAGTTGATTTTGAAGAAATTTTCTCTCCTGTCGTAATGATGACTAAGTCGGTAACATCACAGAAATTTGAAGACTGCTGTAAAGGAGCCGGGATGAAGACACCAATGCATTGAAGTCGGAAGGGGGAGATTTGTTGGAAATTGTTCCTCCATAAATGCATTGTGGGGTTCCAAGTTTGACTATTTGACTTTATTGAAATTGGGAATGACTCTTCCTAATTTCTAGAAAGTGGGTTCAAGACTCGAGGTTGACTGTATTGAAATTGGGAATGACTCTTCCTAATTTCTAGATTGTGGGTTCGAGACTCGAGGATGACTTTATTGAACTTAGGAAATAGGAATGACTCTTCCTATTTTCTAGATTTGATTCCTTTATTGCTTCTCTTTATATATTGTGTGTGACTCTTGAAAAATAGAGATAGAGAGAGAGAAAGAAAGAGGAAAAAGCCGAGTGCAAAGGAAAAAGAGAGTCTGATAACTCTGAGAGTTTGAGTACCACCATTGTTGGTGAAGCTTGAGTTTTCTAGAGGAAGTCTAGAGATTGAATGATTGACTGATTGTACCCATTATTTTCATAGTGGAAGTTTGATACTGGACTAGTGTCCCGTGGGTTTTTTCTTCTTCACCTTGAGGAAGGTTTTCCCACGTTAATCAAATCTGTCTGTGTCCTTCTTCTTCCCTACTCGATTTATATTTCCGCAACACCCACTTCCTTCAGTACTTCCACTCTCTTTCCTGATGTTCTCTCTTTGTTTCCTATTTGTTTGTCGTACTCGTATGCCTCCATTGAGTAGTCATGAAATTCACTTGCACCTGTAGTTTCTTTTTTTCTTTTAATCGAAAATACCTGCAGTTTCTCGATGGTGGAGTTTTTTTTTTTTTTTTGTTTGTTTGTGTTGCAAAAAGAGTATCTTTTGATTGTTTGATTTGAAGTTTTGGATTTTGGGTCAGCGTTGTGGTGCTCATCTTATTATGACTCAGGATTGAGAATCCGTATATGAACTGCTCAAATTTATAATTCAGTAAATTATTAATTTTGTGATGCCTGGTAGCTCTGAACTTCGAGCAAAGGAATGGGGAAATTGTGGAAATCAGTGTGTGGTTCACTTACTCATGTAGCATGAGAATCCTCTGTCAGTAATATGTGCCTATTGAATACAGCTTACTGTTTTTGAGTTTTGACAATATGAAAACAATTTCTTTGCAATTTCAATCATATCCAAACAGTACCTTTTGATATAAAAAAGTCGTAATTTGCAATTGCAGCTTGAGTGACATGCCAAACATATATTGGGTTTATTCATTTTTTGGCTTCTCCTCTCTCATTAATTTATTTCTTTCATTTTTGTTTGTAAAAATCCTGATTAATGAACTGTCCTTTTAGGGCTAATGCCCGAGCAGAAATATTTGTAAGCTTTTAGAGTAGAACTTGGAAGTTGTTCAAGACTTTAATCGAAGACCTATTTGACTATTTCTGTTCTTTCTTAATACTAATTAAAAATAGATGCTAATGCCTTTGTTTTTATTCATTAGTTTAGAAATTTTGATCCTAAAGTGGAGCTTTTTTCTGGTGTTTTTGTGTTGGAAAAAATTTCAATTCTGAAGGCGGTTGATTATTTAGATTCAACCTTTCTTTTTGCTATGTTAAGAATCTTTGTATGTAAGTGGAGAAATTAAAATAAAGCCATTGAAAAGTAAAATCCTTTATCGATTGTGAATGAAATTCTTAAACAATTTACTGTATTGCGTTTGGTTTCTTTCCATTTTTCGAAATACATGTAGAGCATATATGTAAATACATCGAATATATATAGCATAGAATTCCTGGTGGGGGCTCCTTTTGCTGAACGGAGAAACTAAACATATTAGCACATTATTCTTTTTCTATTTTATCTCATCATCGTACCTCACTATGATGCTCTTTTCCCCTATGATCCCACTAAACGCTAAATGACAAGAAAATAAACCCTATGACCTCATTGTAATTATTTAAAGTTATCTATTAAAGCCATCACAAATTTCTAAATCTTGTGTTTATTTTTTCGGTTTTTCAGTATAATCATTAAAAGCTTATCACTTGTTGGAAACTCATTGTGGTTTTGTTTTGTTTGAGGTAAGCCTTAAACACCCATTCTCATTTTTAGAAGTTGTAATAATCATTGTGACACTTTGATAATGATAATGAGTACTATACCGATCAGATACTTTCGTATATGGATAATGACTATACTTTCGGTCCTGTTGTGGTAATCATTCAGTAGTGCCAGACAAGAGAGTTTAACCAAGAGTATTGTTTTATTTTATCTGGTAACCAGTAATTGTTGTTATTAGTGTTGTATATATACACATATCTATTGTCGCCATGTTTTGTCAGGTCGTGTGAAAATATCTATGTTCAATATCCTGATGTGGATTCAGCCAGATTGTCCTACAGTTGCTCATTTTCTCCAAAAGTATGTTACTATGTTGTCATTGGACCTGGTTTTGCTGAGCTCCTCCATACGGACGAGCTCTGAATTGTCCATATGAGATCTGGATGGTCCTTTTTTGATTTTTTTATTGTTCTATTTTTTATGAAAATAATTTTAATGAGTAGAGGATCGAAAATAAAGATAATCTTTAAACTAACATTTTCTTAAAAAGTAATTTTTTCATTTTAAAAAAAGAACTGGACCATCTGGACCTTATTTGGACGATCCAAAACTCGTTCGTACGTACGAGCTCGTCCAAACCAGTTCCATTGTCATTTGCTCATATGGGTAGAACGTGTGATATGGCTTCGTTAGTTTATGGGATTCACTGATATATTTGCTGTGTGACTGTGGGCTAGTGTCAGTAGGTATGGATGTCAATCTGGCACCAGACAGGATTACTCCACGGACAACATTGAGTGTAGCTGATGAATTGCTTGGTGAACCGGATAGACGGAACATAGCAGGTGTTCAGAGGGGGCCGTCTGTATGTATTTACTATATATGTCGCTACAATTAATATGATTTGAGCTTCCTTCTGTTGTACAACTAATGGTGTCTTTGTTAATCTTTTAATATAGTAAATAATTACTCCATTTTTGGTAGAGTGAAACTCCTATGGTGCGGTAGATATGATTGATCTTCAATTTTAAGCGTAGTTGGAAGTATGAAGCACAGATACTCCTATTTTTAAAAAATATGCGTGTCGAACACTTTGACACTGTCTAACACGCCTCAACACTCATATTTTTTAAAAATATGCGTGGTTTTGAATATTACTGAATTGATGATGAATTTTCCTTTTGTATATTTTTTTTAAAAAAGGAGATATGGTTTTTATGATGAGGCCGAATCTACGATGAGACAAACCTGGAGTCCAGGATTTTACGGAATATTGAATTTGAATGTAAATTATAATATATATATATTTATTTAATATCAAAACGTGTCCTAACGTGTGGAAATTTAGATTTTTTTAGGATTGACGTGTCGGAGTGTAGAGTCGAGTCATGTCGTATCTCGTATCTCGTATCAGTGTTGGTGCAACAATTCTTGTAAAGTCATGGGAAGAAAGTTCTCCCTAACGAGGACAGATTTTTTTGTGAGAAGTATAGAGGCATCGTGAAATTAGTGATACACGGTATTATTTTATCACGTTTATTTGTTGTTTTTCCTTCGTCACACTTAACTATATGGCTGTGATCCCAATTAACTATATATTGTTGAGTTTCTAGGTTGGGAACCGGTTTCCCTTTCCCTGCTCATCCCAAGGGAACTCGTCCCTTGGGTTCTCATTTGGACCCTCTAAATGAAATCTGAATGGTCTAAATTTCATTTTTTTTAAAACTGCTAATTTTTAGATACAAAAATTATTTTTTTCAAAAAATGTTAATTCATAGATTATCTTTATTTTATATTTTCTATCCATTAAAATATTTTTTTTTTTATAAAAAAAATAAAAGGTAAAAAAATGAAATCTGGATGGTCCAAATGAGAGTCCAAGGGATGAGCTCCCCTTGCTCGCCCAGACGAGCAAGGAAACCGGTTCACTAGGTTTTTAGTGCATACATATTATGTGGATGAGTCGGGCACTTGTGACTTTGTGCTTGTTGATAGAGAATTCTCAAAGTTTGTAGGGTGTTATGTGGCAGAGATGAGAAATTGACTGATGCAGCTTCCCAGTGCTGATGCAATATGTGTGTTTGTATTTTTTCCGTCGCCATAGTCATTTTTTCAAATTATTTAAATTGGTTTTTGTTGTAGTCTATATATCCTTAATCATTGTCAGGAATTGTGCCTTTGTGCAGGAGGCTGTTGATGCTGAGCTTCTGTCTGATGTTGATAAGATTATGGGTAAGAAGTGTGTATGTAAGGTTAAAATCCTATCAGACTATGTGGTTGGAAAGTCAGGTTCTTATGTTGTAATTCGGCTCAGTTCTGACCAAGATGTTGTCCATAAAGTCATGTCTAAACATGATGATTTTTGGTTAAGTTGTTCAGAGTTCTGCCACTGTTGGTGATAAATTCTCTACAGATATTTTTGAATCCTATCATTATGTCTGTGATTGATGCATAGATCATCCTCATTATCCCTGACCAGCCTTATAACCGCTGATTAGAGTCATAGGCTAACATATAATCCAACAAAATAAAACTCATCCATTTGACTGGATTGTCTCAAACTCACCTGTTCTTGAGATGTACTCAACCAAAGGTGTAGAGCTCAAGTTCGGACTAAGGCTCTCCTTAAAAGAACACAACTATGGAGATGTCACATGTCCTCAGCTCCAATCCCGGCCAAAGGAAAACATGGAAAAATGGGTTCTAACAAATACCATACATTGTGCACCGTGTCATGGCATTAAGGGATCTTATCATAAAAATTTCTCTTTACTCCAACCCATCACAACTCCACGACCATTCATATTCATTAATGTCAAACAATTACAATATTGGCAGGTATATACAAATTCCAAATAAGAGTATAGCTCCAAATAGGATTTATGAAATAATTCATTTTCAATCATCTCTAAGATAACAAATAACATCATCTAAAACATATAGCGTTATTTTAAAATAATTTATAATAAACAATATTTTTATCATAACACATAAACATGTTTAAATAGTTTTCAAAATACATAACCAAGAGTTCTAATACACCCCAAACATTCTTGAATAGTTTCTAATCTCATCAATATAATTTTAGACAAATATACAATTCTAAATTAAGCCCTCCATAGGCACAACAAATCTCAAAATAGTTTAACACACACACACATAAAGGAATAACCCTACTTGAATGCTTCAAATCATTAAAAAAAAAAAAAAAACTCAGGGTTACTTCTACTCCAATCTTATTTTCACCCCTACTTGAATGCTTCCAATTTGATCACAACAAATAATTTCCACCACCGGCTCTTTTTCTCTCTAACTCCTCTCTCACTGTGACTCTATGTGTGGTGGAGTGTATGTGGGTGCATATTTATAATTAGGGAGTGGGTACCGTAACATCCCCATTGTTCAATTGCATCAATGTGAAGTTATTTGCATACATGAATTTTTTTATGAAGTCATGTGTTAATGATAAACATTGTATTTTATGAAATAATCAGAATAAGATGAGGATGTGAAATTACTTGTTTATGTGTAATTAAATGATTATGGTTAAGGACAACCTTAAGGAATAGATGACAATGGAAGTCAAAACACAATTTATTTTCCCTTTCTTCCCTTGGAAATTTTGCAATAGGGAAGAAATAGGAGGAAAGTACATAAAATTCTAAAAATGGCCAAGAAGGTGTCTTGGACTTAACCAAGAACTATGAGTTACTGGGCTAAGTAGGAGAGACACCTCTTGAAGCCCAAATAAGAAGGATGGTGGGATCAAAAATTTTGCTCATGAAGAAAAAAAAGTACTTATGGTAACAAGTCATATACCTAATAATTAGAAGAAAATGAGAGCTATTTTGAGCAAATACTAAAGGACATTGGGATAGATTTGGAAATGACATTTAATTTTCTTTTTCCCTCTTAAATTTCAAAATATGGCAAAGAAAGAAGAAGAAGAAGAAGAAAAAAAAAATGATGAAGGCAAGTACCTATGTTAATCTAGAAAGCCTAGAGGAATTATGACTAAGGACATAACATTTAAGTAAATAAAAGCAAAATACCCTCCCCCATCAGCCTCATGTCACGTCCCAAAGAGGGAAAGAAGAAAAGAAACAGTGGTTCATTCATGAAGTAAGTACTTAGAAGGATTAAGGGCCCGTTTGGTTGAATGAAAATTTAAGGAGGGAAAGGAACTTGGAGGAGGGAAGGGAACTTAAAGGAAGAGAAATGAAGATTTGAAAGATGAGGGAAGATGGCTTGAGTTGTTTGGTTGGAAGAAAATGAAGGGGTGGTAGTTGGTAAAGAATTAGAAAAAGTCTATTTTACCCTCTAAAGAAATTAATTCAAAATAAAAAAGAATTTTTTTTTGCTAAAATTTATTTTAAAAAAATATATTCTTGTTAAGTTCGAACTTGTGTAAAAAAAAATTTCGCCACATTCAAAATTTCCCACCAAGTTCGAACTTTCTCGCAAAGTTCGAACTTCCCGCCAAGTTTAAATTTCAGGGGCAAATTTGTCCAAAAATGTGAATAGTGATGTGGGAATTTGAGATCCCACCAATTTTGGTGGGATCTCAAGTTCCCACAAATGAGGGAAGAGTGGTGGGCCCGGTGTGGGCCCGGGAACTTAAATTCATGGGCACTTGATGAACCAAACATGTTTTTAGAAGGGAACTCTATTAAGTTCCCATTCCCTCTTCCAAATTCCTTGAACCAAACGGGCTCTAAGAGCATTTAAGACTAAAGTTGCTTTTTGTGTGAGCTACAAGTACTTGGAGAGTAAGTGAACCTTGAGGCTATTTTAAGTACTCACTTCCCCTCTCATTGAGCTGTTGCCACGGTTTGGAGAAAGAAAAGAGAGAGAACAAGAGTTTTCACACAAGAAGGCATAGAGAGTTCAAAAAAGAGGAAACAGTTGAAGCTAAGGTAAGCTCTATGACCTTGGAACCCTTAACTACTCTCTTCTACCTTTCCTAAATTGTTTCACACAATAAAGATCAACCTTTTCTTGGTGATTGGTGGTGAAGGTCAAGTGAGTTGGGTGGTCAAAGGAAGCAAAGATCCGAAGAAGCTTAGGTCCTAAGACAAGTAAGCCATCTATGAACCCTTTTTTTTTTTCCCCCTTGGTTGTTAAGCTTGGAAATGATATTTTCTCATGAGCATGTATATATTCTTGGGTTTAAATGGCCAATGAAAAGTATGAATAAAGGTTTAAACCTAGGGTTCATGGCCTAAAATGGTAGAACAAACCTAGTATATGAAAGATATGAAGCTAGAGTGAAAGCTTGACATTTTGTTGATTAAAATGATTATTTTCGTCCAGCTGGTTTTTCATGTGGGATATGAATTGATTTTGGTGTTTTTGATGGGTTTAAAGTGTTTAAAATAAGATTTTGTGTAAAGATGAACTTGGATCAAAACTTTGGAACCCTAGACGAAAGCTTGAAAAATGTTGGTTGGCTGTTTTGTGAAGTTCCTGTGGAGTTAGTCGGATTTCTCCTGATTTTTGACTTAGTAAATGGACTTGAAAAATTATGAAATTTTGCAGGAAGAAATTAGACATCCCAAGGATTAATTTCATAAGTAACATGTATTTTTCTGAATTTTGTGCTAAGAGAAATAAAGTTTTGAAAATAGCCCCTGATCTTGGAATTTATTTTGGATCAGAGATGATTTGGGGACATGGTTGGATTTTTGACTTGGTTTGGCCCAAATGAGTAAAAGTTTTTTATATTTTTTTTGAAAATAGACATAATAAGGGTCAATTGGGATTTTGAATCACCCCAAAAGAATTTTTCTAGAATTAGTTATGAATTTTTAAAGTTGGGCCTTTATTTCTAAAAATTTCAGAATTTGGACAAAAATAAGAGGAATTTAAGCCCATATTAAATTCCTTAATAAGAAAAGGGATTTAGTAAATATGGACATATGGATTGGGCTTATTTTAAATCATCAAAGGAAATATTTATTGAGGTGAATTTAATTATATTTATATTTTATTATTTTAGGTCTAATTGTGATATTTTGCATCGAGGAAGTTATTTTTATCTGTAGTCGACTGCGAGGTAGTAATCTTAATCTTCATATACTCTGTGTGACTTGTGTATTTATGTTTTACCATGTATATTCCATACATTCGGTTATCATTCATTTTTTTTTTCAAGCGCTATGGAATCAGAACATGCTGTGTGCATAAATAGGCCTTGCTGTGTGCCGTGCCCGGTAGTCTGTGCTGGTGCTATTATGATTGCTAGTTTCGGATTGGCTGTGTGCCTTATTGTGTGCATGATATTGAATGATATGTGGTTTGTGTTTTATTCGTGGTTTTCTTATATGCACTGTATAAACATTTTATATGAGATTAACGGTTACTCTGGAATTCAATTTTGAATCCCAACCCCTTTGAATCCCTTTGGCAGTTCATCTAGATCGGAGCAGGGAGTCAGAGGTAAGGTTTCGGAGCATGACTAGGGTGGTGGTGGTTATTGTTTCTGGATATTTATTTTGGTTTCCAGATGACTGTAGTATATTATTTTGGCATGTTAGACACTATTATTTGGATGACTGTATATTTTGATCCCTCTGGAGAAGTTTACCTTTCTGCAATTTATTTTATCATTATATTATTGTCCAAACCGGTGCATGCTCTGTTGTTAAAACTCTGATGAAGGGCGTATATTAACCTAGGAAAAATTATTTAAAATTGAATAAAAGTAAAAGACCACACTACCCGCCACCCGGAAGGGCGAGGCCGGTAGGTGTGTAATAGGTACTTAAATGTGATTTTCCCTTTTCCAATTGTACATCACAACCACCTTGCCCATGGATTCCACTAATTGATATATTATATTTTTTAAAGGAAGATTATATTATAATAATATAATATAATAATAATAATATTTTTAATAATATATTATATTATAATAATATATTATTATAAAATAATAATATTTTTTTACAAAGAAGAAGGCGGTGGAAGAAGTTAGGGAAGTTGCAAAAACATGTGGGTCCCACATTTATATTATTACATATGTAATTTTTAAATTCATTTATCTTTTATAATATATACAAAAACTCTTAATTTTATACTTTTAGATCTTTTCTAAATCTTATATTACTTGATAAATTATATCCTAATAGTATTTAATTACTATAAATAAAAATTGGCATGTTACAAAGCCCAAGCTCCAATCTTTGACCAACCCTTCAATCGCAATGCATCCAACATACACGGTGGAAAAAAACATTTTGAAATAACTGTTCAAGCTCTCTAGGAGTAGATGAAAGCTACAAAGTCCAACCTTTGATTAGGACATGAACATCACACTTAATTCCTTCAACATTGTAGCTGCAACCACTGTAGCCTTCCGTTTCTCTTTCTCGTTAATGGGAAAAGCACGTCATCCCTCCTTCTCATGTGCCTTTTCCTTTTGTATTCCTTAGAGGCAACTTAGTCATTTCACATTGACAACTAATCACACAAAAGTCTTTGGAGACTTTTTTGATTAGAGAATTTGGTATGAGATTTTTTTGTGATTTTTTATGGTCCTTAAGACCTTACAGTGATTTTCCCATAATTTTTTCTGCTGCAACTTATGGGATTGGTGCCTCATAACTTGAGGACATCTGGAAGGAATTATGTGGGGTGGTGTATTGGCTTTTATGGAAACGTGCCAATGAACGAGTGTTTGAGAATATTAACTCTGACACACATTATATAGTCATCAGTTTTACGAAGGCTAGAGTACAATTGGGTCAGGCTAAGATTAGAGGAGTCCAATGATGCAATGAGAATAGAAGAGGGGTGGGCCACTCCCAGGTCGACGGTGCATACTTTTATATTAGCAAGAACAATCATGATGGGGATCTCATGGAAGATTTTATGATGCATATTGGTGATGGAGAATCTCTTTGTGCTGAGCCATGGCCATGTCTAATATAGGACCACTGAATTATGAGATAGAGGCTTCAAGAAAGTAATATTGAGAAATGATAGTACCGAAGCTGTTGAGTTAGTTAATCAGAAAAGGCGACAATGTACTCCATGAAGATCGAAGATTTATGCTTGAGATTTTTTCAATGTTGCAGCGTGAATGGTCTGTTAAATTTGAGACTTGTGGTCGTTAGGATAATCTCCAGGCTGATGGTTTAGCAAAACATGCCCTCTCACTCTCACCAGAACTTAACTTTACTTCCTCAGCTGAATTTAGTGTTCCTTGTAATGTAGTTTAGTTGCATGATATTTACCCAATCAAATAGATTGTTATATGGTTATTAATGTTTGTTGCGTAGTAAATATATTAGGTAGTGCATACTAACTTTGAAATACATAATTTTACTGATATAAATATTATATTCCAAACAAACAAGATTACAAATACATAATGTCATCAGTTCAAACAATGAGTAGACTACATAAATTCATGCCAAGATAAAAACGGGAGAAAACTCTGAAACATAAATAACTTAAATATCCAACCAATTCCTTTGTACCCTTGCATTTTATATAATAGCCTTTCCAGAATTCTACTTTTGGGTAAGCCGGTACATCCTTATGTATGGCTACTGCATACACTTCAAAACAAGGAGTGACCTCTTGTTTAATCAGGGGAAGATCATCACTGTGTAGTACATTTGTCATATAGATCATTGCATGCGCGCCAGTTCCAGATCTTAGAACCTCGGTCAATTTTCCATAGTTAAAACAGCATCAACAAACTTTACAAAACCAAAAATAATCTTTCAAGCTACCTTATGCTACTTTGATCATAATTTCCAAGTCCCCCTGTCACGTTGCAAAGTCGATCATGTTGATGGTAGTTGATCATTGTGCTGGACGTGGGGTTAAGAAATGAGGCACATGCTTTTGCTATCGTGTCATGTATTGTTAAGAAAGCGTGAAGGTTAGAAATATTAATTAATTATTTTTATCCTTTTTTCTCATAATCTCATTTCTACCCTCAAATTAAAAATATATGGTTTGGATTTCTTATTTTATAAAACCATTATTTAAATATAAATAAATTAAATTAAATGGTTACATCTTGTAGAGAATATCAAGTTTAGAATAATTAATTAATTATTCGGGATATCGTCTAGTATTTATTAGGATTAATTATAAATATTATATTTTAGGAATATATCTTAAGATATTATGATTTGATTAGATTAGATTTTGACAGATTTTAGGGTTAGTGTGAGTATATTAATTTGCCTATTAAAAGCCTCCTTGTACTCTCTTTCATTATCAAGGATCAATAATATTCAGAGTATTTCTCATGCTTCAATATGATCCTTCAATCTCAACATGGTATCAGAGCATCAGGGTTCGTTTCTGGCCAATCTCATTGTAGTGTGAGCAATGTCGTTCGTGAATAGTGACAGAAGCAGCTTTTGCTGTTTGATTTGGCTTTGTGAGTTTTGTCTTCTTATGGTTGCATTTTTTCCTTGGTCTACTGTCTCTATTGAGGCTTTCTCTCACAGTCAGATTTGGAGACCTTACCTATGGTATATGTGTTCGACGTCTTAAAGCAACATGTGCCTCTCATTGGCATTTGGGGCTTCGATTGGCACCTCCCTGAAAACTTGTGGTGATCCGATGTGTTTGTGGCTTTCACGCGCCATCTTTATTTCTACCAAAGTTTCACGTGCTCAGCGCATGACTACGTGTTTTGACAAGTTTCTGATGTCAAATTTATCTCTGGCATCGATTCACTGGGGTCATGATTTTAGATATGTTTTATGGGTTTAGATGTGCTTTGTCCCTGTGAAACAAAGTTTACTCTCTGGTTTGAGATCTTTGGTATGTTTTATCTATTATCTCTTGCCTTATGCATTTGTTTTGGCTGTTGGGATTGTGTTTTATCGCCTAGGTTTGATATTTTTTGGTATGACTTCTTCTTAGTTGTTTAGTCCAATACGAGGCGTTGGGTGTTTAGTTGCTGCTCTCTTTGGTTTCAAGGTGTTGTATGATTGATGTCCTTATTTTCTGGTCGTGCTTCATTCTCCAATGTTGAGCCTTCATTCCCGGTGTGTGTAGACCAGTTTCTGCTTCGAAGGTTGCGTTGTGAGACTAGGTTAAATTGTTTCTAGTATTTTAGCACCGTCGGCATTTCGTTTTGTGCACATTCACTTGTTTCTAATGGCTGGGTTCTTCGTTTGTTACATTTTCTAGCACGTTTGTGAAGTTCTCTTTGGGTTTCTATCTTGGGTGTCGTGATTGTGGTTGGCTTTTGTGGTTGTGCTTGATTCAGTTTGGGTTTCAAGATCTGGGTTCATCATTCCAGATTGTGATTTTTGTTCTTCTTGATTCAGGTTGGTTACTTCCGTGTGTTGGCATTTGCTGTGCTTTGCATCTTTCGTTAGTTGGTTGTTCTAGGCAATTATTTGCTGCTTGATGGTCCTTGTGTGACCTGTTTGTTCTTTGCCTCCGGTGAGGTGTTTTGTTTGGTGTTTGTATCTGGTGAGACGTTTGGAGTATTGTTTAGTCCCTGGTGAGACTGTTTGGTATTAGTCCTTGGTGAGACTTTATCGTTGTTACATCTTCCACTCTTGTTTGGTACTCTTTGTTATTCGAGCTCTTGGTGAAGCTAGTGGATTATTACCTCAGCCTTTGTTGTTCGAGTTCTAGGCTATGGATCAATTATCTTTTTGAATATTAGTTGCTGCACGTGTAAGCCGCTTTCAGCTTGAGGGATAGTGTTGAGAATATCAAGTTTAGAAATATGAATTAATTATTTGGGATATGATTTAGTATTTATGAGGATTAGATATAAATATTATATTTTAGGAATATACCTTAACATATTATGATTTGATTAGATTAGATTATGATAGATTTTATTAATTTGCATATATATAGGCCTCTTTGTACTCTATTTTATTATCAAGGATCTGTTGTAAAAATAAGGAAAATACAAAAGAGATTTAGATAGATGAAGAAATGCAAGAGAGAAATGGAGAGTAAGGATGGAGCTATTCTTTTTTTTATTTCAAGCTTACAACCTTTGATACGTGCCTACTATTTATAGGCCATAAATCCTTAACTTTTATTACAAGAGTTACAACAAACGAGTAAATATACATAATAGTATAATATGAAGCCTTTCTAGGTTATTTACATTAATCATATAAAACTCACACTAAACCATTCATGTCATAGGTTATATGGCTTTAAGTGTAGAATTCTAAAAGACTCATCTTGAAAGGTTATGGACATCCCCACCAAATAATGGAATATTTATAACACTCCCCCTTAGATGTCCATTATGAATGTGCCTTATTAAGAACTTTAATGAGGAAAAACCCAATAGGACAAAAACCTAACTGAAGAAAAGAGTATATAATTCATTGATACACTTTTCATTGCTGCCTCATTAAAAACTTTTATAGGAAAATCCAGTAGGATAAAACCTCGATAAGGGAAAAAGAGTGGGTGAAGGAGCAATTTTGCCAACCGACTATTAGGCCAGAAGCGCTGGGCACAAATAAATTTTAAAGGGACCAAAAAGGCCAACAAACAATTAAATGGGTGAAAAACGCACAATTCCGTCCATGAACATCTAATACCGTTTAAAGGCAATCGGGTGAAGGAGCAATTTTGCCAACCGACTATTAGGCCAGGAGCGCTGGGCACAAATAACTTTTAAAGGGACCAAAAAGACCAACAAACAATTAAATGGGTGAAAAACGCACAATTCCGTCCATGAACATCTAACACCGTTTAAAGGCAATCGGGTGAAGGAGCAATTTTGCCAACCGACTATTAGGCCAGGAGCGCTGGGCACAAATAACTTTTCAAGGGACCAAAAAGGCCAACAAACAATTAAATGGGTGAAAAACGCACAATTCCGTCCATGAACATCTAACACCGTTTAAAGGCAATCGGGTGAAGGAGCAATTTTGCCAACCGACTATTAGGCCAGGAGCGCTGGGCACAAATAACTTTTCAAGGGACCAAAAAGGCCAACAAACAATTAAATGGGTGAAAAACGCACAATTCCGTCCATGAACATCTAACACCATTTAAAGGCAGTCCCATGTGGCATTTGATTGTCCAGCTGGTCCCTTCTTTTTTGGTCAAAAGCCAAGTGGCTTTTTTGTTTTTTTTTGGGTGGAGAATCCCCAATCTGCATCAGGCACAAATGTCGTCAACTTCACCGTCGCCTCCGCCTTCAAATCCTTCGCGTTCACAATCTGGAGCTCTGACTTCCATGTCCTCTTGTCGTGCACGAATGCCACAATGTAACCCTCATCTTCTTCTCCGTCTTTGCCTTTCGTCGTGCATGAATATTACATTGTTCTGGCCAAAATCTATGAATTCATCCGTTCCCAAAGTACAGAAAAAAAAAAACAAGGGTGAAGGAGCAATTTTGCCAACCGACTATTAGGCCAGGAGCGTTGGGCACAAATAACTTTTAAAGGGACCAAAAAGGCCAACAAACAATTAAATGGGGTGAAAAACGCACAATTCCGTCCATGAACATCTAACACCGTTTAAAGGCAATCGAGTGAAGGAGCAATTTTGCCAACCGACTATTAGGCCAGGAGCGCTGGGCACAAATAACTTTTAAATGGACCAAAAAGGCCAACAAACAATTAAATGGGTGAAAAACGCACAATTCCATCCATGAACATCTAACATCGTTTAAAGGCAATCCCATATGGCATTTGACTGTCCAGCTGGTCCTTTCTTTTTTGGTCAAAAGCCAGGTGGCTTTTTTGTTTTTTTGTTTTTGAGTGGAGAATCCCAAATCTGCGGGCAAACGAAGAAATAACCAAACCAAAGCTTCCAAAGTATTTACTTCCAAGCCGACGTCGAAATCCCCTTACCGGCTCCGACAATGATGTACGTCTAACATTGTTTTTTTGTTTTACGTATTTTGGGAACGGATGAATTCATAGATTTTGGCCGAACAATGTAATATTCATGCACGACGAAAGGCAAAGACGGAGAAGAAGATGAGGGTTACATTGTGGCATTCGTGCATGACGAGAGGACATGGAAGTCAGAGCTCCAGATTGTGAACGCGAAGGATTTGAAGGCGGAGGCGGCGATGAAGTTGCCGATATTTGTGCCTGATGCAGATTGGGGATTCTCCACCCAAAAAAAAAAACAAAAAAGCCACCTGGCTTTTGACCAAAAAAGAAGGGACCAGCTGGACAGTCAAATGCCACATAGGATTGCCTTTAAATGGTGTTAGATGTTCATAGATGGAATTGTGCGTTTTTCACCCATTTAATTGTTTGTTGGCCTTTTTGGTCCCTTTAAAAGTTATTTGTGCCCAACGCTCCTGGCCTAATAGTCGGTCGGCAAAATTGCTCCTTCACCCGATTGCCTTTAAACGGTGTTAGATGTTCATGGACAGAATTGTGCGTTTTTCACCCATTTAATTTTTTGTTGGCCTTTTTGGTCCCTTTAAAAGTTATTTGTGCCCAGCGCTCCTCGCCTAATAGTCGGTTGGCAAAATTGCTCCTTCACCCAAAAAACAATGTTAGACGTACATCATTGTCGGAGCCGGTAAGGGGATTTCGACGTCGGCTTGGAAGTAAATACTTTGGAAGCTTTGGTTTGGTTATTTCTTTGTTTGCCCGCAGATTGGGGATTCTCCACTTAAAAACAAAAAAACAAAAAAGCCACCTGGCTTTTGACCAAAAAAGAAGGGACCAGCTGGACAGTCAAATGCTACATGGGATTGCCTTTAAACGGTGTTAGATGTTCATGGATGGAATTGTGTGTTTTTCACCCATTTAATTGTTTGTTGGCCTTTTTGATCCATTTAAAATTTATTTGTGCCCAGCGCTCCTGGCCTAATAGTCGGTTGGCAAAATCGCTCCTTCACCCGATTGCCTTTAAACTGTATTAGATGTTCATGGACAGAATTGTGCGTTTTTCACCCATTTAATTGTTTGTTGGCCTTTTTGGTCCATTTAAAAGTTATTTGTGCCCAACGCTCCTGGCCTAATAGTCGGTTGGCAAAATTGCTCCTTCACTCGAAAAAGAGTACAGCGTGTACCATTCATTGATACACTTCATGCATTTCTAGAATTTCTGCATAGTTAGATGATGTGGTTGATATAGTCTGTTTTACATATCGCCATGAAATAGCTGCACCTCCACATGTAAATAGATTGATAACCTGTTTTTGATTTACCATCGTGTGGATCAAATAAAAATCTAGCATTTGTATAACCAATGTCCATAGTGCCTTTGAGGTGACGAAGATGTGTTTTACTCCATTCCAATGCCTTCGTGTTGGTGAAGAACTATATCTTGCTAATAAATTAACAGCAAATGATATATCAAGACGTGTATAATTAGCAAGATACATTAGTGCTCTAATAGCACTAAGGTATGATACTTCTTGACCACGTAGTTCTTCTTCACCTTCTTCGTTCTTCGCTAATTACTTGAGGTCAAAATGGATCTTTACCCATCTATAGAGACCTTACAATCATTGAGGTACATAATACATGTGACTTATCCATATAAAATTGATCTAGGACATTCTTTATATAATCTTCTTGATATACAAAGATCTCATTCTTTAGGTACTCGATTTGTATTCCAAGATAGAATTTTGTTCTCCCAAGTCCTTCATTTCAAATTCATTCTTTAGACAATTAATTGCCTTTTTGAAGCTCTTTAGGAGTTCTAATGATGTTGATATCATCAACATAAATAACAATTATAACAAATTCACTTTTAGATCTTTTTATAAATATGCATGTGCATATTGGGTTATTTTTTTTTATCATTCTTTCAACAAATATTCCTTGAAACGATTATACCACATGCGCCCTGATTGCTTCCAACCATATAGAGACTTATTTAACTTAATTGAATATTGTTCTTGAGAACTTGAATTAGATGTTTTTGACATTTTAAGTCCTTCAGGGACTTTCATATAAATATCACTTTTAAATGAGCCATACAAATAGGCAATCATGACATCCATTAGGTGCATATCAATCCCTTCATTTACTGTTAGGCTAGTCAAATAACGAAAAGTAGTTGCATTCACTATTGGTGAACACGTTTCTTCAAAATCAAAGCCAGGTTTTTGTGTAAAGCTTTGGGCAACAAGACGTGTCTTATATCTTATAATTTCACCCTTTTCATTTAACTTTCATACAAAGACCTATTTGTATCAAAATAAGTTAATGATAATTCATTCCAGTTAATATCCTTACCCAATTTCTTATTTTCTGCCCCTAATGTTGGGAAAATTGATTCATAAAAATGACAATCAGCAAATCATGCCGTAAATAAAGATCCTGTAGATGGTTTTTAAATATTTTATGATCAAAGAAGATTCATGCACAACATATATTCCCATCCTTCTTTAAGGACCCATTTTAGTGTGTTGTGGTGGTGCTATTGGCACATATACTACCCATCCAAAAATCCTTATATGGGAAATATTAAGTTCTTGACCAAAAACCTTTTGTAAGGGGGAAACTTTTAGGTAACTTGTTGGCCTGATTCGAATTAACATTGTTGCATGTAAAATGGCTTGGCCCCAAGAAGAAATTAGGAGATTATATCTCATAAGTAAAAGTCTTACAATAAGTTGCAATCGTTTAACAAATGATTTTGCAAGTCTATTTTGCGTATGAACATGAGCTACAGGATGTTCAACATCAATTTCGAGGGACATACAAAATTCGTTAAAATATTGTAAAATAAATTCACCAGCATTATCATGATGTATTTTCTTGATAGGATAATCAGGGAAATGTGCTCTTAATCTAATCAATTGAGCAAGTAATCTTGCAAGCGCCAGCGAGAAGATAATAAGCAAATAAGTGACCATTTGGTTGTTGCATCAATTAAAACTATATAGTACCTAAATGGTCCAGATGGTGGGTGTATTGGCCCACAAATATCTCCATGAATCCGTTCTAGAACTGTGAGAGACTTACTTTCTCCTTTGCTTGGTGAGGACCAAATAATTAACTTTCCTTTGGAACATGCAACACATAAGAAATCAAGAGATTGTGGTATTTGTTTACACTTTAGGGTATGTCCACATAAATTTTCAATTATTTGCCACATTATGGTTGACCCAGGATGACCTAACTGATCATGTCAAACAATAAATTTATTAGTAAACTTCTGATTTACATTGGCAAACTGCTGATTTGTATTGGTAAACTTCTGGTTTACAATAGCATGTGTTTCAATTGTGCTTATAAATGTATAACAAACCAGAAGAAAAATAAGGAAAACTTTCTAATGTGCATTTTCTACCAGAAACAATATTTGTGATTCCAAGACATTCTTGATTATTTTTAGTTGTTGTTTCTATATGATATCCATTTCTGCGGATATCTTTGAAACTCAATAAGTTTCTCTTAGATTTGGTAATAAAATGCATTACCAATACATAATTTTGTTCCTTCAAGTAACAAAATATTAGCTCTTCTAAAGCCTTCAGTCAAATTTGTACTACCAGATATAGTTTGAATATTGGCTTCTTGTATTACCAAGGAAGAAAAATATTTATCATTTTTAGTATGGTGTGGGTTGTTGCGCTATCAACGAGACATAAATCTTTTGGATTGGTACTAATAAGATTCATTCTTCATTAAAAGAGATATGAAAATAAATAAAAACATAATGAAAAGAAATAAAAACATATGTAAGAATAAAACTTAAACTTCAAAAATATAAATATAACATCAAGTAAGGATAATGGGAGAGAGAAGACCAATACATGAGCAAAACTAAATAAATATTCACAAACACTAGAAATTAAGTCCTATTAAGCTTAAAACGATATATTTGTTATAATCTTGTTATTGCTCTTTAAAATTTGAATTTTTGAATGAAGATATTACAAGATGTACAGAAAATAAATTCTGCTTGTGGCTATATGGGAATTTTGAAAAAAATAAGGGCATTCTTCTATAATATTAATGTCACTTTTAGAAAAGTGAAAGAACAGAGAAAATTACAGAACATACCCCAAATTTCATAAATAACATTTTAGTACCCTGAAATTTCAAAAATACCAAATGAGTTCATATTTCCAAACATCAACATCTTCCACTGCTGAAATTGATTTTAAGGCTGGTTTACTCCTAATTCTTTTCTTGTCAATATGATTTATTTAAATATTTGATCCTTTACCAATGTGTCTTAGCGTATGATAGGTACGAGTTCAATAACCCTTGTCACCATAATAATAACATGGATTTTTAGCATGTTTATTATTCCCACTATTTTTCTTTTTGTGGTTCTTAACAATAATCTTTCTCCACTCAGGGGGGACCTAGAAAAATATTGAGGGGGGGGGGGGCGCAATTGGCGGGGGATTTGGGGCTTCAGGGGCAGCACCCCCGAAATTTTTTTTAAAGGAAAGTTTTAAATGCATTAAAAAACAAAATAATATAAACAAGAAAAAAAATATCAAAAAAATATTTATGAAATCAAGTGAATATTGATGATGTAATAAGAGATGCAATTATTTTACAAACATGTCATTTAGAAAAGCAAGGCTAAGTGCGGTTAGAAATATAGCTACATAAATTAAAATGAAGGGTGGATACTCAATAAGTTCAAGTACATATATTTTAATAGCAAAAATATATTACAATAAAAATAATTACAATGTCATTCTTCTAGAGGCCTTATTTTTTGAAATCTCATCATAATTGCCTTATTATCAATGCTATCAAATACATATTTTTCAGTATAAGGCACTAAACAATCATTCAACTATTCATCCCCAATCCGATGACGAAGTGTATTCTTGATGTATTAAAGGTGGACACTTAATTTAAGGGTAGACAATCATTCAAACATGTATTAATTTTTTTTTAAAACATCCCAAATTTTGGGGGCACTTCCCCCAACTTAACATGTAGGTCCGCCTCTGACCACGCTCACAACCATGGTCATGCCCAAGACTGTAGCCACTTTACACTCATGTCCACGGCCATAATAGATTCATTCGTTACTTCATTCACTTCTGGGAATGGGGTCAAGCATGTTGGAGGATTCATGATTTTTGCATAAAAAAGGTCATTATTTGGCCACATGGAGGCAATAAATTAATTTAGCATATTTATTAAAATCTCTTTCATAATATTGCTATTGCAGGAGTAAATTGGATACTTTAATTTATAACAAGCTTTTGGAAGAACAACTACTTTATGATGGTCATACAATTCTTTTAATTTGGTCTAAAGAAAAATGGGGTCTTTTAATGCAAAAATTCTATTGAGGCCTTCATGCAAACAGTGACATAAAAATCATGGATTAGACATTCAAGATAAGTAGTTCTCTTTGATAATGACAAGGGCCACAAATTTAAATTTCATAATATTTAACATAATTCAGAATAATGCAATAAAAAGGAATTCATAAAATATGAAATATAAAAACACAATATAAAAACACAAACGATAATAATAGGAAATTCGTAAAGGCAATCAATAATTCATAAAGTACAATATTACAATAAAAATTTAAAACTCTATGTCTTCGGGCCATTTAGTTGTCATGGCTTCAAGCCAATTTATCTCATGGCTTTGGGCCAATTAATCTCATGATGATAAATTAAATCTATATGGCTTCTGGTCATTTATCTTCAAGATAAAAATTAAATATGACTTATAGCCATACAAAAAGATAGAAGATGAAAATTATATGATTTTTGGCCATGTACTCTCAAAAGAAGAGTAAAAGAAATATGGCTTTTGGCCATATGTTAGAATAAGAAATTAAAGTAATATGACTTTTGGCCATATAATAGTGAATCAAAGAGATATGACTTCTGACTATATTATATCAAAATAAGAAACCAAAGTGATATGACTTCTACTCATATAATTTTAGAATAAGAAATCAGAGGTGTATGGCTTCTAGCCATATTAAAATAACAACATCAAAAATATAAAAGAACTCGTAAAGGAAATCCAAATAATATATAAAAACAGTAATAATTTCTAATCTTAGCCATAGAACCCCGATATTTAAAACAATGGGAAAAGTATTTTTTTTTTTTAATTTCATAGAGTGGCTCAGATTATCCCAGACGAAATAAACATATGATTGAAGAAAGCGGATGAAATCGTTAAAGGAGATGATGAAAGAATCATACCTTCGTTAGAACTCTTATGCTGATAACGTGTTGTAAAAATAAGGAAAATACAAGAAAGATTTAGATGAGGGGGATGAAAAGGTTGAAAGTGGAGCTGAATCACCAAGAGAGGGGGGTGAATTGGGGATTCTAAAACATTTTTCGAAATGCTCTGGTTTTTGATAATGAAAACAGGGATAAATAGAGGATAAGGAAGAGAAGCAAGACACAAAGGATTTATACTGGATCAGTCCAATCTCTTGACCTACGTCCAGTCCCCAGACTCTCTGGGATTTTCACTATCACAATTGATTACACACTCTGTAACTCTAGAGTAATTCTCTCACTAGAACTTACTCCCCCTTACAAGTTGCAATCAATATCCCAATCTCCAAGTCCCCTGACTTGAGATCCTTACAATGAATGATTTACAATAAATGAACTCTCTCTAAGAGTGGATAAGAATAAACACTGAAGTACAATGTATCAAAAAATACTTCTCACAAGAAAACTCAAAGAGTAGTTGGAAACTTGAATGATTTTCGTTTTTTGCAGATTGGTTATTGAGAGGAATTGAATGCATCTCTATTTATACCAAGAGAACATTAAATGACCGTTGTAATCCTCAATGTGACCGTTGACAACATTGAGAGTAGATTAGTTGAAAGTTTTGTCTTCTTCTCTCTATACTCTTTGGTTGATCCAGCTACACAGAAGTTTAGGCTTGACTTCTTGAATTTTAGTCTGTTGGAAGAGTAGCTACTGGATGTGGAAAGGAAACATTAATCCCTTTGCAATGTGTGTAGAATGTTTGTCCAAAAGGATGCAAGTTTTCTGGACTTTGCATTTAATGTGCTGACATCATTTTTTGCTTTTGTCTAAATCTTCATTTAACATCCTCTAATCCATCTGTAACTCATTAACAAACTCATTAAACATAGCTAGGAATAGTAATGAGTGATGATAAGAAGTATTAAGATCAAATGGGAAGATTTCACAAATTCGAGTAACTTGATTTTCAAAATCAGTGACAAAAACTCGAGTTTGTTTATCCAAACTGAAGTTTGTCACTGTGCTCAAAGGGGAAACTCGAGTTTCCATTTACAAACTCGAGTTTTCTTCTTCCAGAGAAGAAAGTCGTTATTTGAGTTTAAAAAGATACTTTGAGCATTGGGGCAAAACTCGAGTTGATTAATGACAAACTCGAGTTTTGGACTTTTATGGTGAAAACATGTTTAAGTCCAAAACCTCAAAACTGGAGTTTCAAAAAGTAAACTGAAGTTTTCAAATCACTGAAATAGAACAAAGTTCTCTGCTTGGCGCAAACTCGAGTTTGCTATACAAAACTCGAGTTTTCTCTTAAGTATGAAAACACTTGAAAATTCAAGCCAAGTGAAAACTAGAGTTTTTAAAAACCAACTGGAGTTTTCTCAAAGTGAGTAAAACATGAAAACTCTCTGTCTAGTGGAAACTCGAGTTTCCAAATCCAAACTCGAGTTTCCTCATAAGAGAAAACTTTGAAAGATATTATGTCAAATGAAAACTGGAGTTTTAAAACAGAAATTAGAGTTTTCATAAACTCAGAAATGAGCATATCTCTCTGTGACTTACAAACTCGAGTTTACAAAAGCAAACTCGAGTTTCCAAATAGTTTTGAAAACTCATAGAACTCTCTGTGTTGGCAAAACTCGAGTTTCCAAATGGAAATTGAAGTTTAGCTTAGTTCAAAGGCATTGATGGTTCTCTGTATGACCAAAACTCGAGTTTGCCAATTGCAAAATGGAGTTTTGTTCCCTTTAGAAAATATTGAAGAGTCTCTGTAAGGTGCAAACTCGAGTTTCCAAAACCAAACTCGAGTTTTCCTTGAAGTGAAAACTCGGAGTGCTCTCTGTATGTTACAAACTCGAGTTTGCCTATGCAAACTGGAGTTTTCTTAACTTGTGAAAAATTGAGCTACTCTCTGTCAAGCCAAAACTCGAGTTTGCAAATCAAAACTCGATTTTTGCCTTAGACAGTAAGTTTTCAACTTACCAAAGACAAAACTTCATCTTGAGTTTACAATTGTCAGTTATCATCAAAATCCATAGAGAACTAACATTCTCCCCTTTTTTGATGATGACAACACTTGTAAACTAATATTTCAAGAGTTTGACAGAATTCACATTTTGAAATGGATTTTGCATTTGACAGTTCTTTAAGCTTCATAGTACTTGTTTATTTTGAGAAAGTGTAACATCCCAAATTCCATACTACAAATTGTGTCGGATGACACTTGGTTTTAGAAAAATTCAACAGAATTTGAGGTGCTACATCAGAGTACTGCGGAAACGGAGAGCAATGTACTAACAAATGGACAATGACGAGTAGCTGGTGTAAAAATACCCCGACATATGATGATGCCAGGCGTATGCTGGTATATTAAAAATTTCCTGAAGGAATATTCGTGTGATACAATATACAGAGCTTTGTACAATTACATTTCTCAAAAAGTAACTATACAACCTAGATCTAGCCTTGACTATACTTGGGGCAATGAACCTAACTTCGTTAACCAAACAGAATGGCCAGGTAAGTGTCTATCATGGGGGCCTCACCGAGTTCACGGCGACTGAATGGATGACCCACATAGACTAGCCTTGCCTTCGG
This sequence comes from Acacia pycnantha, assembly GCA_025563575.1. Classification (NCBI taxonomy): domain Eukaryota; kingdom Viridiplantae; phylum Streptophyta; class Magnoliopsida; order Fabales; family Fabaceae; genus Acacia; species Acacia pycnantha. The sequence goes on along the minus strand of JAMWYP010000021.1, from coordinate 4,549,941 downwards.
CACCAAACTGTTTGAAATAACTTTATTAGATCCATGCCTGACAATGGGCTCTGATAATCTTCTTCCGGCTCTTGCCTCGACCGGAGCATTATTACGGCCTTGCCCCTTGGTTTCTCTTTAAGACTTCGTCTACCGGTTCCTTCTCTATTCCTGATCCTTACCTGTACTAACATTTAAGACTAAGGTCCAATGCCCATACACCGGACCTCAGGTAACGGTTAACCTCATGATTATATACAACATATATGAACTAGATATTCATGAAGTTTTAGCGATATTTACGACAATCAGATGTAAGGTATACATAATCAGATATGTATGGAAATAATAATACAGTCAGATGTAAGGTTAAGGCACAATGAAAATGTACATAATCAGATATGTACGACAATAACAATACAGTCAGATGTAAGGTTAAGGCACAATGGAAAATGTACATAATTAGATATGCACGGCAATAACAATACAGTTAGATGTAAGGTTAAGGCATGACAGAGGAAATACATATATGCAATACAATAACTATCAGAGTTAGTGTTACTAGTACGCGAACGTACCTTCGTTGACGGAATTTCGGTATGTCTGATGATCGGAACGTGATCACATATATCCTATAAGGGTAACAGCGTATTCATTAATGATGAATCATCATAACAGACATTTTAGTCCCAAATTACCATTTTACCCCTGACTTCACTAATCGGTGAAATTTCGCCAGAGCTTCGCTACTTTGACTCTAATCTTCCAAAATTTTGCTACAACTCCTTCTCCAACATAATTTTTGAAATATATATCATATTTAACCCTAAACATGATATTAAAATCATACTTGGAAGATTAAAGATCAAACTAACATTTCTACTATAACTACCACTCCAGATACTTACTATACCAAAACATTTCTATGTTCAAGCCATTCGATCGAGAATTTGCTCCAGCCCGACTACAAGGATCTTGTCATGTTGTACTTTGATATTTAGTATTTCCATGACGCCCATACACCGCGTCAACACCAGATATCATAAATGTCTCCATGGCGCCCGTACACCATGGCAACACGAGATACCTTAAATGTTTCCATGGCGCCCATACACCATGGCAACATAAGATACCTCATACTCAATGACACGATCGCGGTCGGATTGTAATAAATCCATTCTGTAGGGAACCTATTAGATGCGGAATTCGTTATAATGTACTTACCTTGAGAACCGATACGCTGGTAGCTCTACTGTATGGTTTGTTGTCACGGCGGCTGCACTATACGGTTTGTTATCATGGTTTTTTTACCCCACGGTACTTTACACGGTGCTGCACTCAATCCCTTCGGCTGGTCAGCCCCTCCGGTCAGAACCCTTCGTAGGTAGACCCCCGTCGATCAAAACTCCCCGTAGGTAGCCATCTCCGATCAAACTCCCCATAAGTACTACTGTCTTCAACTGATCGTTTTTGAATTATTATAACGAGAACTCGAATCTTACCAGGTTCCTACCCTTTGAAAAACTGGGTGAGTATTTCATTCAGACTCCGATATCAGAAGTCCTAGACTTTAGCAATAGAAGCCACATTTTGTGCCATCTCTCCATTCTCTAGGTATTAACTTACCCGACTTAACCCTTTTCCTTTAGGGTATACGTCCTTTCTGTATCACAATACCAGTATTATATCAGTACTCCTAACCTAGTTGTCCATACAATGCTCTGAGACTAGCTATGAAGCTAGCTCTGATACCAAAGTGTAACATCCCAAATTCCATACTACAAATTGTGTCGGATGACACTTGGTTTTAGAAAAATTCAACAGAATTTGAGGTGCTACATCAGAGTACTGCGGAAACGGAGAGCAATGTACTAACAAATGGACAATGACGAGTAGCTGGTATAAAAATACCCCGACATATGATGATGCCAGGCGTATGCTGGTATATTAAAAACTTCCCGAAGGAGTATTCGTGTGATATAATATACATAGCTTTGTACAATTACATTTCTAAAAAAGTAACTATACAACTTAGACCAAGCCTTGACTAGACTTGGGGCAATGAACCTAACTTCGTTAACCGAACAGAATGGCCAGGTAAGTGTCTATCATGGGGCCTCACCGAGTTCACGGCGACTGATGGGCTGACCCACATAGACTAGCCTTGCCTTTGGCACCAAACTGTTCGAAATAACGTTATTAGATCCATGCCTGACAATAGGCTCTGATAATCTTCTTCCGGCTCTTGTCTTGACCGGTGCATTACTACGGCCTTGCCCCTTGGTTCCTCTCTATGACTCCGTCTACCGGTGCCTTCTCTGTTCCTGATCCTTACCTGTGCTATCATTTAAGACTGAGGTCCAAGGCACATTGGACCTCAGGTAACGGTTAACCTCATGTTTATATACACCATATATGTACTACAGATATTCATGAAGTTTCAGCGATATTTACTATAATCAGATGTAAGGTATACATAATCAGATATGTATGGCAATAACAAAACAGTCAGATGTAAGGTTAAGGCACAATGGGAAATGTACATAATCAGATATGCACGACAATAACAATACAGTCAGATGTAAGGTTAAAGCACAATGGAAAAGGTACATAATCAGATATGCACGGTAATAACAATACATTCAGATGTAAGGTTAAGGCATGACAAAGGAAATACATATATGCAATTCAATAATTATCAGAGTTACTGTTACTAGTACGCAAACGTACCTTCCACCGTGAAATGGCCAAACGTCCGGTCCTTTGAACCCGACTCTAGACCTCCCGGATATCCTAAAGGGTAATATCGTATCCATTAACTCATACACAATATCCTAACGGATATTTTAGTCACAAATGACTATTTTACCCCTGACTTCGCTAACAGAAGAAATTTCGCCAGAGTTCGCTACTTTGACTCTAATCTTCCAAAATTTTTCCATATCTCTTTCTCCAATATATTTTCGAAATAAATACCATATTTAACCCTAAAACATGATATCTACAATATATTGGAAGATTAAATATCAAAACAACATTTAAGCTATGAACTAACCTAGAACTAGGGACCGAAGAACTTACCATTGCAGAACTTATTCCTCCTCCTTGCTCCCACTTCTCTCTAACTTCTCTCTAACTCTTCTAATTGCTCTTTGCAATAGTGTGAGATTTACAAAGGATTTGAAGACTATTTATAGAAAAACTCCATGGCAATTTTGCAATTCCATTGAACTTTCCCTACACAATCCATGGCCATTGGATCTAGGGTTCTTTTGCAACTCCAATCCTCACCCTCCAAACCATATGGCCGACCTCCCCTCCCCCATTTTCAACCAAATGATGTCACCAAGGTGATGTCATGTATTCACTTTATGAGTTTCTACCGATAAGTCCTCCTGTTCGGTGTTCTAATCGCGTAATCTTAACAAATTTCAAAAATTCATTAACGTAGTCTTGGAGGTCTCTGCTTACTCTTGAGAAATATTTGGATTAACAAAATTTATGATCCCATTAAGGGTATTTCCTAACCTGCTGATCATTTTGGGACAAACGTCGTCGGTTACTGAAATGACTTCGGGTAACACCAACTTCGGGACAAAAATTCACTGACTCATAATATGTCCAGATGTTTTCTACTTAGTTCAAGGATTTCAAGATAGGATTTAATTTCTATCGGTTCTCATTTATCCTATATGTTTTTTCAACAAATATCTCATTTCTTTGCAAAATATCATGATATTAACCCAAACCACTTACCTTTGCTTTCACACTACAACTTTCAACATTTCCTCTCTCCCTTTTTGTCAATAATTTTGGCTCCTTCTTGGCTAAGGTAGATATTTCCCACTTGCAAAAACTATCCCATCTTCAAGAGCTCCCATTGGTTTGTGTCCTTTGTTGACTTTCCACATATCTTTACTAAATTTTCCTTCTTCTTTTCCTCTTCCAATTTTCGGTTCCCCATCCCCTTTTCCCTTATTTAAATTTTCAACTTTGCTTTATAATTATGTTTAATTCATCTAATAATTAATTAAAGGGATATTCTCCCATTGGTTCTCCTCTTTGTACAAGGATTACTTTATGGTTAATTAGGCTTTAGGTATTTATATTTAGGCTTTAGGTATTTTATATAATTCATCTTATACATTTTCTTAATCATCTCTAATTGATTAACAATTATTCTCATACTCATCTTAGCTATTAGTCTTTAATTAGGGTTACAACTCCTAATTGTGTCTCTGTAACATGTTGATTAATCTCTAATACATAGGGATTTAATCATTTACTAATTGTTGATAATTTTATTATTTAAGATTAATTATTTCCTCACAACTATTGTACTGACATTGATAATTTATGCTCCATGTATTATTTTAAAAATCATGGGGCAACTTATGTTCCCCAAAATAATATTAAATTTCGCCTCATTATTTTCCAAGGAAAATAATCCCATAAATTATCTAAATTAGAGACAACATACTTTCCTATTTTTAATAAATATTTAATTGTCTCTTAGGATTTATCATAATATTTTCAGGGTATTCTATTACCCACAAACTCACTTAGGGACTTTTGGCACTTTATTTCTTTTAATTTCAAAAGAATTTACCCTAGAAAAATAAGATTATTACCTCACAGGATTTGAGACCACATATTCACCTATTTCCAATAGGTATTATTATCAAAATATAATATTCTAGATAAATAATTATCCGGGTATTACATTTCTCCCCCCGTTAAACAAAATTTCGCCCTCGAAATTTACTTTATACCATCTAGACTTTGCACTAAGCCAGACTTCGGACCATACGCTCCAGATACTTACTCTACCAAAACATTTCTATGTTCAAGCCGTTCGATCGAGAATTTGCTCCAGCCCGACTACAAGGATCTTGTCATGTTGTACTTTGATATTTAGTGTTTCTGTGGCGCCCATACACCGCGTCAACACCAGATATCATAAATGTCTCCATGGCGCCCGTACACCATGGCAACACGAGATACCTTAAATGTTTCCATGGTGCCCAAACACCATGGCAACATAAGATACCTCATACTCAATGACGCGATCGCAGTCGGATTGTAATAAATCCTTTCTGTAGGGAACCTATTAGATGCGGAATTCGTTATAATGTACTTACCTTGAGAACCGATACGCTGGTATGGTTCGTTGTCACGGCGGCTGCACTATGCGGTTTGTTATGATGGTGGTTCTACCCCACGGTACTTTACACGGCGCTGCACTCAATCCCTCCGACTGATCAGCCCCTCCGGTCAGAACCCTCTATAGGTAGACCCCCCTCGATCAAAACTTCCCGTAGGTAGCCATCTCCGATCAAACTCCTCGTAAGTAGTACTGTCTTCAACTGATCGTTTTTGAATTATTATAACGAGAACTTGAATCTTACCAAGTTCCTACCCTTTTGAAACACTGGGCGATTATTTCATTCAGACTCTGATATCAGAAGTCCTAGACTTTGGCATCAGAAGCCATATTCCGTGCCATCTCTCCATTCTCTGGGTCTTAACTTACCCGACTAAGAGTACGCGTATTGCCTCCAATCTAGCTACTGGAGCAAACGTTTCCTCGTAATCAATTCCTTCTTCCTGATTATAGCCTTTGGCAACAAGTCTAGCTTTATTTCTGACTATAATTGCAGATTCATCACGTTTGTTTTTGAATACCCACTTAGTGCCGATGATTGGATGGTCCTTAGGCCTAGGTACCAAATCCCAAACTTGAATTCTATCAAATTGATGTAATTCCTCTTGCATTGCTATCACCCAATCATTGTCTGAAAGTGCTTCATCAATCTTAGAGGGTTCTATTTGAGAAATAAAAGCAAAAAAAGTAACTCCATTTAAAGTACTGCTTCTAGTTCTTACTCCTTGATTAACATCACCTATAACTTGGTCTAAAGAATGATTTCTTATGAATTTCCAAGCTCTAGGTTGTTGTTGATCCGGGTTTTCCAAATTGTTTTGAGGGTCAACTTCAAAAACATTTTCAGGATTTCCAATAGAAGCAGGAGTGGTTTTCGAAAAGTATTGATTTTTCAAAACATTTTCCTCATTATCATCATTGGATTTGTTAGTTTTGGATGAAAGACTTGGCTATCACCCAAGAGGGGGGGGGTGAATTGGGTGTTTGATTAAAAACTTAGAACTTTAAGAAACTTTCTGCAACTTATTGAAAGTAGTTTGAATGATAGTAATAAGTTATAAAGTGATAAACAATCATTCAAACATATATGCTGGAATGTAAGAGATAAGGGAAGAGAATATACAATCTGCGATTTATACTGGTTCGACCCAATCCTTGACCAACGTCCAGTCCTCAAGCTTCACTTGAGATTTTCAATCCACTATCTTCTTTCAACTTGATTACACGTTCTGTACTTGAAGTAATCCTCTCACTAGGACTTACTCCCCCTTACAAACTATAATCAATACACCCGTTTGATTACACACTCTGCACTCGAAGTAATCCTCTCACTAGGATTCACTCCCCCTTACAAGCTGTAATCAACACAATGTGTTTCCCACTCAAGATCACCCAATCTTGAGCAACTCTAAGGTAGAATGATAGGATGTTTACAATGATTCTTCTCTCTCGAAGTGTATGGATAAACACTGAAGTACAATCCAAAACATTTCACTCTCTATGATTTATAGACATTGAAAATCAGAGTAAATGATATAAAGATCGAGTAATAGCATGTTGAAGATGTAGGCTTGTTTCTCGCCTGTGTTGTGTTTTTCTTACATTTGCTCTTTCTCTATTTATAGATACTTTGTATTGATGTTGTGGGAGGCATTCGTCCATTGCATTTTGGGGCTTTTTCGATTTCCAACTTTTGCTCTGCATTGAAGATCATGACCGTTACGTCATTTAATGACTTTCCTCTATTTGTTCGGGGAATCATTCTGAGTAATGGTTGTAGCAATTGTTTCCAAAACGAAGGACTTCATCTTCTTGACTTTTGCTTTGATCATTGACGCGTGAAATCAATGCTCTGTTTTTATTTTCTGTCAATCAAGGATTGATTACCGTTGTGAACGATGTCGTTGCATATTCATTCTGATTTGAATCCATTCGAAATTCTAGCTGTTGGGAGCATTTATGATGGATATAGCTGTTGGGAATAATTCTGGATTAAATGATGTTTATTCAAGAATTAATGTCTCCCAGATATTCAGGTGCTTTATTTGGCAGGAGCCTTGTTGTCTGCCTTGAAGAATGGTTGAGTATCTTTCTAGGCTGTCATCTACTTGCTTCGTCCGAGAGGATAACTTTAAAATAATATAATTGAGCATTTGTCCAAGTTCCTCGTTGAAATCTGTCATCTTTTCATTTCTGAAAATGTGCAGCAAAGTTCATCTTCTAGATCTTGATTTACGTCAAGATTGATGTTCTCTCAAGCTTTAATAATCGAAACATGTACACAAATGATATAAATAATGTTAAGAATAAGTATAAGTCATTTGGGTAATCATGTGGATGTTCTTTGATGAGAAACGAGACTTTCGAACTGCTGATTTTCTGCATCAGAGACATGAACTCGAGTTTGCTTAAGTAGGCTCGAGTTTGCAAGGTGTCAGGTTCAGCTTCTGCAAGGTGCAAACCGGAGGTTTAGAGCAAACTCTAGAGTTTTTAACATTTTTGGGATCTAGGCTCGAGTCCGCACTCATAGGCTCGAGTTTGGGTCTCTTCAAAATCATCTTTTTCTCTTTGTCTTGTCTAGGCTCGAGTTTGTCACTTATAGGCTTGAGTTTGGATGATTTTCGTGACCTGATAGCTCTCTGTGACCCGCGAACTCGAGTCTGCCAACTAATAGGCTCGAGTTTGCTTCACTTGATAGCAAACTTCCAACATCCTGAAAATACAGTCTACTTTCGAGGGCCATATCTCCCTGGTCTGAACTCCGTTTTGGTTGGTTCAACTATTGATTTGAAATCCATTTGAGTCTACTTTCCAATGCCACCGATTTCAGCTCAATTGGATTCTTCGTTTGTGAGATACACTCAAAACATTGAAGGTTGGTCATTTGTGTGACGTGAATATCACTGTCAACCTCATAAATTCATAGCTCCTTAATCTTGACTCCGTTTTGCTTCAATTATATATAAAAATGACGCATTGGGAGTCTAGTTTCATATGCCACTGGTTTCACTTCAATCCGATCTGTATTTTAGGAGATATCATCGAATGACCAGACGTCGCCAGAGTGAAACGCTGAACAGAGTAACTGAAATGCTGAAGACCGCTGTAGGCTCGAGTTTGTCAACTAATAGGCTCGAGTTTGCCTTGTCCAAAGACACCAGAAATGCTGAAGACATTACAGGCTCGAGTTTGCTAATTATGGGCTTGAGTTTGGAGTTCCAAACTGCAAGTTTGTGTTCTAAGCTCGAGTTTGGCTTGTCCAGAGGCGCCAGAGTTGCTGAGGACATTACAGGCTCGAGTTTGCAAGTTATGAACTCGAGTTTGCTCATCCTGGAACTGATTTTTGATGGTTTAAACTCGAATTGATCCGTTCCGGCGTCCATATGATCTTGGATACTTCTAGCATCAATATAAGAACTTGAATAAAGATATTCCATTGCATTGCAAGTTCTTCCTTCTTCAATTTCTTCTCTCCTTCTAGATTATCCCCCAAAATCATTTGATAACCTCTTGCTTCCTTAATATTATGATATTCCCATTATATTGTGTAAGAGCTTCTTTCTTCAATCAACATTCTCCATCATAAAACTTTACATCTACATTAAATATAATAATTAGTCAAAGTAAAAGATAAATGTAGTATGCAACCTTTTTGCTATTAAGAATGACATCTATATAAGACATCATCAAAACTAATCAAAACTAACATTGGATTCGCAGAAAGCAACATGCATAGATTCTTCCACAATACGAGTACGTATATTAAAAATTCTATAAGCTCTACTCCTATTGGAATAACCCAAAAATATACCTTCATCTGCTTTGGCATCAAATTTACCCAAATTGTCCTTACCATTGTTGTGGATGAAACACTTACATCCAAACACATGCAGATGACTCAGGTTTGGCTTCCTTCATTTGTACAGCTCATAGGGAGTCTTGTTCAGCTTCTTTCTGAGGTATGCTCGATTCGAGATGTAGCAAGCCGTACTCATTGCATCAGCCCAGAACACTTATGAAGTGTTATTTTCATTCAGCATTGCTCTGGCCATCTCGGTGAGGACTCGATTTTTCCTTTCCACAACACCATTTTGTTGAGGAGTCCTTGGAGCTGAGAAGTTGTGATCAATCCCCAATTTGTCACAAAACTCAGCAAAGGCATGGTTCTCGAATTCACCTCCATGATCAGTGCGAATACCTGAAATTACAAAACCTTTCTCGTTTTGGACCTTCTTGGCAAAAACAACAAACTGATCAAAGGTTTCATCTTTAGATGACAGAAATATTATCCATGGAAATCTAGAGAAATCATTGACTATAACCAACGTATAAAGATTGCCGCCTAGGCTTCTTACTCTAGCTGGTCCAACTAGATCCATGTGCAATAGTTGAAGAGGTCTACTAGTTGAAATTTCATTTTAGGATTTAAAAGAGGATTTAGTTTGTTTTCCTTTTTGGCATGCATCACAAATCATATCACTTTTAAAACGTAGTTTCAGAACACCAATGACTAAATCCTTTCTCAGCAATCTGCCAAGTTGGATCATATTGACATGTTCTAAGCACTTATGCCATAACCAACTATCATCCAAATTACTTACAAAACATTTTTCAAATGTAGAGCCATCTTTAGAGAGATTAAGAGTATAACAATTGCCTTCTCTAGGAGCTCTAAAAATAGCTTTTGATTTTATATTATCTAACGAAAGAATATCCTTACCCACAATCAAGCATTCCTCAGAATCAAAGATAACTAAGTTACCTTTATCAGTACTTTGGCTTACACTGAGGAGGTTGTGGCAAAGTCCTTCCACAAAGTAGACATCTTTAATTTGAGGTCCATCGTTGTTTCCAATTTCACCGATTCCAACAATCTTTCCAGATTTATTTCCACCAAAGATTACTTTGCCACCCTCCTTGTGCTTGATTGAGGCAAATTTAGATTGATCTCCCGTCATATGTCTTGAGCATCCACTATCAATATACCATTTATTGGACTTTGATGCTCTCATACATACCTGCAAATCAGAAAGGATCAAGTCTTAGGTACCCATCTTTTCTTGGGTCCTTTGAGGTTAGTTCGAGCCTTAGGAACACAAGTTCCTTTAGGCACCCACTGATAATTACCAACAGGTTTATTTCTCTTATCTTTCTTATGAAAACACGATGAAGTAGTATGACCCTTTCGGTTACAATAATTGCAGTGAGCAAATGGATTTGAAGAGTGAACGGTTTTTCGAAAATAATTTAAATAAGATTTTCCACCACTCTTCTTCTTTCCTTTCTTTCTATCAAAGATGGGATTGTAGCCTATCCCTGAACAATCGTTTGTATATCTTTGTGCTTTTAAAATTACATTTAGCATTTCACTACCTTTTGTAAATTTTTCAAGAGTTTTTGTAAGATATGAATTCTTTTTCTCTAAAACAACACAATCATCACAGATAATGTTTTTAGGAGAAGAAAGATTTTCTACTTGCTGTTCAAGAGTAATATTTTTCCTTTTCAAAGCAATATATTTCTCAGCAAGTTTTTCAAACTCAGATTGAACAATGGTATATTCAGTAAATAATTCATCATAAGATGGTTTTGAATCATATACCTCATTGTTCTTTTCATGTTGCTCTTCTTTTTCAGCAACCAAGCAAATATTTGCTTTTTCTTCTTCATCAACTTCATCTTCATTTGATGAGCTATCTCCCCATATAGTTGAGACATAAGCTTTCTTTTTAAATTTGTTGAATTTCTTCCTGCCTTTATCTTTGTTCTTCAGCTGGGGGCATTCTGACTTGATGTGGCCGGGCTTTTCAAATTCGTAGCATATGATCGGTTTCTTTACCTCGGTGCTGGAGCTACCCTTGTTGAATCTTTTGTATCCTTGGTCCTTCTTGTAAAATCTCTTGAATCTTCGGACCATCATGCCCAGCTCTCCATCTTCATCATCTTCTTCTTCTTCTTCACCATCGGACTCCTTAGCTTCATTTGCAGTCTTGAGAGCGATGCCTTTGTTTTTGCTATTCGTCTCATCAAGTCCTTTTATGAACTTGAGTTTGCCTTCGTACTCAGATAGACTGCCAAATAATGTTGCTACGGAGCTCATTGATTCACCATGAGCTTCCTCAATGGCTGTAACCTTAGCTTCCCATTCTTTGCTAAGAATATTCAGAATTTTTCTTACTTGAACGGGTTGCTCGTACGTCTTGCCTAATGCAGCAAGCTGATTTATGAGATGAGTGAATCTCAGCTGGTAATCGATGATGGATTCACCGGTCTTCCTACGAAGAAGATCATATTCGGTCATTAGAGTGTTGACTCTATTTTCTTTGACTCCGGTTGTTCCTTCATGGGCTATCTCCAAAGCATCCCACATTGCTTTTGCTGATGGTAGAGTACAAATACGAAAGTACTCTTGTTGACTTAGAGCACTTTGCAACATGAGGACGGCTTTACTGTTGAGAGTGACATTTATTCGGTCATTCTCATCATACTCTTCTTCGAGCTTTGGAGTTCGGACACCATCTTCGATTGTAGCTGGTTCATAGTCACCTCTTTCAAACACCCTCCAAAGACCATATTCACTAGCCATAACGAAGACTTTAAATTTGGCATTCCAGAAGGAGTAATGTTCTCCATTGAAGCCAGGTGGTCTATTGATCGAAGCTCCATCAGGTAGAATTCTTTTCATAGTGATCCTTCTCGAGATGTTAAGCTCTTATGAGAAGACCTGTGCTCTGATACCAAATGAAAGTGAAGCTTGAATCACCAAGAGGGGAGTGAATTGGGGATTCTCAAAATCTTTTTCGTATGCTCTATTTTTTTGATAGGAAATAGAGATAAAGCAGAGTATAGAGAAGAGAAGCAAGACACAAGAATTTATACTGGTTCGGTCCAACCAATTGACCTACGTCCTGTCCCCATACTCTCTGGGATTTCTCACTATCAAGATTGATTACACACTCTGCACTCAAAAGTAATTCTCTCTCTAGAACTTACTCCCCCTTACAAGTTGTAATCAATAACCCCAATCTCCAAGTCCCCTTGACTTGAGATACCTTACAATAAATGAACTCTCTCTAAGAGTAGATAAGATAAACACTGAAGAATAAATGTATCAACAGATACTTTACAAGAAAGCTCAAAGAGTAGTTGACACTTTTAATGATTTTTCGTTCTTGCACAGATTGGTTGTTGAGAGGAATTGAATGCATCTCTATTTATAGATAGAGATCATTAAATGACCGTTATAAATCCTCATATAACCGTTGGAGAGATTAGAGGATGATTAATGAAGGTTTTGGTCTTCTTCTCTCTCTACTCTTTGGTTGATCCAGCTTTTCAGAAATTAAGAGTTGACTCTCTGACTATTAATCCGTTGAGGAAGCAGTTTGCTGGATGTAGAAGGCAAATATTAACTCCAATAAAACGTGTGGAGAATGTTTGTCCAAAAGCATGCAAGGTTTCTGCACTCTTCATTTAATGTGCTGACATGCTTTATGCTTTTTGCTCAATCTCCATTTAATCCTGTCTAAATCATCTGAAACTCACTAACAAACTGATTAAACATAGTTAAGAATAGTAATGAGTGATGATACAAAGTATTGAGATCAAATATAAGCATTTCGTAAAATCGTTCTATTTGAAATTCAAATTTCGCGATGGAAATTCGAGTTAGTTCATCCAAACTCGAGTTTTCATGCTTTAGTGTTCTTTCAGTAAAAGACCGAAACTCGAGTTTTCAATCCAAACTCGAGTTTTCTCCTTTCAGAGACAAACATCACGATTTGGCATTTTGGACAAGCTTAGTGAATAGTGCAAAACTCGAGTCATTAAGTGACTAACTCGAGTTTTGGACTCTTGATGAAAAATCATGTTTTAGTCCAAAATCTCAAAACTGGAGTTTTCAAAACGTTCAAACTTGTTAGAGCTCTCTGCCTGGTCAAAACTCGAGTTTCCAAAACTTAACTCGAGTTTTCACATTCTTTGAAAACTTTGGAAACTTCTCTGTAACGCCAAAACTCGAGTTTTGAAAACAAAACTCGAGTTTTCTCTTCTATGAGAAAACATTGAATAACTTGGTTGATTTGAACACGGGAGTTTTTACAAGGTCAGAGATGAGCATTGTTCTCAAGTGATGCAAACTTGAGTTTTCTAAGGTTAACTCGAGTTTGCCTTTGACAATAAGTTTTTCAACTTACAAAGACAAGCTTCATCTGTGTTTACAATTGTCCGTTATCATCAAAACCAATAGAGAACTAACAAGCCGTACTCATTGCATCATCTCAAAACACTTGAGAAGTGTTATTCTCATTCAGCATTGCTCTTGCCATCTCGATGAAGACTTGATTAATGTCACTTTTTTAACGGTCAACGTTAGTTTTTTAATAGAAAACGGTAAGATTGCTACGTTTTTAAACTTTCGGGGCTACATTGAGCCAAAAAAACTTTCAGGGCAAATTTGCTACTTAACCCTTTTGCAAAACACAACTTTAATTTGGAGTTAGAAATGAAGAGTGAGAAATAGTTTAATTTCGTAGAGTGAGAAAAATGTAATTTACACAGATACAGTTTTCACACAAACTACTATTAAAACACATAAGTAACAAATGAAAGATTAAAATATTAAAAGAGAAATGCAACAACATTCTTTTTGTAATTAATGAAAAGAATACATACTACAAATTGTTATGTCATTACTTATTTATAATGTCATCATAGATTACTATCTCCTTTCCTTTTGCTTTTCTAGTTTCTTCAAAGCTTTTTGGAACTTGTTCCACATTAGTGGACGTTACATCTTTTTTTTTTTTTTTTTTTTGCTGAAGTTCTGCAATCCAAACACCAATTAAGATTTGAATTTGTTTAAAATCTCATATACACTTTCATGAAATCCACATGTCTCTTATTATCTTAGGAATTGGCTAACTCGTAATAAAGGGATGTTTCCCAACAGGGATTAAAGGATACCCACTCATCATCTTCAATACTATTACCTGTTAGTCACATATTTTTTGTTTCATATTAGATAGAAATTTTCATATTTTTGGTGGTAAATTGGTGGATTATATATTTATAATACTAGCTATTTTAAGAACATACATTGATTTCTGAAGGTGTCGCAAGCATATTCCTTCCATGGCAACATTGGAAGTGAAGTGGTATAAAAATCAAGTTCCACCAAGGATGCTTTTGAATAAGGGTACCAAGAGAGCCACTTCACTCATTACTATTATTTACAATTACATATATCAATTAAATAGAGCTTTGAAATCAGTTTGGGTTGCAATTAATGTGATCATTATTAGTGTCACTTACCACTCCTATCCTTATTATTAGTCTAATTTGTAAAAAACAAATGTTCCTTGTAACATCCCATGTTTGAAATGCGGATTTTTTTTTTTTCAAACAAACAATCAGAGTAGAGCAATAGAACGAAAGAGTAATTGGATTCTTAGCCAAAACATCAACCATTGTGTAACATTGTAATGATTACAAAGGAAATAACGAAAGAAACGAAGCGATAAGATAGATAAATCTTTAGCTGCATGCCTACTCCGGGTACTTGCCTCGATCCACGAACCGTGGTCCTCCCGACCACAAGCTACGGTGAGATTCAATTCAACGCATTGAATCTCGGGTAGCGGTTAACCTCATACCCAAACAACACGGTATATGGCCAACAAATATTCAAGAGCTAATACAACGGTATATCATAAGCATACTAGAGATGCATGATCATTATGCCGACAAAACATAAGCACAGAGCAATATGTAAAGCCCCATAGGGTAAATAACAACAACAGCCTGCACTATTCACCAGTGCCACGATAAACACTCGTGTCCTCAGCGCTAGGAAAACATAACGGCATTCCTAACATAACCCGTTTAAAACTGTCTGTATAACGGTCGTCTACGACATATCCTTGACATATATGCATTTAAGAAGCACAAGATTAGTGTTACAGTACGCGTCCGTACCTTCGTTGGCAACGTTAGGTACTACCGGCGGAAAACGTACTTTCACGGGAAAACGTGAATTTCAAACAATTGGCATTTTAAGTAAAAATTACCATTTTGCCCTTCTACCCCTAATCGGCGGAATTTCGCCAGCACTTCGTTACTCTGACAAATTTTCTTCCCGAAATTTTGCCAGAACTTCGACGCCATTATGATTTTCGAAAATAATGACTAAAATAGCCCTCCCATATGATACCCAATCATACTTGAAATTTAAAGGCTATTCTAACAAATTCTACCCTTACTTTTAAAAGAACTGCGAAAACTTCAACTTTTCAGCGACTCGATCCCTACTATGTTTACACCTCTGCATATTTTTTTCAACGCAAACAAGGCTCTAAAACATTTGTAGGAATCTTGTCACCTACTTTCTAAATCTAACTAACAATTGTACTAACTACTAGGAATTTCCAAAATTGTTACTTTATGCCCGGTCCACTAGTTTTCCCGATCGGTACCGATTCGCGTAATTTCGGAAAAATCTCAAAATTCTGGATTTACAACTTTGAAGACATGTTCTCACTTAGTAGAAATTTCCAAGTTAACCTAAATTTTGATTCCATATAGGCCTCCAACTGTCCAGTGAAGTTTTCTCAGCGTGTCCGAACGCGTCCGTGTCGAATTCGTTTTCGGAATAACCAATCTCTTGGAAATAATTCACTGATTCCAAATATGTCTAAATAAATTCAAACCCATTCCTAAATGTTGAGTTAGAAATTATTTTCCTTATTTCAAAAATATGCCTATAGGCATTTTCCCTATTTTGTTTTATTAGGAAAAAGCACAAACGGCCTCGGAATTAACTTCCGGAAGAGGTCACTTGAAGGTAAAAACTCACTGATCAATATTTTACCTTGACCCTGGGATCCCTATTCCTAGATCTCTAGATAGGATCCGTTTCCTAATTTTAAAAGTACTATTCACATATTTTACTTTAATTAATTATATTATTATTTTAATGTTGCAACTTGCCAACTTGTGTTCTTTTTCATTTTTCATTTTTTCTTTTTATTTGGCCCAAAATTTCGGTTGTCCTCTTTAATTATTTAATAAATATTTATTTTTATTTAATTAATTATTTAATGATTTATTTATTTAATTTTTCCAAAAATTCCACCAAAAATCCCTAATTGGTCAATTCTTGTATTTAGGCCTAAAAATACCTAAACTCAACTATTTTTCACAAAAATTTCCAATTAATTAGTAAATATATTTTTACTAATATTCAACCAATTTCCACTAATTTTTGAGCTTCCCATAATTATTACCGAATTTCCTTTGCTTATGCTTAAGTAATTAGTCCAATATTACTTAATTACTTCCTTATCACTTGTTGATAGTTTTCTTAATTACTATACCTCATTACCTTCATACACTTGTATTAACATTAGTATTTTCATGCCTCTTGCATTATTCCATAATTACAAGGGTATTTTGGTCTTTTACTTCTTTTTGAGTATTTTCCAACAATTTCTCCAATTTCATAATTTATAAAATTACAATAATTAGAGATTATATACTCTACTAACTCACTTGGTCATTTAACTGTCTTTTAGGATTTTTCCATAAATTTTCTAAGTTAATTACCCTTTCAGGGGCATTTTGGTCATTTTGGCACTTTGGCCCTTAAACTCCCTAATTTCTTACGAAATTCTACTTAGAAAATAGACTGTATTTATACAAGACCGGAGATTGAAATTTCACTTATCGAAATATCCAACTTTTATTTATAATATTCCGGATAAATATCCGGGTATTACATTTCTCCCCCTTACACAAAATTTCGCCCTCGAAATTTAGTCTATACTAACTAAACTTCGGGCCATGAACTCTGGGTACTTCTCTTTCATGTCACTCTCGGTTTCCCAAGTCGCTTCTTCGGGTGACAAACCCTTCCAGACCACCTTCACAATCAAAATAGTCTTGTTTCTGAGCCGTTTCTCTTTGTGATCGATGATCTGCTCCGGCTCGACTATGAAGGTATTATCATGCCGTACTTCGAAATCCTCGTACTCGATGACATGATCACTATACAATGCCTCGAACGGGGCCATTTGTATACTAGCATGATAACTGTTGTTATATGCAAACTCAGCTAGCGAAAGATGTTGATCCCAACTTCCTTTGAAATCCAGGGCATGTGCTCGCAGCATATCCTCCAGCGTACGTATGGTTCTCTCAGATTGGCCAGTCGATCTGTGGGTGATAAGCCGAACCGAACTTCAACTTAGTCCCCATACCTTCATGTAACGCTTGCCGAAACGGGATTTGAATCGTGTATCACGATCAGAGACAATGCTCTTAGGAACACCATGTAATCTCACTATCTCTTTGATATAAATCTCCGCCAATCGTTCGGGAGAATAGTGGATCGATGGGAATAAAGTGTGCTTGACTTGGTTAATCTGTCAACAACTACCCAAATTGTATCATGATTTCGATTTTGGGCGACCTACCACAAAATCCATGGTTATGTTCTCCCATTTCTATTCGGCGGCTCTAGTCCTTGCAAAAGACCGGGGGTCGACGGTGTTCAATCTTTACTTTCGACAGGTCAAGCATTTGGCCACGTACTCTGCTACGTCTTTCTTCATTTCGGGCCACCAAAGTTCGGATTTCATACTCTGTACATCTTGACCATGCACGGATGTAGAGTGTACTTACTCTTATGAGCCTCATCCATTATCGTCCGCCTTAATTCATCAACGGCGGTATGTAAACTCATTTGTTTATACTCGACCAAACCACTACGTGATAGGTCATAGTCTTGGGTCTCACCTCGAGTGATCTTCTCACGTATCTCTTTTGCCCAATCATCTTGCTTGAGCTTTCTCCACTTCATCTCTCGGATCATACTCCCCTTGACTCGCAAGAAGTGTAGCAAGATAGGCATCAGCTGGTGCGTGCTGACCCATGCAGATTTGATTGGATAGATTCGGGTCTCGAAATCTTCCAACAGTTTACGCTCTTGTATCATCATGTATGATACCCTGCACTGTCTTTCTACTAAGAGCATCAGCAACAACGTTTGCTTTACCCGGATGATACTTGATCTCCAGGGTGTAATCTTTAATCAGCTCCATCCAACGACGTTGTCTCATGTTGAGTTCTCGTTGATCGAAAAAGTATTTCAGACTCTTGTGGTCACAATACACTTCTACGGTTACTCCGTAAAGGTAATGCCTCCATATCTTCAAAGCGAACATGATAGCCGCAAGCTCTAGATCGTGTGTAGGATAGTTTAACTCGTGAGGTTTCAGCTGACGAGAGGCATAGGCCACCACCCTGCCCTGCTGCATTAGGACACATCCCAATCCTTGCCCACTGGCATCACTGTAGACAACATAGGTCTCATCTGGATCGGGAAAGAAAACTACGGATCTCCGTCACAGTCTCTGGCCGTTTCCAGTCTAGAACTGCTTCTACTTTGCTTGGATCTACTGCAACTCCGCCGCTAGATATAACATGGCCCAGAAATTTAACTTCCGGCAGCCAAAATTCGCATTTGCTCAGCTTAGCATATAGTTGCTTTTCCCTGAGTATGCTCAACACCTTTCGCAGATGTTCTTCGTGCTCTTCTTTACTCTTAGAGTATATCAAAATGTCATCAATGAACACCAGCACAAACTGGTCTAGGTGTTGTCGGAAAATTCGGTTCATGTAATCCATGAATACCGCAGGTGCATTTGTTAATCCGAAAGGCATCACAAGGAATTCATAATGCCCATATCACGGTTACGAAAGCTGTCTTGGGAACATCGCCATCCTTAACTCGTAACTGATGGTATCCCGAACGCAAGTCAATTTTTGAAAAGACTGTGGAACCAGACAATTGATCCAAAAGATCATCAATCCGGGGAAGTGGGTACTTGTTCTTGACAGTCACCTTGTTGAGTTTGCGGTAATCGATGCATAGTCGGAAGCTTCCATCTTTCTTCTTTACAAAAAGCACTGGGGCTCCCCATGGTGATACACTGGGTCGAATGAACCCCTTCTTCAAAAGCTCTTCCAACTGCTTCTTCAACTCCTGCATCTCGTTAGGAGCCATTTGATACGGCGCCTTAGATATTGATCCTGTGTCAGGCATCAAGTCAATATTGAACTCCACTTCTCGGATAGGAGGTAACTCGGTGAGATCCTCCGGAAATACATCAGAAAATTCATTCACCACAGGGATATCCTGGAGTGAAAGGTCAGCTTCTGCTTTGACTGAAAAGAATATCATGAAAGCATGACATCCTTGCTTCACGCACCGATCAGCTTCTGTAGCGGAGAGAAAGTTCAGGCTCACTTCAACCTTGTCTCCGGCAAATGATATCTCTTTCTTGCCACAGTCGATCATCACACCGTTGGCCGTCAGCCAATTCAGACCGAGTATGACGTCGATGCCGTGAAGAGGTAGACGGATAAGATCCACTTTAGAAACTTGTCCATCCACGTCAGCAGTACAATTCATACATGCGTCAGAAGCTAAATATTTTACACCCAATGGTGTAGATACTACAAGGTCAAAAGGTAAACTATAGGCATGCATTCCTAGGAGATTTGCACAAGGATTGGTACCAAGTCAATATATATATATTCTTATTATGATATTTGTACAAATGTATTGACCTAACCGTCGGTCACACCCTAGTACAAGCCAAAATATGTTACAAGGTTTTATTCCAACATACTTTACAACCCCTCGGGTTTTCTAAATACACACTATACTATACTATACTAGCTTCTACTAGTCCTTCCACAGCTTTCTTCAACTGCTGATCCCCAGCTACATGTGTTGGCGAACCATACACTTCAGATAATGAAGATAGATACGGACACCCCCGATGGGTCCTTCATCTAACAGCTCATTTATTAATCTTGCCCAGAAATGGGTTTGGGGAAAATAGTACAGGATGGATCTGATCCAATCTTCAGCTATATAACGGCCATAAACGGCTTGGAAATTTTTAACTAGGCTTAAGAACATTAGGTATTTTTCCTTAACAGTTCCGGTGTAGTCCTCGGCTTCCATGTAATAGGACTCTAACAACTGTGTCAGTGCCCTATTATCATTCAGGACATAGTGATAGTCATCAGGACCGGCTATCTCATTATCAATATCTTGGATTTCGGGGTAGTCGAAGTTGTCTCCTACCGAGGAATGGGTTGACCCAGCAGGGCTCCCTGGTTCGGGTATTGCGTCCATTTGAGGCTGCCTGCCTCTGCCTCGACCTCGGCCTCTGCCTCGGCCCCTACCTCTTGGTGCACCGGCACCTCTCATGATGGCCATGTTCTAACTTTTCCTTTATATCAAATAACGGATAAGTGTCTGAAAGATAACACAACACGTGGCATCAAAACCTATATATTTTCATATTAGATGTAATGTACATGTTAACGTATATTACATCATCCAGCTGGTTTATGACCAGTGGTTAAAATCCTTCGCGTTCGTAATTCATAACTTCATATCGGAAGTACGCTCTTCTAATAGTCTTGTTGCGTTGTTCCGCCATCCAATGCTTTGATCGTATAGTGCTTATCAGCGTTCTGTTCGTAGTTAGAACTTGTCTAGGATGTTGGGTTCATAGAAAGATTCACTCTCGAATCGTCCTGACAGCTTAACAGCTGGGAATACTTACAGTTGTCATCATCAGATGAATGATCTGATCTGACAGGTTTCTCCGGCTCTAAAGGCATACTAGCCATTATCCCTGTTCATCTTTACACATTTACACCAATGGTCGTATCAATACTCGTTTTCAAAAATGTGCTCAAAGTTAAAAGGCTTAAGAACCTAACTCCGTTATCCGAACAGAATGGCCAGGTAAGTGTCTACCATGGGGGCCTCACCGGGTTAGCAGTGACTTATGGCACACCCACGTAGACTAGCCTTGCCTTCGGCACCAAACTGTCCGTGGTAACATAGTTAAATACTTGCCAGAAAGTTTTGCTCTGATACCATAAAATGTAACATCCCATGTTTGAAATGCGGAATTTTTTTTTTCAAACAAACAATCAGAGTAGAGCAATAGAACGAAAGAGTAATTGGATTCTTAGCCAAAACATCAACCATTGTGTAACATTGTAATGATTACAGTAATCCTAAGGTTTAGAAAGGAAATAACAGAAAGAAACAGAAAGCGATAAGATAGATAAATCTTTAGCTGCATGCCTACTCCGGGTACTTGCCTCGATCCACGAACCGTGGTCCTCCTGACCCATAAGCACGAGCAATATGTAAAGCCCCATAGGGTAAATAACAACAACAGCCTGCACTATTCACCAGTGCCACGATAAACACTCGTGTCCTCAGCGCTAGGAAAACATAACGGCATTCCTAACATAACCCGTTTAAAGCGTGCTCGTATAACGGTCGTCTACGACATATCCTTGACATATATGCATTTAAGAAGCACAAGATTAGTGTTACAGTACGCGTCCGTACCTTCGTTGGCAACGTTAGGTACTACCGGCGGAAAACGTACTTTCACGGGAAAACGTGAATTTCAAACAGCGGCTCGTCGGGCAGCGTGACGGCAGCAAATCATTTCGAAAATAATGACTAAAATAGCCCTCCCATATGATACCCAATCATACTTGAAATTTAAAGGCTATTCTAACAAATTCTACCCTTACTTTTAAAAGAACTGCGAAAACTTCAACTTTTCAGTGACTCGATCCCTACTATGTTTACACCTCTGCATATTTTTCAACGCAAACAAGGCTCTAAAACATTTGTAGGAATCTTGTCACCTACTTTCTAAATCTAACTAACAATTCTACTAACTACTAAACTAAAAACTAAAGACCGAAAGACTTACCCGTTGAAGACTTTAGGACAATTCTACGAGGGCCCATTTGCACAATTCCCCAGAGCTCCTTTCTCTTCTTTCTCAACCAAAAATTTCGGCCAAGAGAAGGAAGAAAAGGTGTGAGAATTATGAAGGAGGGGGTATTTATAGGGCTTTGAAGGGACAAGGTGGGAATTTCCAAAATTGTTACTTTATGCCCTGGTCACTAGTTTTTCCCCGATCGGTACCCGATTCGCGTAATTTCGGAAAAATCTCAAAATTCTGGATTTACAACTTTGAAGACATGTTCTCACTTAGTAGAAATGTCCAAGTTAACCTAAATTTTGATTCCATATAGGCCTCCAACTGTCCAGTTGAAGTTTTCTCAAAAAACGTGTCCGAACGCGTCCGGTGTCGGAATTCGTTTTCCCGGAAGAGGTCACTTGAAGGTAAAAACTCACTGATCAATATTTTACCTTGACCCTGGGATTCCTATTCCTAGATCTCTAGATAGGATCCGTTTCCTAATTTTAAAAATACTATTCACATATTTTACTTTAATTAATTATATTATTATTTTAATGTTGCAACTTGCCAACTTGTGTTCTTTTTCATTTTTCATTTTTTTTTTATTTGGCCCAAAATTTCGGTTGGCCTCTTTAATTATTTAATAAATATTTATTTTTTATTTATTTAATTATTTAATTTTTTATTTATTTAATTTTTTCCAAAAATTCCACCAAAATTACCTAATTGGTCAATTCTTTCATTTAGGCCTAAAAATACCTAAACTCAACTTATATTTTTCACAAAAATTTCCAATTAATTAGTAAATATATTTTTACTAATATTCAACCAATTTCCACTAATTTTTGAGCTTCCCATAATTATTACCGAATTTCATTTGCTTATGCTTAAGTAATTAGTCCAATATTACTTAATTACTTCCTTATCACTTGTTGATAATTTTCTTAATTACTATGCCTCATTACCTTCATACAATTGTATTAACATTAGTATTTTCATGCCTCTTGCATTATTCCATAATTACAAGGGTATTTTGGTCTTTTACTTCTTTTTGAGTATTTTCCAACAATTTCTCCAATTTCATAATTTATAAAATTACAATAATTAGAGATCATATACTCTCCTAACTCACTTGGTCATTTAACTATCTTTTAGGATTTTTCCATAAATTTTCTAAGTTAATTACCCTTTCTAGGGGCATTTTGGTCATTTTGGCACTTTGGCCCTTAAACTCCCTAATTTCTTACAGAAATTCTACTTAGAAAATAGACTGTATTTATACAAGACCGGAGATTGAAATTTCACTTATCAGAAATATCCAACTTTTATTTATAATATTCCAGATAAATATCCGGGTATTACATTCCTAAATATAAATACACCGTGAGAGTCATTAAATTGTATTCCAATTTTAGCCCTATTGAAAATTGTTTTTTTGGGGGGTATAACATCTCTTTTTTTTCAATACTGTACTCATTATGAAATAAGGATAAATTTTGAAAAGTGAATTAAATAAACATATATATTAAATGTATTAACTTACATTTTTTCTTATTTGAGATTTGATCATATTGGACATATAATAAGGACCACAGTGGTGTCTTGATATCATTATATATACCTTGAAAATGAAGCTAGACCAATTCTCTTTAAAACTTGAGTTATTTCAGTTTGTTTATTATTATTGTAATAAAAAGGAACCCGTTGAAGCTATATCAAATGGGACTTGAGATGTGATTGCGTCATTGTCATTCAGATTGATTTGGCTACTTCTTGCTCTTTTTGTGCATATAAAGGCAGTTGAGCTCTGTAAGTTAATTGTTATAATAAATTAAACATGATTAACAAGAAAGGCTACCAACACTAATATATATAGGTTTTCACATAATGACATAAGTTCTCTAAATTTGCCGATCCTACAAAGATTACCCTTTGTGCGTTGGTGGGCAAAATTCAACCAGTCCAAAGTAGACTCAAAGCCGTAGAACAGTTGTTCAAAGAGAATCCAAGTTTTCTTTCTGCTTCAGAAGAGAACAGGTTCTTAAACCAGAAGAGTCATGCCCAAACCACCCTTGCTGCTATTTCAAATAAACAGGATTACATCCAACAACTCAGTATCATGCTTAAGCAACTCCAGCAAAGTGAAACTGAGAATCAAGCTAGTTCTTCGAAAGAGGAAGATTCAGGCCAAAGCGGTGATGAAGATTTTGTCGTCAATTTGGGTGAAGGCTAAACTTCCAAAACTGTCTGACTGGTTGATCCTCAGGTAAAGGAGTTTGTTGTTGAAGCAATTGTTTCATAATCTCCTACAATTCTTCACTACAGATTGGTTTTTGAGCGTCTTGGGAGTAGCTCTGTTTATCTTCGTCCTCTTCATGGAGGGGTTGCTTGTCTTTTGGCTCTTCGCCAGGTTTTTTATTTCTTGGCATTTTCTGGAGAGAGGGAAAGGGTTTGTGGGTTAGTTTTACTCTCAATCTTAAGAACTACCCTGTAAAAACTCACGGGTAAGGAAATCAGGAAGAGAATTAGAAGTGCCTTTGATAAATTCAATATCCAAGTGTGTGTGTGTGTGTATTATGAGTTTTTGTTTTCACATTGCCAAATGGATCTTATGATAATTTTAAATAATAAAATCATGCACCAAAGAAATCTGACCATGCAAAATTCAGCAAAATAATATTTATTTTACTATAACAATCAACTGATGAAAACTCAAATAGATATTGATCATCATCTGAAATCTACGTCATGTAAATAAATATATTACGAAAGGTTGCAAAACTAACAACAAACTATGATCAATATGTAATTTGAAGAATAATGCAATTTTAATATGAAAAAGTCAAACTAGTAGTGATAAAGAAAGAGCGCATAGGCTTACCTTGGTTACCCCATGTGGAATCCTATGTTTGATAAGGATTTGTAAAAGTGATATCTTCCATCTCACAAAGTTGTTCGATTACATACATCCCGATCTCTTCAATAACACTGCCTCTATCACTTTTATATGACATACAAACTTGTGCATGATACCACCCATCTTCTAGACGAAGTCGGTGTCTATTAAACTCAGGTATCTGATCCTTTGCTAACAAATCACTCAATCCATAAGAAAATTCTGGTTCCCCATTGATGTTCACCCGCACAACAAAGGAATAAAATTTTGATTCAACATCTACTGGTTTAAGAAGACAGAGGCATAGAGTTGGCCAGGAGTTACGAAACCAAAAAGAAGTAGAAGCTCCTTTGCGTCTGTGATCAAACCACTTCGGTATGCTTCTACTCGGCACCCCAAAAAGGTAATGTCTGCCAGGAGCCCCACGTAATTCCTGTGGATCAAAACTAGTGTTGAGCAAAATACACTAACTCAATAGATATATTTTCTGAATATAATAAGGACTAAAAATCAAAGAGAGATATTGATTACCTCACTCAATATTATGCTTTTGGACTCTAAACTCAATGACACGCAGTTTCTTGCTTCTAAACGTCTTATGCTTGGTGGAATCCCTTCAACTTCTCTTAGATGCTTGCACTCATTTAACAAAAGTCTCTCCAAAAAATGACATTCTTCCATCCTGCATGCCGGTAAAATTGTGAAATCATTACCCGATAAGTTCAAAAACCTCACGTTCATAAATCGACTAAGATCAGTTCCAAATTGCAAGGACCAAATTGCATGTTCTTGTCCTTCCTTCGAATTACATGATATCACCTTCCCTGTACTACTCACTGTGATTTCTTCTATTTTTGGCAATAGAAAAATGCTATTTGGGATCTCAATGACTGACTTTTCCTGATAAATCTTTAACAGTCTAAGCTCAGAAAGATTGCAAATTGACCAAGGCAATTTTTTTATTCCGGTTCCAAATAAAAGTAGCTCTTTTATTTTCACTTTTTCAAGTATTTCTGGGAAGTATTTTAGACTTGAGCAGCCTCCAAGACTGAGTATTGTAAGAAAGGGTAACTTGATGGCACGTGGGAAGGTCTTCAGCCGAACACAACCTCCTACATTCAAGATCTCAAGTTTTGGTAAATATCCAATTGAATCATGAATTTCAATCAAATTCTTGCAGTTTGAAAGCCTTAATTTCTTCAAATTTTTGAGATTCGATAGATTAGGTATCTCTTTAACATATTCACAACCTGTAAGATTCAAAATGCCCAAATTGTCCGAAGTCTGCAATAACCAAATCCATCTAAAAAGTTTAATAAAAGAAGAATGAAATTATCAAGTACAAGATAGTTAAATTGAAATGCTTATCATATAGGGATCTTACCTTTATTGTTTCCAGCGAACTCAAACAACTATACTCAATGTCGAGCACAACAAGCTTCTTGGGACTAAAATTAGGAGGAAAACATGAAGAAGGATACCCTCTCCACTTCAACACTTTTAAGCTCTTAGAAAGATATTTGGGATCTTCTGAAAATTTCACATTCTCAAAAATAAGAATTTTTAACTCTTTCATACTCTTGAAGGCTTCTCCGTCCCAGTTTACTTCGATGCATTCTGACCAATTGTAATAACCTATCATCCTAACTTTATTTGTGCCCTTTCAAGTGAACAAAAAATGAAAATTATCTTGAAAATATTAGAAATTTGAAGCATATACAATAATAGATAACAAAAATATTCCACAAATTTGAAATAGTGACATACTTTAGCATAAAAATCCCACAACCTACTATTAAATGGACCTAAAATATTTTCAACTCAGCCTCAACATATAGGCATGTAAGCCTCTTATGAATCAAACCTAGACTTTAGACTGTGAGTTAATGGCTTTGGTTTAAAAAATTTCAATTTTTCCTGAAAATTAATTTACTGATTATATATTTACTTTTGAATGATGTGAAATCTTTCAGAGATTTTTATAAAACTATATATGATTTTTTAAAAGGAAATTGTTGTATAATACAAAACTCTTTGTTTTTAAAAAATATGATAAAAATAAAAGTTGAACACTTAAAATAATACACACATATATATGAATGGGAAAAATTTCACCCTAAATCTAAAAAAATCAGTTCGAAAAATTTCACCTTATAAAAACTGATTCATTCATTCATTAAATAAATTACATGCATTGAATTTTTGAGTGAGACAAAAGGACTTAACAACTATGCATAAGAAAACAAGTTAATAACTACATAAAACAAGGAAAATAAACATAAATCACATAGATAAGGATATGCCAACCAAGAGATTGTGAAAATAACAATAAAATTACAACGTACAAAATTTAAAAATAAATAAATCATCCCAATTAGTGTTACTTACTGTATTGCGTTCCAAAACATCAACAATATCTCGATGGAACCATAATCTGCTCCGTTCTCCTGGATTGTTTGGTGATTCTTCATGAACAATTTTTCTCCCCATATCTCGTATCAAATCATGCATTTGAATGCAATTACACCACTTTTCAATCTTTATAAGGCGTTTATTAACCAACACTCCAATAGAATAACTTAAATTTTTAAAGTCATGAGCTGCTTCAACCATATATTTGACATATTCCGAGTGTTTCCCATTGAAGAGACAAGCAATATCAAGAAATATTTCTTTTTCAACTTCTTCTAGGACCTCATAACTCAACCTCAATACTTGTTGAATGTCTTTATGGGGACTTAATTTATATGCCTCAAGCGCAGATTCCCATTCATTTATAGTCTTTCCACACAAGTTAGAGCCTATTACTTCAAGGGCAAGCGGAAGGCCTTGTGCATAAGTTATTGCACGATTCAAAACACCCTTGTAACGTGGATCTACTTGGCAATTTCTAAAAGCATTCCAACTTAACAATTCAAAAGATTCTTTAGCATTGAAAACCTCCATGTCGTATCTACTTTCAACCCCATGGGCTACAAGCAACTGTTCATCCCTTGTCGTTATAATAATCCTACTCCCATCACTAAACCAATTGCAACCACCAGCTAATTTTTTCAATTGCTCATGATTTTCAACATTATCGAGAATCAAAAGAATTTTCTTTTTTTTTAATCTCTTTTTTATTACTTGAGTTCCTTCATTAACATCCTGTATTTTAATGTCCACTCCTAGAATCTTTGAAAGTATTATCTCTTGAATTCTTTCTAGGCCAAGTTTCTTTGATTTTTCTTTGACATCATGAAGAAAACACAAACCTTCAAAATGATCAGCAATTGAATTATACAGAGCACGTGCTATTGTTGTTTTACCCAGTCCCCCCATTCCACAAATTCCTACCATGATAACCTTGTCACTTGACCCAATTTGTAATAGAGAAGTTATATCTTTCATTGGAGACTCTAGCCCAACAGGATACTCAGAAACATCTAAAGGAACCCTATTGATTTTACTAGAGATTTCTTTCACAATCTTTTCAATAAATTGATATTCATAACCCTCCCTGAAAAGTTATATATATATATATATATATATATATATATATATATATATATATATATTCTAATTAAATTCACCATAGTAAAGAAATTTAAATTTATTTACTTATAAACTAAGTTGAAACCAGGAAAGGAGAAAAACCAGAGTTAAAAAAAACACACAAGATGAAAGTTTCGAATTACCGTGGATTAAAATGGTGACCAGAAATATTAGACAATTCATGCAATGCAAGCTTCCATCTGTGTATCTTGTCCTCATCAGCCCTTAAGTTTTTGATATGCATAGATAATGCTTGTTCATAGTGATCTTTTTGATGTCGCACTTCTGAAGGCTCCACATCATAAAAAATTGGCCAAACCAACCGACCCTTTCTCATAATGCACTCATGAATTTTAACAAGTTCGTTGAGACAAAATGTGGAAGAAGCATAGTTCTTCGAAAATACGGTAATGGCCATTCTAGAATTTTCAATTGATTTGAGAAGTGTTGGTGTAATTTCATCCCCTCTTCTTAGTTCCTCATCATCAAGGAAGGTGTCGACTCCCGCATTCTTTAAAGCATTATACAGATTTCCTATAAAACCATAACGAGTATCTTCGCCGCGAAAATTGATAAAGACATCATAAGTCCATTGGTAATGGAAAGAAGAAGAGGCTGGTGCTAACCCGGTCATGATGGCTTCTTATAGATAAAGATTAAGGAAATAATGTTAATTTAACTTACAAAAGTTGTGGAGTGTGTATGTGGAAATGAAGAAATGAATGAGTTTTTATTATTATAATTT
The DNA here is from genome assembly GCA_025563575.1 of Acacia pycnantha. Classification (NCBI taxonomy): domain Eukaryota; kingdom Viridiplantae; phylum Streptophyta; class Magnoliopsida; order Fabales; family Fabaceae; genus Acacia; species Acacia pycnantha. Next base: position 4,520,803 of record JAMWYP010000021.1, on the reverse strand, counting down.
TTTGGGTCACCCGATGTATGACGCTTTTTTGGCGCGATGTCTGACGCTTTTTTGAATATTATTATTAGGTATATGAGAGTAACTCACTAATCCAATTGAAGCTCGTGATCAATATGTCTCTCCGCAAAGGTCTTATTAAACAAGATGGGAGTTCGCCAACTTTATAGTCTATCTGATCCACTACTAGACCAAGCAATTTTGGGTATCAGATTATTACTTACCAACAAAACTGAAATTGTTGATGATGAAGTAGTTGTGGGGCATACACAATAAAGCAATGGGAACTAACAAAAAGAAAGGAGGCTTCAATTGCCTTTCTTGATAAATCAAAATGTAAAAATAGGTATTGAGTTTGACGCAACGGGTTAACTAATAATATAGCCTCTAACAAGAGAGTACTTGATAAATCATAGTATTATTTATATATTTTTTTCGCACAATTATCTAAGATTTTGATGATAATTTTGAATTTAATTAGGAGTGAATAATTAATATTAATTTATAAATAGAAATGTATAAATTATAACGAGTGAATAATTATAACAATAATATTAATAGTTAGAATATAGAAATAATCAACAACGAGTTTATATAAAAACTATAAACAAACGTAACAACTTGTATTATTTTAGAATTTATCCTAGTTATACGTAAATAGATACCACATTTTATTTTAGTCCGGAATGGACAGAGAAGCAACACGTTGGGCCAAAAATGCAATATTTGAAAGTACCCTAAAATTAATTTTAACATTTTACAAATAAAAATAAACAAATTTTAGTATAAATTTTGTAGGATGAGGGAGGGAGTATGTACCAACATAGAATTAATCTAGCGATGTCAGAACCGACTAGATTCCCCGAGATCTCAAGTTGTGAGGGGCAATTATGAACCTTAAATTAAATACCAATATAGTAATATCCAAAAAAAGAAAAAAAAGGAAGCGAGCTATGGTCCCAATCCATTTCTAATTTTAGTATATAAATAAATTATTATAATCAAATTGAAAATTTCAAACATGCTTTATTTTATAAATTCTTTCTTTTATACACACACATGGTATATATAGCTTTTTTATTAAAAAATATATTGAATAAATAACTTGTTTTACTTTCAAATTCGTTGCCCCATTCATAGTAAAAATATAAAAAATAATTTGTTTTATTCATAAAAAAATTATTTTAAAATATACTACCTATTGCATATTAAGAATATATAATAAAAAAACTTCTTTTTTTATTATCATCCATATCATATTATTTTTAAATTGTGATCTCAATGTAAATTAAAATTTAAACCTATTATAGTTTAGAATTTATTACCATGTGCATATAAATAACCTATTATTTTATCAACTCCTACCCACTAACAAAATTTCTCTTCCTAAATCATTTCTTAAAAGAATTGAGAGAAAAGACTCAATTATTCTTCTCTTCTTCCCAAGCTCAAACAAATCATGGCGAACACAAATGAAATATTCATATCAAGCACATATGAAAATCGCAGGTTCAAGCTCACCAGATGATCTAGACCATGGAGGGAGAACTCGCTGAAGACGGGGATGATAGAGGGAGACGCCGCCTTAAGTGGCCTTGCACGGCAGAGAGATGATGAAGGAGACAATGACTACTTGAGAGAGAGAGAGAGCCCCGGGGGAGGACTAGTGATAATTAAAGACTCAAGCGTGTCGACTTTTGGGGGACTAGTGATAATTAAAGACTCAAGTGTGTAGACTGGGGACTCATAAAAATGGTTCTCTTATACAAATATATATATATAAAGAAATGTGTTTTGCTCTCTTTCTTTACCATTTTCTTTTTAAATTTTATTGTGAAATTACAAAATACCGTAACTTCGGAGAATTTTCCAAGAAATCACAAACCCATAACCAGACAAATATAGGCTGACAGAGGCCTCACATTGAAGCCTCGATAAAAGTGATGGATAGATGAATGAAGGCATACCCTTGCCTCCATTATTCTTCATCCTACGAAACAAAGCACTTCTAAAAAATAATTTGATCTAAGATAAAAATTAGGAAAAATCACAGTGATGTCTCAAGGTAATGAAGAATAATAAAAAAGTGCCTACCCAAAATCACATATCAAACAAGTCCTAAAGAAGAGTCCCAAAGAAGTCCCCTGAGACTTTTTTATTATTAATTCGTTTTATGAAATTATTAAGCCCATTTTGTCAAAAGTATAAACGCCCAATTTCAAATTGCTCACTCAGTCATCTGCTTCACTAAGTTACCCAGAGCGACGCGAAAGAGAACGTCGGTTAAACCGGCATTGAGAACTCTGGAGAAGAAGGAAGAGGAGGAGGAGACGACCCAAGGGAAAACGGTTAAATCGATTGCTCACTTAGTAACCATCTCCTGTGCACAGTGTTTGACCAATAGACCCAGAGCAACACGAGACTAGAGCGAGAGAGAGGTGAGACGAGAGGAGTAGAGAACGTCGGAGAAGGAGGAGGTGATGATTGCAATTGGCCATTTGCTCAATAGGAGAATTTTTTATTGTCCCCAAATGCACAGAAGCCATTAACAACAGTAAAAGCTACATTGACAACAGAAAAATGCTACTTTGACAATAAAATTTTGTAACTTGGAGCCATTTTGAAACTTAAGTCCCTAAACGCACAGAGACCATTAACAACAGTAAAAACTATATTGACAACAAGGAATGCTATTTTGACAACAAAATTTTCAAACATGTTTTTACTGTTGTTGTATTCAATGGTGTTTAAGATACAACGACTGTTTTCATTAAAACAGTGGTTGTATCCATTCTTTTATTATGATGAATTAGATAAGATGACTTATATATAGACTAAAGGGAGGGAGTAAATCTTTTCCCGTTTGTAGGATTTATCTCAAGCTGTAATTTGTCGCTTATCTTTAAAATATTTGTATATAGTTGAATACATGTTGAACTTAGAAATAAAATTGTTACACCCATTAAAAATAGATTATATGGCTCAAAGACATGGTCATTTTGAGCTGTAAATTTGGCGTTGAAAGACTCTTCACTCGGTAAATTTATGAAATTTTGATTGACCTTTTTTATAACAATTTTTTTCCCTTCTCAAAACCCTTTTTTTTATAACAAATTGGAGTTAAAGAGAAAAATTATTGTGTACAAATTTTTACAAGAAACTCTTGTTTATTTTCTTAAATTCATAAGCGTTGTGAGAGTTTTTATTTATATATAATATAGATACACCTTTTTCGTTCCATAATACAGGTTGTTTCTAAAAAAAAAAAATTGGTTTACAATATGAGTCACTTGCAAAATAATTAATATTTATTTGACAATTTTATCCATATAATTAGTTATTTAATATGATTTGTATTTTTTTCTCTTCCTAAAACCTTATTTATTATAGGTAAAACAAAAAAAAATATAGTTATGATATATTTAATAAGTCAACTGTCATTATTTAATTCTGACTAACTAATTGAGTGAGTTATATATATCATATAAATTGGCTAAGTTTTTTGAAAAAATCAGTGCAAATTGGTATTACAGCAGTCCATGGGACCAATGTATCTCTTTAATGTTTATTTCAATTCAATGTGAACGGGAGACCAGTATTTCAATTTCAATTGTTACCATTGTACAGTACGTTACTTTACTAAAGTCCCAATAAACAAAGAAAAAACAATAAAAACAAAGCAATTGAAGAAAAACGACGTTTGCGTGTTCCAGAAGCAATTAGCTTGTTTGACGGTATAGTAATGCACGTGATTCGTCATTTAGTTTTAGACTTTTGGGGTTGGAAGGAGAATTGGGGATTTTAGTAGAGGGAAATCTTAGATAGGTCAGAAAAAAAAAGGAAGAGAAGGGATTTTAATGTTAGTTTGTTAGATTTAGAGGAAGGGGAGAGATTTTTTTTTTTTTTTTTTTACATTAACAATTTTACTCTTATGTTATAAGAGTGATTTTAATGTTATATATATATATATATATATATATATATATATATATATATATGAAACCGAAGTATGTCTTCAATGCCCAAACTTATTGTGATATCAATAGGGTGATATATATCTTGTATTCGCAAGGTTAATTCTAAGAAGAAATCAGACTCCACGATGACGAGTGAATAACAATAATTAGAAGTACATGATAGTGCGGCATAGTTTTATCCAACTATAGCATGACAGTGGTTCAAAATCTATAAAATTCACTAAGCAGAGCCTCACATTGGGTTGATACAAACTTAAGCAACTAGAATGATTGAGAAAGAAAATTGCAGAAACCAACCAGGATCTCAACACACTACAAAAAAAACCCATATTTTGCGGCGGAACTTTTCCGTCGCAAAACATGCATTTTCCCTCGCAAAAATAGTTTGCGAGGGATCGCAAAAATTGTCCTCGCAAACCATTTTTGCGACGGAAAAAATCATTTTTCTGTCGCAAAAATTAGTTTTGCGAGGGAAATTTATTCATGATTTTGCGAGGGAAAATGTGTCCCTCACAAAATTCTCAAGTTTGCGAGGGAAATTTTTTCCCTCGCAAATTTCAATTTATTTTTAAAAAAAAATATAAAAAACCAGAAAAAATAAAATAAATACATAAAAAAATATTAAAAATTAGAAAATAAAAAGACTTGTATATCATAAAAATAAATTGTAACAATCATAAGAGTTTACATAGCAAAAGTATATTAGAATATGGGATTATGTGCTTTGTCATTTTGACTTAAATCTGACCAAGGTCAAAGCACAGATTTGAGTTCAAAAACAAGAAGTGAAGTACAGGTACAAGGATATTCTAGAATTCTTCATTGCAAGGTTCTCGTTGAGTTTGAAAAGAGAATGACCCAATACTAAAGTGCATATCCATTTCTTTCTTCTCCTGCTTCCTGTCTTTTCTCTTTCATCTTCAAACTTTACAATGAAGAGCTCCAGCCAATCCAGACTCCAAATGGAATATACCAACATTGCTGTAAATCGATTACCAAACGTTATGTCTCCTTTATGCCATTAAAAAGGTTTTTCTCCAAATCAAAAACACTAATATAGATTGCAAGCGTAAAACAAAGAGATGAGAAGAAAGGAGTCATACATTTTCCTTGAGGTATTCATTCAAAGAGCCTAGTTCACTTGATAAGGCTTGCTCTGTACCATCATTTGGATCTTTGCTCTTGAGAAACCCAATGAATGTAGAAAAGATCTTTGAGCCACTACAGACAAAATTTAAGATAATTTATCTAAGCATATAATTCAAGGTAACCTTACAAAGCAAGTTACAACATTGAAAAACAAACTTAGAAACTATGCCAAGTATACATGCTACAGATGCATAATCCAGGTTATGTAACAAACATCAAATCTGAAAATGCATCTCTAGGCAACATAAGTTTGACGCATAAAAACCTATACCAATACAAGAAACATAAAGCAACTATCAAAGTGGTTACCAAAACACTTTGTTCTCTGTAAGTGATTCAGATTTATTTTGTTCTCTATAAGTGATTCAGATTTATGAAAACAGCTAATATAAAGTCCTGACGATTGGAAAAAGTATCAAAAGATATGGACCAGAAGATCACCATTCAGGCTTGTGTTTCAGATCCACCAACTTCAAGTCATAAGGTACATGCTTTTCCTCCAATGTCAGCAATACTCTTTGGCAAAAGGGGCCTGAAAAGGCAATTCTAGGGACAGACAATCAGTGATTATAGTTAACTCTTTGTTTAAAGCACAAAGAAGAAAACACACGAAAGATGTATCTTAAAGCAGAGTGTACACATTGACAAAGCAACTCTAACAAGCAAACAAAAATCAGATCATGCTTCCATACAATGTATGTCAGTTGTGCTCATGTTTCCCATCAATGAGATAAACTATTAATAAACCTATAGAAACTTTCAAAGCGCAGCTTTTTATTTTGCTCAGTTGTGTAATTTTTCTTCTCAGTCACCTTTAAATACTCTGTATTTACTCTCAAGTCATCCACTAAAAGATGCAGAAATTGTTTTAATCAACTTCTCATGCAATTCTAAGACTTAAAAAGATGTAGAGCATAATTGTAATCCTCCAACCAATTCAACATCATATACAAGTAATATACAATGCCATGAAATTAAAAGTTTCCATGCTTAGTGAATGATAAAAGCCGACAAACCTTGATCAATTCCACAACTGTTACAGTCTTGTTGATAGCTCTAGCTACCCATCATTTTAAAAACAATTTCATTTGAACCTTTTTTCCTGCAAACAAATAGAGAAAAAAAAACAAGGTTTACAATGTCAGAATTCATAAAATCTTAGAAATAAAAACTTTTTAAAAACCCAGAAAAAGCTGAGGTACAGAGGAGACAGAAGGTAGTCACTTGATTCCCTCCCTTCCAATGTTGTGATTTTCTTTTTTCTTTTCAATCATGCAAAAGGGAACAAACTTGCCGTTGTCTAGACATTATATGATAGATGGAGTAGGGGGAAACAATCTTCAACCAGAATATACCTTCAGATTAGTCATAGCTATATACTTATATTTGTCATACACACTCAGGTAGTGAACCAAAAAAAATGAGTAGGCAAAATGTACTATATAATCTTTTGAGATGGTTTCCCTGCCCTAATTGAGTCCCACCGCTGAAATCTTTTCCCTTAAATAAAGAACAAATAGGAGAGGCTGCATCTAAATAATTACCCCAGGGTCGAGGTCCGATCCGTGAACAATATATAAAACATAAGCAGCAACACAACTCCTCCCTAACGCCGGGGTCTAAAAAGCCTCCAAATGAAGAACTTCCACAAAACAAAGTTTCCTCGAAAGTCATGCTATAGCTGAACAGCAAATAAAGACCTCACAATTTGAATTTGAGAATTACAATAGGCTTTGCTAAAGAATCATATTATTATTCGACAAATAAATAAAGCTTCGGAAGCTCGCTACCTTACAGAGCTTACTGCAGATAACAACATTAAAAGGGGGAAATCCAAATAACTGGCTTACTGAAGCTAGAAAAAGCAATGAAACATATACCTGAATCAAGCTCATAGCGTAGGTAATATAGTTGCGCATCCTTCCCTGACTAGTAATCCGAATCTCATTTTCATCAATTGGCGTCTCTGCTCTTGGCTTCACGACCTTCGGTACCGATCTATCTAAACCAGCATCATAAGTAAGATTCCACTCCGTAAAAAACAAAACATCAAGTAATGCCAGGGCCGTGGAGACGTCTATAAGATTTCATTATTCGATCTGAGTCTTACCGTGATTCTTAACGATAGATTTTGCTGCAAAATGAAAGAGCCCTCTTCTACGGCTTTGTCTTCTATTACGCCCTAATTTGTTCATAGTGGCAGAGCAGAGTGCAAAAAAAAAAAAAAAAAAAAAAACCTCAAGATTTGTGTCTGCACTTGCACACACCTGCACATGAGTGGCTCCGCCACTGCCTCCAACGCTCCCCCAACTACCAAAGAGAAAAAGACGGATAGATTTAACATAGCTAAGAAAGCCAAACAGAATGTGAACGACGAGAGCAATAACAGCAGCAAAGAGAGGTAAAATTCATTACAGTCCCCAAGCTTGCTGGGAGTAGCAATGTGCTTTGACGCAAATCTCAAGAGGGTCGGGCGAAGGAGCGAAGACATAGAAACCCTAAGCACAAAATTCACCCACCTTTACATATATGCTTCCTTAGTATATGCATACCTAAACAATCACAATCTCGCCCGCCAAAATGGTGAAGCAAGGAGGAGGGAGGACCAGACGCGCGCCGAAAGAAGGAGGAAAGGGCCGGTGGTTTTCGAAGCACCAGAGAAGGGGGCGGATCCGAAGGAAGAGCGGCAGATTGAGGGGAGGAAGGTGGTTCTAATGACCAGACGGAGATGAAAAGCTCGAGAACGGCGGAAAAAGCAAAATGAGAAGCTGAACTGCCTAGGGTTTAAAATTCAATCCTGACTTTTTGCGAGGGAACACTCTTATCCCTCGCAAAAATAAGTAATTTTGCGAGGGAATAAAGTTTCCCTTGCAAAAATTGGCTGCCATTTTGGCAAATATCACCTTTTTTGCGAGGGAAATAATGTTCCCTCGCAGAAATCATCTTTTTTGCGAGGGAACCATCTTTCCCTCGCAAAATCTGTCATTTTGCGAGGGAATTGTAGATCCCTCGCAAATTAACCAAAATTTGCGACGGAAACTAAGTCCCTCGTAAATATTGAATTTTTTAGTAGTGACAATTTGACATCGAAAAGAAGAAAGAAGAAAATAATAACCAATCCAAAAGGAGCAAGTATATAACAGGACAAAGATGAATATAGTATATTACCTCGCGGTTTGAGGGGAGAGTGAGGAGAGGAGAGAAAATTTTTATATTGTTTTGACTAAATTGTCTATGAAATTTTTTTAATATTCCATAACTATACTCCTAACAAAAAAACTTTTTTCTTCTCATTAATATAATGATAATTTGGTAAAAATCCTCCCTCCCCTCCCAGCCCCCTCCTATCAAACCAAACAAGCTGTGCATAAGCCATGGCAGTTCAAAATAGACGGAGAAAATTGAGCCACCTAATGGACCTTATTCTCAACAATGTGTGCCAAACTAAGAACCTACCATTGGTGAAGTCATTAGAGAATTTCAAAATCTAATCAATCAGACTATAGTTGAGGAGAGATCACACAAGGACAACTTTGATCATCAAATTGACTTTATAATTAGATGAATGGAGCACCAAGAGAAAGAGAATGAGATATTGGAAAAGAAAATTGAGCATCTCACTCAGCAATCGCAAGTGTTGAAGATCAATCTTTCTCTTTCTCTCTCTTTTAAGCTCTGTTCTTAGTACTCAATTCAGTGGTAATTGAAAAACTTTTTTAAATCACCCAATTCATTCCCCTCTTAGATGATGTTCTGTCTTTTAGTATGGTTTGGTAATTAGAATAAGAACCCCCTATGTATGCTTTGCATTTTTTTTGGCCACTACCCTGCTTAATTACCATTGTGCATGCCTTGAATTTCAACCTATTTATCATTCTCTTTAGAGTGGTTTTTCCATATTGAGGATGATGTGTTGATTAAGTGTGGGGGAGGGACATACATTTTGAATCCCATTAATTGGATGTTTTTAAATGAGAAAATGCCTTAAACTATATTTTTTTTTCAAAATTTTTACAAGAATGACTTGCTCTAATGCATGTCTTTAATGGTAAAGGGTTGCATTTGCCACTTTGGAAGTGTAATTTGTGAGAAATTCTTTGATTTTTCATGAGATCTAGTATTTTGACAATATTTTTTAAAAGCCATGTTTTTTCTTTTCAAGTGAATGGGAAGAGAAATGAACCCACAATTGGATTTTTGCATACTCCTTATTTTAAGAAAGAGAGTTTCTACATCATTAGTACTTTTATGAGTTAAAAATGAGTATAATTGATTGCAATGTTTTCATTAATTGTATTTGTAAGGCTAGCACTAGGAATAGTTAAGTAGATGTTTTGTGTAACATCCCAACTTTTCAAAAGCATTATAAATTTTTTTCATCAGAGTAGAGCATCGGAGCGGAAGAGTAACTGATATATAGATTCAAAATGTCGTAAGTCTGGCTTTTTACAACAGCGGTATTGTAACCGAGTTTTTCAAAAGTAAAGAACATCAAAAGGAAGTCTTCAACCGGGTCTTCTGCTCGGGCTGCTTGCCTCTCTCCTCGGTCCTCGGTCTTCCGAACCCAGATGCTATGTTAAGAGCTGAGTTCCAATGCATACGGACCTTAGGTAACGGTTAACCTCATATTTACATATACAGTACATGGATCACAGATAATCATAACATAAGCAGCTCACAATAGATGTATCGCACGGAGTGAATGCAGAAGTATCGCACGGAGTGAGTGCAGACGCACCGCACGGAGTGAATATAAATGTACCGCACGGAGTGAATGTATTCAAAAGCACATAACAACACTTATAACATATCAATGACCATCAACCACATATACGCATACAATACTCATAATACATATACGCATACCATAAACCGTTTAATACGGTACGACAGTAGGTCAGAATGTAATCAGGGATATCCTATCAATATAACAACATACTTGTTAAGGATCTATCATTACAACGGACATTTTTAATCAAAATGACCATTTTACCCCTGACCCCCTATTCGGCGGAATTTCGCCAGCACTTCGTTACTTTGACTCCCAACTTTCAGAAACTCAATCCCTACTATGTTTTTACCTCGTCAGGCATCTTTCAATTCAATGAGGCTTAAAAAAAAGTATAGGAATCTCATCTCCTACTTCCTAAATCTAACTAACAATTCTACTCTATCTACCGAAAGAACTACGAAAGCTTAAGTACCGAAAAATTTACCCAGAGCTTTGCTGCTTTTTCCTCCAGAGCTTCTCTCTCTAAAACCTCTCTCTAATTTCAAAATCCACAAGAGGATTTGGTGTGAATTTTGCAAAGAGGGTGGAGGCCTATTTATAGGAAAATTCTGGGTACTATTCATGCTTTATCAGACGGATTCTGGACCGTAAGATCGCACTTCTTTGAGTTGGCAAAATCCTGGCCTTACACCTCACCATGCTGACCTCAATCCCTTAGGTGGCACAAAAATGATGTCATGGTGGTGATGTCACTCCCTTGCTCTAGAAGTCTTATACCGATAAAGTTCCCGATCGGTGCTCGAATCGCGTAATCTTGTAAAATCTTAGAAATCCGGAATTACAACTTTGAAGACATTTTCTCACTCATTAGAAATGTCCGGGCTAAATAACTTTTGATTCCATACAGGGTTCCAACGGTCTCGCGGAAGTTTTACTAAAAACGTGCTTGCTTCTGAACGAACTTCCGAAATCATCAACCTCTGGACAAAAATCCACTGATTCCAAATATGTCCAGGAAATTCTCAACTCATACCCAGATGTTGAGTTATAATTTATTTCCTTCAAACTCTAAATCTGTGACTATCTGCCTTTTTCACAGATTACCCTATTTCGTCTTATTACTAAATTCTTCTACCGATCTCGAAAATGACTCCAGGTACAACTCCATTCGAGATAAAAATCCACTCATCAATATTATCTCCTGACTTTAAAAACTTCGTTCATGGTTTTCTAGATAGGATCCGATCTCCATCGGTGTTTATTTACTTCTTACCTTTTTACTTTAATTAATTTTTAATTAGGAGTTTTAATTTTACACTCTTCCTTCACATCCTTTTTATTTTTTTTCCCTTCACCATGTTGGCACACACACACAATTATATATAATTTTTATTTTATTTTTTAATTAATTAATATATAATTTAATAATTATTTTTACATAATTTTTTACAACTTTTTCCTATTGGTCCATACTTGTATTTAGGCTCAAAATTACTTAATATCTTTTATTTTTCTCAATATTGTCCAATTAATTAGCAAATATATTTATGCTAATTTTCTAGCCATAAACCATTAATCATAGAGTTCTACATAATTTATCACAATTATTTCATTGTTCAAGCTTAAATAATTAACCAATAATTATTTAATCAATCACTTATTATTTGTTGACAATTTTCTTATTTAGAACTAATCACTTCCTCTCAAAATCATAACTAACATAGCTATTTTATCTCCCATGTAAAATATCAATAATTATGGAGTTAGTTATGATCGCAAATACTTTATAGTTGTTATTTTACAATTCTTCCAAGCTTATAATTATTAAATTACCAAAATTAGAGACAATATATTCTCTCAATTTTAATAATTATTTTACTACCCTTCAGGATTTCTCACAATTTTCCTAAGTCATTATATGCTCCATAGGGGCATTTTGGTCATTTTGGCACATTATCACATTTTTCCTTATTTCCAAGAAATTTTTCCTTTAGAAAATAAGATAAATTTAACATTCTTCTTGACACCACATATTCACCTATTTTTAATAGGTATTATTTCTTAATTTATGATATTTTCCCTAAGTCAAATTTTAGGGTATTACATTTTGTGATTAGGTTACTATGCAATTGATTTTGTGTGAGTGAGTATTGGGGAAAAACCTTGTTGGAAGGTTATTTGAGCATTAAATTCTTTCCATGTGAGCATGTTCACTTTGTTTTTCACATTCCAGAATTTGTTTCGACTCTTTTTTGAAACGACATGTGTTAGTGTGATGAAAATAAAAGAGATATTCAATTCTAAATCATTTTCACCCAAACACAAAGCTTCATTCATCTACCCTTTGTTTACTCCTTTTGAGCTATTCCTATGTTGTATGCATGTCTACTAATAGTGTTCATAGTATTCTAAAAATCAAAAGTGAATTGCCAGTAAAAAGTTAAACAATGTATATATTGAAATGCCATATATATAGCAAAAAGAAGAAACATACTAAAAAAGGGGAAAAAAAAAAGAAAAAGAAAATGAAGAAGGCCATTGTTCATGAATTTGCAAAAGAATTGGCAAAAATTTGTAAAGTTATTTAGATGGTATTAACTTTCTTAGTAAGTTTGACTTGCATATCAATTATTCATTTTTCTAATTAATTCATTCAAATTAGCCTTCATCCAACATTACAAACCTTTTAAGTCCTCTTGATTCATTACATTAATTGTTATTAGTAGTGGAGATGTTAGAGTTTTTACAAGCCTATGGTAAGGTATTGATTAAGTGAGTTAGAGTGAAATTATCCCAATGAGGTGAGATAAGTGAAACACCAATACCTTAAGAGTTCTCTTGTGCTTCATTCTAATATTTTAGGTTGTGTAGTCAGGTAATTTATTTACATAGCTTGATTATGACTAGTGTTGGCCTAAGAAATTTGATTAATCAATTCATTGCCTTCTAATTATGAAATTCCTCATCTTTCAAATGCATTAGTGATTTAGACTTGGAATCTTGTACTTAATTACCTTTTGTTCAAGAGTATAAAGGTCTAAGTGTGGGGGAATTAATTGAACTATATTTTTATATGATTTTTCATAATTAAATTGGGATTCTTAATGCATTCTGTCATAGTTATTGAGTTTAAAATGCCCTTTTTTGATAAATTGATATTAAGAGTAAATACATTAAATTAGGACTAAAAAGGGGAAAATTGTCACACAAAAAAAAAATGTAACTACTCTTGATCTTTGATTTTTTTTTTTTTTGAGAATATTTGATGTTAGATTAATTATTTTTTATTGTAGGTGCTTGAAGAAATTATATCAAATTTGAAAATAGAAGTTTAGGCTCAAATTACAAAAAGTTTCAGTTTAATCCCTCCACAAACATTTTAAACTTCTTAGTTTAGTCCTTGACTAAACTACTTTAGGTCAACTTTGACCCTCTTATTCTTGGATGTGAGACAGCAGACCCGATAACAGAGAGCAAAGCGCCACAAGACCATCTAGAGCTTGAAATCGAAAGGGAGTGAGAGGCGATCGAAGGAGGAATTAGCCACATCTCACCATCATCATTCCCCTTTGGTCAAATCACCATTGACCACCGTTTCTCCTCCGCTTCCACCGAGCAATACTGCCATTTGGTTTGGAGAAGACAGAGACGCAATGGAACCAGAATCAGATCTTTGATTTACCACCTTTTTCCTCATTTCCAATGAGATTCTGTGATTTTGGTGAGGCTGTGTGTTTTCGGTAAGACTTTGGAATTTCCGGATTAAAGCTCGTTGGATCAGAATCTAAAATCATGTATGGCTGATCCCTTTACCTCTTGGTAAAAGCTGGGAATTAGGGCCGGCCCGGCCCGAAAGGGCAGAGTAAGGAAAACATATGTTTTTCAAAGCCCAGCCCGATAGTACCAGGGCCAGGGCCGGCCCTACAGGGTCTGAAAATTAATATTCCAAATTTTAACTATTTTTCCTTCAATTTTTTTCAAAAAAATATAATTGGTAAATTGCAACCATTAAAGTTCTAATCTATCAAATAAATGTTATCAACATTAATATCTAAACAATATAAATCATTCAACAAATAAACACATTCATTAATTTGTAATAAAAAATAAATAAACACAAAGAATATGTTTTTTTCCTTTTTTTTCAAAAAAAATTAAACAAAGGAATTACTTTATATATGCCTACGACAAAATGCCTTTCCCCCTCGTAATTTTGTGTGTGTCTGCAGATTCCTTTGGTTCATGCATGATTTTATTGACAGGTAAAAATAATTATACTTATTTTACATAAAATATATTTAGAATTTATTATTTATATAATATTGTAATACCAAAGTATGTGTTTATTTAATATGAAAACATCCCTTCTTTAAAATTTATAATACCTAATTATGTGTTTTAATAGAGAATAATAATAAACATAAAAAAGGGATTATAGTTTAAACTAAAAAAATCTAACTAATTACAAATAAACACATTCATTAAGTGGAAGTCTAGGTAATTAATTTTTTTTTTTTTTTAAAAGCTACAGTTAAATGGACCTAACGGGCCGGCTTGATTAAGCCCGAGGCTCTACAGGGCCGGCCCTGTAGGGCCAATTTCAAATTTTTGGCCCGATTTCTTGGCTCTACCTCTTGGAGATGGATTAAGTGGCTGAAGTTTTGAAGCTTCAATTAGGGGAGTTTATTTTGTTCAATCTATTTTCTCTTATTGTATTTGGATTTCCTAGTTTTAGGAATGTTGTTTTGTCTTGATGAGACCTAGTTTACCCATTTGGATAACTTTGTGGATTGTACCTATGTGATTAGATTGGATTTTTGTAGCTTGTTGGATTTATGTTTATGTATTTCCCTTATTGATTTAAGGGTAAAAGAACAAAAATACACATGTGCTTTATCTCCGGGAGCGCCCAACACCATATTTTTTTTGGGAGCAAAAATATACATGTGGTTACAATCTAGGAACAAAAGTCACACCACAGTTAAAATCTAACTTAACGGTGTTAACTTTGGGGTGGGGCCCACGCCATTTTTATGAAAATACCAAAATGCCCCTAATTAAAAAAGAAAAAAGAAAACACCCCACTGTTAGTTCTCATGTTTTTGATGTTTTGATGATAACAATTATAATGTACTTGATCCTTATTTTTCAATAAGATTTGAAGTTTTTAGTTTTGCCTCAAGTCATTTAGTATTCTGCCTCGAGTCTTTCCTGTTCAATCCAGACATATGTTTCGAAATAAATATCATCTAATGGCATACTTGTAATTAAGTTTTGAACCTATAGTTTTTAACTCTTGAGTTTCAAGTTAATGCCTCAAGTCATTCCTGTTCAATCCAGACATATGTTTCGAAATAAACATAATCTAATGGCATACTTGTAATTAAGTTTTGAACCCATAGTTTTTGACTCTTGAGTTTCAAGTTAATGCCTCAAGTCATTGACTCAAGGCAATGCATCAAGTTAAGAGTTCAACTTGCACTTTTTCTAAGACATCGGTTTTAACTCTTTCATATCAAGTTAATGCCTCAAGTTAACTTGCAAATTTTCAAAAACGTGGTATTTAACTCTCGAGTATCAAGTAAATGCCTCAAGTCATTGACTCAAGGCATTCACTTCTTATATCAAGTTAAGCCTTTTAATTTGCAATTTTCAAAAGTATCACTTATTGACTCTTGAATATCAAGGCAATAACTTTCTAGTTACAAGTCAATAATCAAACTTGCATCGACTTTGACTCTTGAATATCAAGGCAATAACTTTCTAACTTCAAGTTGAAAATTAAACCTGAGTATTTCGAAATGGATTGTTCTTGACTTTTGCTCTTCAAGTTAATGTCTCTAGTCACCAACTCAAGGCATCAACTCTTTAACTGAAAGTTAAACTTCATTGTTTGTCAAAATCACCATCTTCGTAAATCCAAACTTCTTGATTGTGATTTCATTACCTCATATATTTTTAATTATCAAATCACCATCTCCGGAAAATCAAAATCAACTGATTATGATTTTTTTCTTCAAATCATTACTCATTACTATCTTTAATTGCATTTAATCAATTTATTAATGAGTTACAGATGATTAGAATGAAGATCAACACAGGATGTTGACTAAAGCAATCCGACATTTATTAAACCTACCTATTCGACAAACTCAACCAACAGACATACCTCTACAACGTTCTAAGCAAGAATATTTAATTTCCTTTGATGGGTCTCAATGGTCATAATCACAATCGCAGGAATAAATGACGGCGATTATATATTTCGACCCTTCTGCTTTATCTCTAATGGTCACTTTAAAGAGCCTCAACGAATATTTCTTCAAACTTCTCAACGATCATGAGATCAACTATATATACTTGAAGTGTTGAATTCTGTAACATCCCAAATTCTAGGATTTGAAATTGGAATATTATATGAAAATTAAATTAGGAAATTTAGGCCTAAAAATTATAGAAGTTATATTTTATGGCTTAGGAAAAATTAATTGAGAAGGAAAAATCCTTATAGGAAATCAAGGATTTATTTTTAATGATAATTGCAATTAAATAAATAAAGGACATAATTGCAAATAAAGACTTATAGAGGAGCAAATGGGTTTTGCAAGTAATACAATATTGATTTCTAATTTCCTACATACTCCTCATCTCAAAAGCCACACATGAATTACCACACTCCCTCATTCCTCTCATAATCACGTGCTCCAAATTGTGCAGAACACCTCATCTATTATTACTATATGTAGGGCAAGCCCAATTCTTTATATCCTAAATCTCCATGGGCCAAGCACTCTACACAAATACATATAGTACCTACAGGCCTTTAATGTTATATTCTTATCCAGCCCATATATTTTGCTGACCCAAACCATATATTTACCAGAACCATGCAGCGTCCTATTTCTATAATTCCCCAACCCCATTAAGTTACTTAGCCCATTATACCTCTCAACGTCAGCCTCACCGAAATGCAGCAGAAGGGATCAGCAAAAGATCACAACGAGAGGTCACATTACTTGCTTAATCTGCTTTTCATTAATTAAGATATGACAACAATGGCCATACTCCATTCGGCTGACAATACCATCCCTCTGGAAGTCAGCGGATCGGGCGCACACGACACCCATGTTCCTCCATACATCTCGAGCCCTGTGTTGTACCCCTCGGTCTGTCTTTCTCATCGGACCAGTCCCTTGGTTCATTATATATATCCATGCTCTGTCTTTTTATTTGTGTTCCTTTACCAGAACCAAGAACGAGAGTGAGAGAAACCGAAGGAGAGAGAGAGAGAGAGAATCATACTCTGCATAGCGTTTCTGAAACAGGGGCGTTGGTTTTGTCGAAGATCACCTCTCACGTGCTTGGAATTGAAGGTAAGTTATGAGGTTTCTCTCCCTCTTAGTTTCTATGACCTTCTAGCATCTATAACTAAGTGTTAAGTTTTAGGAAATGAAGAAAAGATTCTTCGCTGCATAAACCGAAAACAGGGGCTGTTAACATCTATCTTTCACCTCTGCGTTGTTTAACTGCACACTTAGAAAATGAGAAGAGAAGGAAATACTTTATTAGTGTAATGTGTGAGTGTGTCGCTGTTAAGAAAAGAAGGAGACTATATTGATATAGATTGTCTTGAACACATCGTGGTACAGGGAATGAATAAAGAGGGGTCTTATAAATAAATATATATTTATATATATAAGAAAAAGAAAAAAAAACGTTGGTGGCTGATCTGTGAAATTTCTGGGAACCAGTCGGAGTTTTCATGGATTTTGACTTAGTAAATGGACTTGAAAAATTATGAAATTTTACAGGAAGAAATTATAAATCTTAAGGATTATTTTGATATATAATATGTAATTTTTCAAGCTCTGGACTATGAGAAATTAATTTTTGAAAATGACCCTCTGATTCCGGACTTGATTTCGGACAGCAGAGACATTTTGATCTATAAAGGGATTTTCGATTAAGGCTGGCCCAAGATAGTATTTTTTGTTGAAACTATACATATTAAGGGTCATTTGGGCATTTGAATCAACCTAAAAGGAGTTTTCTAGATTTAATTATGAATTTTTGAAGATCAGTCTCTGATTGGTGGAAATTTCTGGAAAATGACGAAAAGAGAGGATTTTAGGCCCATATTAAATTCCTTAATAAGAAAAGGGATCTAGTAATTATGGACACTTGGATTGGGCCTATTTTAAATCATCAAAGGAAATATTTAGTGAGGTGGAATTTAATTATATTTGTATTTTATTATTTTAGGTCTAATTGTATCTTGCTTGGGGAAATTAATTTTTAGTCAGAGTCGACTCACTGTGTAGTAACCTTGATCTTCATATACTCGTGTGACTTGCGTATGTATGTTTTACCATGTATATTGCATACATTCGGTTATCATCCATTTTTCTTCCAAGCGCTATGGAACCGGAACATGCCGTGTGCATAAACGGGCCTTGCGTGTGCCGTGCCCTGCAGCTGTCTGTGTGCTATTAGGACTGCCGCAGTCAGGCTGTGTGCTATTAGGACTGCTAGTTCCGATTGGCTGTGTGCCTTGCTTGTGTGCATGATACCGAATGAGATGTGGTTTGAATTTTTATTCGTGGTTGCTTACATGCTTTGTTATACATTTTATATGAGATTAACTGCTACTCGGGATTCAATTTTGAATCCCAGCCCTTTTAAGCCCTCTGGCAGTTTATCTAGATCGGAGCAGGGAGACAGAGGTAACGCTCCGGAGCTGGAATAGTATAGTGGTGGACGTTACGTTGGTGATTGTTATTTTGGATATTTATTTTGGTTACCGGATGACTGTAGTATATTATTTTGGCCTGTTCGGGCACCATTATCCGGATAACTATATGTTGAGCCCTCTAGGGTAAACTTATGTTTTTGTATCTTTATTTTATCAGTATATTTTTGTCCAAACCGATGAATGCTCTGCTGCTAATACTCTGATGTGTGACGTAAATTAACCTGGGATAAATAGTTTAAAATTGAATATCAGTAAAGGATCACCCTACCCGCCACCTGAAAGGGCGAGGCCGGTAGGGGTGTTACAATTGTGGTATCAGAGCACGGTTTGGACGATACTGATAAAAATTGGTAATAAGGTGAGGAACTTATATAAGTGTGTTTTTATGGCTTCGAAGAAGATGGGAGATAATCATGTAAGAGACCTTAGAGCTATTGTTAGGAGGTGCTGTGTGTTTTCCCTTGGGCCTAGAGCTGGGAATGACTCAGATCATTCATCATTAGGTGATACGGAGTAGCCGGGGATTTTTTCTGGAGGATTCTTTAGACTTTGAGATTGATGAGGCAGAACCGGGGGATCATTTAGACCACACTATATATACCTCGCTATAGGCATAACCTGGGAGCCTAATGAGAGGTTGCGACGTGATCCGAGTTGAGTTTGATATGGCAGCATGGACGTACTAACTGAGTTAGATCAATATCTCTGTTTTCTGACTAGGATGAATAGGCTGTATGTGCAGAGGTTTAATAGAGGAATAGATTTTTTCTTTGAGACCTAGAGGAACACTATCTTGTACCATATGCATAGAACCCCTTTTTGGGTAAATATGGCAAACAGGATTATCGACTTCAATCTGGCCCCTAATTTCCTTAGTCTCATGGCACTGTTGTGATTGAGTGTTCACACCTATATGTGAAATCACTTGGAAGCAAAAGACAGAAGGAAGAGGAGGGAAGACCTTGCAAAGTATTAGGCAGTATATTATGATAACCTAGCAGAAGGTAGTATGGTAGTTTGATCATGTAATGACAGTATGTGAACTGTTGATGTTTAACTATTTTGAAGAATTAGTATGTTGTAAAATAGCATATGTGAGATATCAGTATGTTTACCTATTATTTTATGTTAATGGTTTATAATTTGATAGTGTTTTGTGGAGATGATATTTATCTCTTCTGTTATTGTCAAGCTAAATCTTATAATGGCAAGAGGAACAAGGTTCGTGGTTTCGTGAGTTGAGGCTCTAGAAATAGATGAGATGGCACAGAAGGAAGATTCTGTTGTTAATCCTAGGGTTTTTGATGATTAAGTCAGATATGATTTAGATCCCTTGTTTCTATCAGGACTTTGAGGTTAAGTATGTTTAGACAAGAGAAATCTCGGAATAGGTGACCTCTTGGGAAGTATTATAGGAATTTAAAATTTCCTTGATTTAAGGCCTTAGTACTTTGAGGTATAACTTATGGTGACCCTTAGAAATGCTATAAGGATGTTAGATTGAATAAGGAAATGATTGAGACTAGGCTTAAATTGGATCTATATTGAAATAGTGCCTAGGTCAAATATGAATGAGATTGAATTTAAGATTCAATATTTAGGAATAGAAATCTTGTGAATATTGATAGATGTTGAATTGTCAGCATGTTTGGGTATGATATAGGATTGGTGATTGGCCTTGAGGTGAAAGAATAGTATTAGAATATGCCCATATGATATTGAGGTTTGAGAGGAAAATAAAAATCTCGTGATTACTGTTGATGCTATTTGAATGTTTCGAGGTTTAGATTGCGAATATGAATTATGATCCTAATTTGTATATTGGGTATTGTTGAGGCAATATGATTCTTAGCCAAACTAATATTTGAGGTTCTAGGAGTTGAATTATGAATCTAACAATTATTGTTGTTTGGGGTTATTTAAGGATAGTGCCTGAATGTTGTAAACTATGAATCATTATGATCGTAGCATGTTTATGGGGTATGGTCGAGATTTCTGTATTAGGTTAATGAACCTAAGAATCTGATTTGATAACGAGAGATTCCTTAGCCATTTGATTGATCTAAATGCATTGAGGCACTAGAGTATAGTACCCGTGTGTATGAGGTATTTGGAGGTTACTAGCTAATAGGGAACAATTTTAATCTCATGATTTTGCCCTTATTAAGAATGAGTAATAGTATGTTCCTTGGTGGAATCAAGGAGTAGCTAGAACCTCAGTGGCCACAAGTTTTGGTCTCATGATTAAGACTGATAGCTATAGATATGGTAATGGTTAATAGACCCCTGAGATATGGGTTGAATACCCAATAGGAAAAATTAAATATGAGACTATACCTGGAGCTGGATTATTATCGGAAGTATATATACACAACGACCCCAAATAAGGTTTACATGATGCAATGTATTGCCATGGGGTGCTCCAGTGTTATGTGTACTGTTATTGGAGTAAAATTGAGGTATGAATATACAGTGGGTAAAGAGACCTACTAGATTATTATGATCCAAGGTCATTAAACTTGATATGTACTCAATAAGAGACCCTAAGTCTTACGGGACTAGTGTGTCCATAGGCTGGCAGAAATCCATGACTTTTAGACCTTAGATACCGGGCAGTGTCCTGAACTTGAGAATTTCAAGCATTGTCTTGGAATGGCCAGAGAGATGGAATATAATGGACTGTGTGTCCCATGAACGGTTCAAGTAGCAAGAGTTAGAGCCTGAGATGTATTTGGAGTTGATGACCTTTTATATCAGTTATCTGATTCCTGGTATGCTTGAGAATTGAATTTTGAATTTCCCAATGCACCTGCTATATTGAGAATTTTTGAAATTGAATTTTTCCTGAACTGAAGTTTGAATGAAATGTTTTATGAATTTGAAACCAATTTGAAGTGGTTGTTTTTGAAATATGTTGTCGTAGGGATAGGGTCTTTGTGGAACCCAGATTTGAAATTGAACTGTGAATCATGTTTGAAATTGAAATGTGAATCGTGTGGTGGTGGAAGCAGTACAGAACTGGAAGAGGCTAGAAACTGTTGTAGACATACTCAATTTGCTGGATTTTGTTAGATGTTTTTAAAATTTTTTGAAATTGCTGGCTATTGTTGAAAGTTCATTTGAGGGGATTAGTTTCTAAGAGGTTGACACTCACACCAATGGTTAATATACCCAATCTGAGTAGTTCCACCTTGGATGGGGCGCGTATTTCGTCGTGTTGGGGCGGCACTAGCCGTGATTACGAACTGGTCAGCTGGGAAAGCGGTGCACAATGGTGGCCGTGATTACGAACTAGCTTGGCTGGGAAAGCGGTGGAGAGCCTTTACTGTATGTGCTAGTGCGAACACTGGGTCCCTTATGGGGACGGAAATTCTCCCACATAGGCCGATAGGCGCGTTGTCACTTTGATGGTTTGTATGAAAATATTGGGATATGTCTTGGTGAGACAGGTCAAAATGGTGGCGTGTACCTCTCAGTTGTTGAATTTTGTGAAATGAATAATCCCGCTCATTAAGTGTATCGGTAGTAAATGATTTCTGACAATAGTCCGGGAACGAATTGTTTTTTTCGAAATTTGAGTCAGCAGCGATTGAGTTTGAATTTGTGAAAAATATTGTTTTATGTAAATATGAAAATGTACTGTGACCACAGAGATTTTCAAATATGTGGAAATTTAAAATGTTGAGTATAAGACAACATAGTAAGTGGTGACATGATTGTTGTCACTGTTATGTTGAAACGAAAACGGTGTAGTTAGGATAGTATTAATACCGAGATAGAAACTAATAGAATGGTCTACAAATCTGAATTGGTTAAATCTGACAGTATTTGCCAGTTACCATGCCAAGCAAGAGGAAAATAGTTTGAGAGCTTAAAAATTGAGGAAGCTCTGACGAAGTAGATGAGCAGCGGCTCGAGGCTGTAAGACCCGGTGTGCAAGTTTTCATGGGGGCGGAGTCCCTGGGCTGTAAGACTTCTGATGCTTAGCACTGTGTGGAATATTGATTAGTGTGATGATTTTGGACTAGCATGTTCAGAGAATGCTGTAAGACTTACAGAATATTCAATCTATACCAGGTGATAGATGAGATGCCTATAGACTGGCGAGAAATCCTTAAGTAGTAAGACTTTAATATTCAGCGCGGTGGTAATAGAATGAGCCAGAGGCTAGAATATGATAAGCCAAGTGGCAAAACAAATCAGGCAGTGGGATCTGCGTAACCAAGCGTTGTGAAGATGGGCAGTTGGTCCTGTGGAATTAAGCACTTTGCCTGGGTACAAGATAAAGATAGTAGTGTATAATTATCTTGCGAGTTTGTATCTTGGATTTTAAAGGGTATTGGGATCAATACTTACCTCTCGTTGAATTTTCCTACAATAACAGCTATCATGCTAGCATTTAGATGGCTCCTTATGAAGCCTTGTATGGACGGAAATTAAATGTCGATCACCTCTTTGTTGGACTGAGTTATCTGAACAAAAGTTGTTTGGACCGGAAATGGTAGATGAAACTTCCGAACAGATTAACATAATCAAGAAGAGGCTCCTTACAACTCAGAGTAGACCAAAAAGTTATGCAGACAAAAGAAGAAGACCTCTAGAATTTAATGTGGGTGATCATATGTTCTTGAAAAATTCTCTTGTCACGGGAGTGGGTAGAACCACTAAACGAAAGAAATTAAGCCCTCGGTACATTGGTCTTCTTTTAAATATTGGCAAAACGGGGACCAGTGACTGATCAATTAGCGTTGCCACCAAATTTGAGTAGATTGCATGATGTTTTTCATGTCTCTCAGTTGAAGAAATACCAACTAGACCCAAGGCATGTTCTTGAATATGAGGATGTGGATGTACAGGAGAATCATACTTTTGTGGTTGAACCTGATCAGATTATTGATTATCAATAGAAGCAGCTTAGGCGTAACAACATCCCTTCTGTGAAAGTGGTATGGAAAGGGTTATCTCCCAGGGAAGCGACGTGGGAGACAGTTGAGGAGATGAAAAAGAAATATCTAGAATTTATGTCCAAGAGCATGATAAATGTATAGACAAATTTCGAGGACAAAATTTATTTTTTACGGGGGAAGAAAATGTAACATCCCAAATTCTAGGATTTGAAATTGGAATATTATATGAAAATTAAATTAGGAAATTTAGGCCTAAAAATTATAGAAGTTATATTTTATGGCTTAGGAAAAATTAATTGAGAAGGAAAAATCCTTATAGGAAATCAAGGATTTATTTTTAATGATAATTGCAATTAAATAAATAAAGGACATAATTGCAAATAAAGACTTATAGAGGAGCAAATGGGTTTTGCAAGTAATACAATATTGATTTCTAATTTCCTACATACTCCTCATCTCAAAAGCCACACATGAATTACCACACTCCCTCATTCCTCTCATAATCACGTGCTCCAAATTGTGCAGAACACCTCATCTATTATTACTATATGTAGGGCAAGCCCAATTCTTTATATCCTAAATCTCCATGGGCCAAGCACTCTACACAAATACATATAGTACCTACAGGCCTTTAATGTTATATTCTTATCCAGCCCATATATTTTGCTGACCCAAACCATATATTTACCAGAACCATGCAGCGTCCTATTTCTATAATTCCCCAACCCCATTAAGTTACTTAGCCCATTATACCTCTCAACGTCAGCCTCACCGAAATGCAGCAGAAGGGATCAGCAAAAGATCACAACGAGAGGTCACATTACTTGCTTAATCTGCTTTTCATTAATTAAGATATGACAACAATGGCCATACTCCATTCGGCTGACAATACCATCCCTCTGGAAGTCAGCGGATCGGGCGCACACGACACCCATGTTCCTCCATACATCTCGAGCCCTGTGTTGTACCCCTCGGTCTGTCTTTCTCATCGGACCAGTCCCTTGGTTCATTATATATATCCATGCTCTGTCTTTTTATTTGTGTTCCTTTACCAGAACCAAGAACGAGAGTGAGAGAAACCGAAGGAGAGAGAGAGAGAGAATCATACTCTGCATAGCGTTTCTGAAACAGGGGCGTTGGTTTTGTCGAAGATCACCTCTCACGTGCTTGGAATTGAAGGTAAGTTATGAGGTTTCTCTCCCTCTTAGTTTCTATGACCTTCTAGCATCTATAACTAAGTGTTAAGTTTTAGGGAAATGAAGAAAAGATTCTTCGCTGCATAAACCGAAAACAGGGGCTGTTAACATCTATCTTTCACCTCTGCGTTGTTTAACTGCACACTTAGAAAATGAGAAGAGAAGGAAATACTTTATTAGTGTAATGTGTGAGTGTGTCGCTGTTAAGAAAAGAAGGAGACTATATTGATATAGATTGTCTTGAACACATCGTGGTACAGGGAATGAATAAAGAGGGGTCTTATAAATAAATATATATTTATATATATAAGAAAAAGAAAAAAAAACGTTGGTGGCTGATCTGTGAAATTTCTGGGAACCAGTCGGAGTTTTCATGGATTTTGACTTAGTAAATGGACTTGAAAAATTATGAAATTTTACAGGAAGAAATTATAAATCTTAAGGATTATTTTGATATATAATATGTAATTTTTCAAGCTCTGGACTATGAGAAATTAATTTTTGAAAATGACCCTCTGATTCGGACTTGATTTCGGACAGCAGAGACATTTTGATCTATAAAGGGATTTTCGATTAAGGCTGGCCCAAGATAGTATTTTTTGTTGAAACTATACATATTAAGGGTCATTTGGGCATTTGAATCAACCTAAAAGGAGTTTTCTAGATTTAATTATGAATTTTTGAAGATCAGTCTCTGATTGGTGGAAATTTCTGGAAAATGACGAAAAGAGAGGATTTTAGGCCCATATTAAATTCCTTAATAAGAAAAGGGATCTAGTAATTATGGACACTTGGATTGGGCCTATTTTAAATCATCAAAGGAAATATTTAGTGAGGTGGAATTTAATTATATTTGTATTTTATTATTTTAGGTCTAATTGTATCTTGCGTAGGGAAATTAATTTTTTAGCTGTAGTCGACTACCAGGTAGTAACCTTGATCTTCATATACTCTGTGTGACTTGCGTATGTATGTTTTACCATGTATATTGCATACATTCGGTTATCATCCATTTTTCTTCCAAGCGCTATGGAACCGGAACATGCTGTGTGCATAAACGGGCCTTGCTGTGTCTGCGTGCCGCGATGCATGTTGTGTGCTATTAGGACTGCTGCGATGCATGCTTTGTGTGCTATTAGGACTGCTAGTTCCGGATTGGCTGTGTGCCTTCTTTGTGTGCATGATACTGAATGAGATGTGGTTTGAATTTTTATTCGTGGTTGCTTACATGCTTTGTTATACATTTTATATGAGATTAACGGTTACTCTGGGATTCAATTATGAATCCCAGCCCTTTTTAAGCCCTCTGGCAGTTTATCTAGATCGGAGCAGGGAGACAGAGGTAACGCTCCGGAGCTGGAATAGTATAGTGGTGGACGTTACGTTGGTGATTGTTATTTTGGATATTTATTTTGGTTACCGGATGACTGTAGTATATTATTTTGGCCTGTTCGGGCACCATTATCCGGATAACTATATGTTGAGCCCTCTAGGGTAAACTTATGTTTTTGTATCTTTATTTTATCAGTATATTTTTGTCCAAACCGATGAATGCTCTGCTGCTAATACTCTGATGTGTGACGTAAATTAACCTGGGATAAATAGTTTAAAATTGAATATCAGTAAAGGATCACCCTACCCGCCACCTGAAAGGGCGAGGCCGGTAGGGGTGTTACAAATTCACCAACACCACCAGAAAAACACTGTGCATTCTATTCTTATAGTATTCTACTGTTGTATCTGTTCCATTGATATCTTTGGATATTGTGTACCTCAGTGTTAATCTTTATCTACTCGTGAGGAGTTTCAAAACACTTATTTGATTATTGTGTTGTAAAATCTTAAGGTTGTGGAACCTTAAGTGGGTATACAATTACAGCTTATAAGGGGGAGTGAGTCCTAGTGAGAGAATCATCCGAGTACAGTGTAATTGTCTTTGAAAGATAGTGAAAATCCTAGGTGTTCTGGGGACTGGACGTAGGTCGAAGTATTAGACCGAATTAGTATAAATTGCTCTGTGTCTGTTTGCTCTTCCTTTCTCTGTTTTATTTGTGCTCGTGTGATTCGCAAAAAGAATTTGAGATCACCTATTCACCCCCTCTAGGTGATATTCCACCTTCACCCCCAAGCTCTCGATCCATCTCCTTTGAAACACCCCCTTCCCCCAGCTCATGATAATCTCAAGACAACACGTCTATCAGAGATTGGAGAAATGGTCAGAGTATCTTTTGGGAGGAAACACATAGTCAGTAAACCTCTCTCAGCTCATAATGTCCTTTTTGTTCGTCGCGAAGATTATTTAGCTCATCCTTGTCATGGTGGTAAAGTTGAATCAAGGCTAAGTAAATCTGTAAAATGATTTTTTTTCCACTATCTTCATCGTCATTCTCGTCCGAAGGTGAAGAAGATTAACTTGAGAAAATCTGTAAAATGATGTCCCCCCTTTTTTTTGTTTGCGTAATTTTATAACAAAGAAGTGTAATATAATCTGGAGTTCTGATAATGGTTAATTTCCTTTTAACACCTCCAAAATTGGCTAGGGGCAACTTTTTGTTTTTTGTTTTAATATTATCATCCTTGTCTTGGGTCAGTATGTCAACGAGTGAGGGCAACTTTTGTTCTGGGTAAATTCTGGGGTAACTTTATTTTGTTGTTTGTATTTCTGGGAAATAGGGAACAAGGTAAGAGGAAAGAAACGAGGAGGTAACAAATTGAAAATGAAAGTTGGATCAATCCGTAGATGTGGGAGGAGAGAAACATTTGACTTGGTTACAAGGCGGGAAGGGAGGGCACGTGGGGAGTGGAAAGAGACAAATGGATTATAATGCTCTGAATATTCAAAATTCAAATTCAAATTATGAATCTTCTATCACTTTCATTCGACACTGTAAATTCTCGAAACACCTGTAAACGAGTAACGAATATTTGCGTCGGTGTGAGAAGCCAGAAATCAGAACACGCGCAATTTTTGACCTAAAATCACTAATTTCCAGTTGGAGCAGAATCTGCATAGCTGGAGAGATTCTAACTTACTGATCTATCTGAAAAGGAACTATTTCTGATGCCACTTAACTGCGTTTTACTGGGTTAAGCGTATGCATGAGGTCTCATTTTATCTTGTATATTCCAGCTCCTCTCCATCCAAAAGATACTCTGGATCGAGAGCTTGAGCGGGGGGTGTTTCAGAGGTTGAGAGCTTGAGGGGGGTTCTTTTTCTCTCTCTGTTTTTTTAAATTAGGGGCATTTTGATATTTTCATAAAAATGGTGTGGGCCCCACCCCAAAGTTAACACCGTTAAGTTAGATTTTAATGGTGGTGTGACTTTTGCTCCTAAATTGTAACCACATGTGTATTTTTGCTCCAAAAAAAAAACATATGGTGTTGGGTGCTCCCGGGGGTAAAACACATGTGTATTTTTGCTCCTTTACCTTTGATTTAATGATATTGAGCTTTCTACATATTATTGTTAGATAGTATGATTGAACTGGATTAATTGAGTGTCGTGTTACGGCATTCATATCAAGAGGAAGCAAGTTGCATTAATCTAATCCTAATTGCACACTAAGTGTACTTCAGTAGCGCCTTAAGAGGTGATTGCTAGCTATGTTAGTAGGAGTAATCACTAATTTTAGAACACTAGACTCAAGTGATTGATTTTTTTTTTTCCATCAAGACTTAGTGAGAAGTTACTCCTACATCTAATGGAACTATGATAGCTACTACTCCATTTCCTGTTAGTTCTCTATTGGTTTTGATGATAACAGACAATTGTAAACTCAGATTGAAGTTTGTCTTTGTTAAGTTGAAAAACTTACTGTCAAAGGCAAACTCGAGTTTTGGTTTGGAAACTCGAGTTTGGACTTGACAGAGAGTAGCTCAAGTTTTTGCAAAGTTAGGCAAACTCGAGTTTGAGTATTGAAACTCGAGTTTTGACCATACAGAGAGCATCTAAGTTTTTCAAAGGCAAAGCAAACTCGAGTTTGGTTTTAATGAACTCGAGTTTTGAAAAGACAGAGAGCTACCAATTTTTCAAACTTAGCAAAACTCCAGTTTCCATTTGGAAACTCAAGTTTGTGCTAAACAGAGAGTTTTCTAAGTTTCCAAGGTTTGTTGGAAACTCGAGTTTGGTTTTGGAAACTCGAGTTTACAGTTTACAGAGAACAATGCTCAATCCTGAACTTGTGAAAACTCCAGTTTGAAAGTGGAGCTGAATCACCAAGAGGGGGTGAATTGGGGATTCTGAAAATCTTTTCGAAGTGCTCTTTTTCTGGGTAATAAAAATAGGGATAAACAGAGGATAAGGAAGAGAAGCAAGACACAAAGGATTTATATTGGTTCGGTCTAATCTCTTGACCTACGTCCAGTCGCCAGACTCTCTGAGATTTTCACTATCACAATTGATTGCACACTCTGTAACTCAAGGGTAATTCTCTCACTAGAACTTACTCCCCTTTACAAGTTGCAATCAATATCCCAATCTCCAAGTCCCTTGACTTGAGATCTTTACAATGAATGATTTATAATAAATGAACTCTCTCTAAGAGTGGATAAGAATAAACACTGAAATACAATGTATCAAAAGATACTTCTCACAAGAAAACTCAAAGAGTAGTTGAAACTTGAATGATTTTCGTTTTCTCACAGATTGGTTGTTGAGAAGAATTGAATGTATCTCTATTTATAGTAAGAGATCATTAAATGACTGTTGCAATCCTTAATGTGACCGTTGGCAACATTGAAGGAGGATTAACTGAAGGTTTGGTCTTCTTCTCTCTCTACTCTTTGGTTAATCCAGCTGCACATAAGTTTAGGCTTGACTTCTTGAATTTTAATCCGTTGGAAGAGAAGCTATTGGATGTGGAAAGGAGACATTAATCCCTTTGAAACATGTGGAGAATGATTGTCCAAAAGGATGCAAGATTTCTGGACTTTGCATTTAATGTGCTGACATCACTTTATGCTTTATGCTGCTTCATTTAACCCTTTCTAAATCATCTGAAACTCACTAACAAACTAATTAAACATAGTTAGGAATAGTAATGAGTTATGATATGAAGTATTAGAATTAAACACAAAGGTTTCACAAATTCGTCCATCTTGAAATTCAAAACCAGCGACACAAACTCGAGTTTGTTTATTCAAACTGGAGTTTGTCACTGTACTCAAAGTGGAAACTCGAGTTTCCATTAACAAACTCGAGTTTTCTTCTTGCAGAGAAGAAATTCGTTTTTGAGTTTAAAATCATACTTTGAGCATTGAGGCAAAACTCGAGTTAATTAATAACAAACTCGAGTTTTGGACTTTTATAGTGAAACAAATTTAAGTCCAAAAGCTTAAAACTGGAGTTTCAAAAAGTAAACTGGAGTTTTCAAATCACTGAAATAAAGCAAAGCTTTCTGCTTGGCACAAACTCGAGTTTGCTATACGAAACTCGAGTTTTCTCTTAAGTTTGAAAACATTTGAAAATTCAAGCCAAGTGAAAACTGGAGTTTTCAAAAACCAATTGGAGTTTTCTCAAAGTGAGTAAAACATGAAAACTCTCTATCTTATGGAAACTCGAGTTTCCAAATACAAACTCGAGTTTCCTTATAAGAGAAAACTTTGATAAATATTCCGTCAATTGAAAACTGGAGTTTTGAAAGGGAAACTTGAGTTTTCATAAACTCAGAAATGAGCATAGCTCTCTGTGACTTACAAACTCGAGTTTATGAAAGCAAACTCGAGTTTCCAAATAACTTTGAAAACTCAGAGAACTCTCTGTGTTGGTGAAACTCGAGTTTCCTAATGGAAACTGGAATTTTGCTTTGTTCAAAAATATTGATGGCTCTCTGTGTGACCAAAACTCGAGTTTTCCAAATGCAAACTGGAGTTTTGTTCCCTTTAGAAAACATTGAAGAGTTTCTGTAAGGTACAAACTCGATTTTCCAAAACCCAAACTCGAGCTTGCCTTGAAGTGAAAACTTGGAGTGCTCTCTGTATGATACAAACTCGAGTTTGCCTATGCAAACTGGAGTTTTCTTAACTTGTGAAAAATTGAGCTACTCTCTGTCAAGCCAAAACTCAAGTTTGCAACATCAAAACTCGAGTTTTGTCTTAGACAGTAAGTTTTCAACTTACCAAAGACAAAACTTCATCTTGTGTTTACAATTGTCAGTTATCATCAAAACCCATAGAGAATTAACACAGTTTTGATTGAAAACTCCAGTTTTCATTTGACAATGTTTTTCAAAGTTTTTCTCTCGAATGAGGAAACTCGAGCTTGGTTTTGGAAACTCGAGTTTAGGTCTTACAGAGAAGAACTCAAAGTTTCTAAAGTTTTGAAAACTCCAGTTTAAATTTAAAAACTCCAGTTTTGAATAAGCAGAGAAGTTTCCATTTTTCAAAGATTTATGGAAACTTAATTTTCATTTTGCAAACTCGAGTTTAGTCCAAGCAGAGAGCTCTGCTAAATTTGAACCTTTTGAAAACTCCAGTTTTGAAATGGAAACTCCAGTTTTGAGATTTTGGACTTAAACATGTTTTCTCATCAAATGTCCAAAACTCGAGTTTGTCACTTAATGACTCGAGTTTTGAACTCTTCTCAAAACTTGCTTCAAAGACCAAATCGTGACATTCTTCTCTGGACGGAGAAAACTCGAGTTACGTTTTGGAAACTCGAGTTTAGGCTTTTAATGAAAAATGAAAACTCCAGTTTTGATGAACAAACTCGAGTTTGTGTCGCTGGCTTTGAATTTCAAACTGGACGAATTTGTGATATCTTTGTGTTTGTCTCTAATACTTCATATCATCACTCATTACTATTCCTAACTATGTTTAATCAGTTTGTTAGTGAGTATCAGATGATTTAAAAAGAATTAAATGAAGCATTAGCATAAAGCATAAAGTGATGTCAGTTCATTAAATGCAAAGTCCAGAAAACTTGCATCCTTTTGGACAATCATTCTCCACACGTTGCAAAGGGATTAATGTTTCATTTCCACATCTAGTAGCTGCTCCTCCAACGGATTAAAAGTTAAGAAGTCAACCATAAACTTCTGTGCAGCTGGATTAACCAAAGAGTAGAGAGAGAAGAAGACCAAAACCTCAACTAATCCATTCTTAATGTTGGCAACGGTCACATTGAAGATTACAACGGTCATTTAATGTTCTCTTGGTATAAATAGAGATACATTCAATTCTTCTCAAAAACCAATCTGTAGAAAACGAAAATCATTCAAGTTTCCAACTACTCTTTGAGTTTTCTTGTGAGAAGTATCTTTTGATACATTGTACTTCAGTGTTTATCTTTATCTACTCTTAGAGAGAGTTCATTTATTGTAAATCATTCATTGTAAGAATCTCAAGTCAGGGGACTTGGAGATTGGGATATTGAATGCAACTTGTAAGGGGGAGTAAGTTCTAGTGAGATAATTACTCTTAAGTTACAGAGTGTGTAATCAATTGTGATACTGAGAAATCCTAGAGAGTTTGGGGACTGGACGTAGGTCAAGAGATTGGACTGAACTAGTATAAATCCTTTGTGTCTTGCTTCTCTTCCTTATCCTCTGTTTATCCCTGTTTTCAGTATCCAAAAATAAAGCATTTCGAAAAAGTTTTAGAATCCCCAATTCACCCCCTCTTGGTGATTCAGCTCCACTTTCGAAAAAGTTGGATGTACAAAATGATTCTATACACATAATTGCTTTATTGCAATTTGATGTTAATCCATATCGAAATCATCTGAAACTCATTAACAAATTTATTAAACATAGTTAAGAATAGTAATGAGTGATAATATGAAGTATTGAAATCATGATCAAAGAAATAGGAATTACGAACATGGTGATTTCATTTTCCCAAAAGCCTGACTCGAGTCATACTCACTTGACTCGAGTTGCCTGACTCGAGTCATGCATATTTGACTCGAGTTCATATTTTCAAATTACTTGAGAAAGTGTCTCTGGAAGACAATGACTCAAGTCAATCAAGACTTAACTCGAGTCACATTAGATTTCACAAAACAGAGGCTATCGAGATGAGCTTCAAGATCATTTTGATCAGGTTGTGACTTGAGTCATTAAGTGAATGTTTGAAAAATATATTATTAACTCGAGTCACACATACTTGACTCGAGTCAAATGCCTTTTAAAAATTGTTTTTGCAAAATTGTAACTCGAGTCTCTTCATTCAAATTGAATTTGGCTTTGACACAGAGAGCTATGACTCGAGTCATCTCAGCACATAGTCTTTCTATTGTTATTGAACCAAGTTATCTTAAGATCTTAAAACTTTGACTTCAATCAATGACAATCTTTTGAATTTATATTTTTCAGTTATCATCAAAACAGATAAAAAACTAACATGTTTCATATCTTTGACTTACATGGTGGCAATAATTTATACACTTGAAATCATAAACAGATTGGGGGCTATCACCCTCCTCTTTACAAAATTTGTATTAAAATTGGTTTATTTTTATGGGTTAAGGTGTCTCCAGCACTGTAAAATATTTTTTTCAGGTACATTCAATATCCTAAAGTATTTTGTAATACACCTAACACCTTGAAGTATTTTTTTTTTTTACAGGTATCCATCACCATAAGATATTTTTTGTACAATTTTGCACTTAACATTTAGATAATTTAGGGTTTTGTATAAACCTAAAAGAATACTTTAGGGTGTTGGATGTACAAAATGATCCTATACACCCCTGAAAAAAATACTCCAGGATGTTGAGTACACTGTAAAATATAATTCAGGGTGTTAGGTGCACCATAAAATACTTTAGGGAGTAAATACCCTTTTTGGTCCCTGAAATAACACGCGCTACCCATTTTGGTCCCTGAGTAAAAAAAAATGTCATTTTTAGTCCTTAAACAGTAAAAAAAAGGGTCCCTTTTAGTCATTTTTTGTAGGCATTTTAATCCCTCACAAATTCCCAAAAAATCATTTTTAGTCTCTAAAAAGGACCGAAATGACATTTTTTTTACTCAGGGACCAAAATGGGTAGAGCGTGTTTTTCCAGGGACCTAAAAGGGTATTTACTCTACTTTAGGGTATTAAATGCTCTTGGATAAATATTTCAGGGTGTAGGA
Source organism: Acacia pycnantha (assembly GCA_025563575.1). Lineage (NCBI taxonomy): Eukaryota > Viridiplantae > Streptophyta > Magnoliopsida > Fabales > Fabaceae > Acacia > Acacia pycnantha. The sequence continues at coordinate 4,487,019 of JAMWYP010000021.1, read as the reverse complement.
CGCACATTAATCCTATTTTTATTTGTAAATGTTACAATTTATTTTAATGAGCCCACGCTTTCAATTAGATTTGCATTTTGGCCCCCATGGTATGGCTTCCCGTCTATAGATCTGTTAACTAAAATAAACTATGGCATATATTTTAGCATAAAAAGAATAGTAAATTCTAAGATAATACAAGCTGTTGTTTATACTTTCTATTAAAGCATGTTTATTTCTATGCTCTAATTACTAAAAACATATGCTCGAAAAATGGGAGGAAAAACTAGTTGTTTATGCTTTTTCTTGTAATTACGTATATAATTTTAGTTTTTTTTTTCGACCGGAATATATAATTTTAGTTTACACCTTGACGCTAGTAAATTTCGTAAAATTATTAAATTAATAGTTACTCCATATTTATTTTTTATTAATTTATTTACTCTGTTTGGTTTTGAGGGGAATGGAGGGGATGAGGTGGGAGGCTTTAATGAGTTTGATTTGAAAATTGGAAAAGTGAAATTAAGAGTTTTCAATTGAATATTTTTTTTTGGTATGCAATTAATTTTTCTTATTTATTCCTCTTACATGTCTCTATTAAAATTTTATAACACGGTTCATTAAAATCTTTTCTAACCTTTCCTTCTTCCATTCCCCTTGAACAAAATAGACGATTAATGTTCGTGTGCATCAGACATGGCGTAAAATCTAGTTGAATTAAAAAAGAAAGACTAAAAACAATCTTGTTAGAGACTAGTCAGTAGTCTCCCCATTTCGTCAAACTTATTGTTTATATTTGTATGTGGGTTTGAGTTTGAGAAAAGCAACTGAAGCCTCCATCTTTCTTTTTGTTAGCTGCCACTGCTTTACTGTGTGTACCCCACAACTACTTTGTCATCAGCAACTTCAGTTTTCCAGGTAAGTAATCAACTCATTCAGATCCACATCACTTCCATATCTTCTATCATCACACTCCATAATTTTTTTTTTTCAAGCTATATTAGCATCGGTTTCTTCGTTTCTACTCGTATGAAGCCATCATGACAAGGTTAGCACCAACTTGCTTCTTCCTCCTTCAGTTACCAATGGACTTATGATGTCTTTATAAACTTTAGAGGCGAAGATACTCGTTATGGTTGAGTTCGCACTTTCCTTTTATAATATCCCAAAATTTACTTTGATAAATTCCCTAAATGATGTATATGTAATTGGTGGGAAGAAATGATAAATTTTGACTAAAAGGTTAATTATACTGAAATATCCGATTTTGTCGAGACCAAGAAATGTGAGGCATATATTGGCACCAATGGGACATATGAAATTAATATTTCTTTGGTCCATTTTAGAGTATTAATACAATCAAATGGGATGAAAATAAGTTGCAAGGGATTTATTGGAAATTATGAGAAAATTGAAAGAATGTTAAAAGTTGTAACTTTTATGAAATTGTGCCATGTGTCACATTTATTTAATATTTTGTAAACACATGTGCATATGACATGAAGCCAATGTGAATGATCAAGAAGCCTTCTAAATGAGCCATCTAATTCGGCCATGTAGACAAGGGAAAGGGAAAAAAAGACAAGTGGGAATTTTAATGGTAAATTGGAATGGTAATTAGGTGAATTGTTAATGTCAAATTGAATTCTTTTATTTCCTCTTATCCAAACCGACTTTTTTTTTTTTTTATACAAGGCGAGGGGGGATCGAACTAAAGACCTAAGGGGGAACAAATCCCAATACCACTACACTACTAAGAGTGCCGGTTAAAACTTAAAACTTCTTGGGCTAAAAATTTGGAGTGTTAGTTTAATTATACCAATTCGTCAAACTCAACCACACCCTTCCCTTCCCAAAATTTTCGGCCGACAAGAGAATTGGATGAGAACTAATTGGTAACATGGTAAATAAGTGGAAGTTTAACACTAAATGGAAACTCCACTTGTCCAACTGACTTGCTCTTGTAATATTCATTGATTCATTAGCTCATTCGCTTATTCAAATCGGCCTACACATTCCAGAGCATACCGAAAGAGAGAGTAAGGGCGTGAGAGACCAAAAAGGAGTTGGAAGAAGAAGAGGTCCGGGAAAATTTGTCGATTCACCGATTAAAACTCCTGAGGTAAGCTTCTAGAGCCTCTCCTAATCTTATTTGCTGCAAACATGGCATTTTGGAGAGGCATATATTGTTCTGAAAAATTTGGTTTTAGATAGAGAAGGATTAGAAACTAAAAGGAATCATAGATTGAAGGTCTTGTGATGTGTTTGATGACAAAATAACTGAAATTCATTGAGTTTCCTCTATGTTCTGTTCAGCCAGCCCCTGTTTTGGTATAAAGGAATGATTTTTGCTTGATTTAGTGTCTCCAATGTGTTTAGAAGGTATTTTTGTGTAAGGTAGTGATTTTGGGAAACTGTAAATGAATTGTGTCAAACCCTAAGTTGCTGACAGTGTTATACTCTGTGAGACAATCAGTTTGTGCAGTGCATTTGGTTGAGTAAATGGTGTGAAATGATAATGAAAATTTTCAAGATTAAAGTACACTAAGTTATGAATTTTTGAAAATGACCTACAATTCTGGAATGAAATCTGGAGGGAGGAAACTGTTTTATTGAACTGAGAATAGTGTACGTATGCTTAGCTGCTAGAACCATTTTTTTGTGAAATTAGACTTAATAAGGAGTTCATAGGCTTTGGAATCACCTCATTTGGACACTTGTACAAAGAGATATGATTTTTCAAAGTTTCGGTAAAAATTTGGAGAAAATGTCCAAATGTGTGAAAATCAAGCAAGCCAAGGAGCTTGATGATCATAGCTAGGTCTAATAGTTCTATATTTGTTACATTGTACTAGATGACATTTGAAATATTAAGAGTTAGAAAGAGTATTGACCATTGTCCATAATGTGTTCTAATAGGAACCCGTAATTCCTGGAACACGAGAGGTTCACGAAATCTACTTGGATAAAGCAATAAGGTAGTAACTCTAATCTCACATACTTTGTATGGTTGTGTATGTCTGTTTGAATCATATATGTGAACATCCCGGTGGTTAGAATTAGGTAGGACCTACTGGATGGTAGTCCTTAGGTGGCTGACCTAGTTGCATTTAGGCGACTTAGGACACTTCCGATTGGGAACACTGGTGGATCTAGATAAGAGTCTCAATAGCTTCCAGTTGAATACCCTAGTTGCAATCAGGAGACTTGGGACACTTTCGATTGAGAACGCTGGTGGATTCTAGATAGGACTCTCAGTAATTCCTAGTCTAATATTTCTAGGTGGGTGTTTCGATTGAGGACTCGAACGTACAAGAAGATCTCTCGGTGCATGCCATTTGATTAAACCTAGCGCTATGGTTATGTGATATGTGTGTATGCTAATTTGACTGCATATGATATGATTTCTGAATGCTATACATGTTGTTCTGGATTGTTTATATGTGTGATTAATTGTCATATATTGTTTATACTTTGCTTGTGAGATTAATTTGTTACTCTGAGATTAATTTGTTTATACTTTGCTTGTGAGATTAATTTGCTTGTTCAGGATTCCAGCCCTTATTACCTATGAAATCTCAGACATACCTAGAGAGGTTGGATATGGTCAAAGTGGTGGGCAAAGCTCCAAAAGAGAGGCACCAAGCGTAGAAATTTGATGGTTGTAGATTGGGATTTTAGATAGAACTATAGTGTATAAAGTATTTAGTAAAAGTAATTTTGGACTAGTGATATTACGACGTTATTATTTTGGGATCACTGTATTGTAAACTATGTAGTTTAATCCAGTTCGTAATCAAGTATAACTCATTATCAGTATACTATTTTATACCTGTGTCACTCACTGAACATCGTTGTATTACTCTGATAAATGTCGTAATTACAAGGGTTATGACACCTTGATGATGGGGAATTAAGAAGAGGGGATGAAATTACCACGCTCTTTTCAAAGAAATTGTTAATTCTAGAATGGCCATCACTATATTTTCTAAGAACTATGCTTCCTTCATATTCTATCTCAATGAACTTGTCAAGATCCAATTAGTACATTAAGAAAAAGGGTCGGTTGGTCTTGCCAATTTTTTATGATGTAGAGCCTTTAGAAGTGAGACATCAAAGGGAAAATTATGAACAAGCATTATTTGTGCATGTAACAAACCTCAGGGCTGATGAGGACAAGACACAAAGTTGGAAGCTTGTATTGCATGAAGTCTCGAATATTTCTGGATTCCATTTTAATCCAAGGTAATTCTCAACTCTTAATACTCTCTCTCTCTCTCTCTCTCTCTCTCTCTCTCTCTCTCTCTCTCTCTCTCTCTCTCTCTCTCTCTCTCTCTCTCTCTCTCTCGTTTTCGTCCTTTCCTATCTTCAAATTAGTTTATACGTGAACAAATATAAATTTCTTGCTAGGATGATTTTAATTGGAATTGAAATAACTATTTGAAAATTTGAAGGCATGGTTATGAATATCAATTCATGGAAAGGATTGTGAAAGAAATATCAAGTAAAATTAATCAAGTTCCTTTACATGTTGCTACATATCTTGTTGGGTTAGAGTCTTGAGTGCTAGCTATGAACATTTTATTAGTGGGTCAGCTGACAAAGGTCATCATGGTAGGAATTTGTGGAATTAGGGGAATGGATAAAACTACAAGTGCACATGCGGTCTATAATTTGGTTGTTGATAATTTTGAAGGTATGTGCTTTATCCATGATTTCAAGGGGGACTCAGAGAAACTTGTCCTAGAACAAATTCAAGAGACAATACTTTCACAATTATAAGCAAAGGCGCAAAATGCAGAGGCAAAGGAGTCAATTGAGCGACTTTGCACACATGGCGGATATGCAAGTTAATCAAGGTATAAATAGAGAAGAGCAACAACTGCTGAACGGGGACAATCAGAACCCTCAGCAACCGAATCGTAATGCTGATCTAGACCAAGCAATCATGGAGTTTGGGGTACCTGACCTCACTAGACTCAATTCATCTATCACACCTCCGAATTTGACTGCAGGACACTTCAAAATCAAAGGTGTCATGATTCAAATGCTTAACTCAGCTGGACAGTTTGAAGGTGTAATACCCCATATTATTATTATTAGTAATAACCCTCTTTTTTTAGGAATTTTCAACTTATACACTAAGAAAGATGTTTTAGGTAATAAGTTCATTACTTGTCAACCAAGTCATATTAAATTCACATCTTGATTGATTGATTGAATTTAATATGATGAATCATATTACTATCTTGATTGTTGGAGTCCACTACTTGTCAACCAAGTCATATTAATTCACACCATGATTGATTGATTGAATTTAATATAGTCATTAATGAGTTGACAATAGTTAAAGAGCCCAACCCATAGCTAAACCCTAATTTTAAATTATAAATAAAGGCCTACCTAACCCTAGCTAACGCTCAATACTCTTATTCTCTTCTACTACTCCCTCTATTCTTACTCTGTCAAATTATTCTTCTAAGAGGTTAGCAAAACGGAGACCAAGTAATCCTAATCCCCATAAGTCTTAGGTTCATGTAATCTTAATCCCTAGAAGTCTTATATGAATTTTGATAGGGTAATTATGATCCTAAATATATCATAAGGTTGTTTTATATGAAATATATATTATATGTAATCCTAATCCTCATATAGCTTAGGTTAATTCTATATGAATTTTGATAGGGTAATTATGATCCTAAATATATCATAGCGTTATTTTATGTGAAATATATATTATATGTAATCCTAATCCCCAGATGTCTTAGGTTAATTTTATATGAATTCTGATAGGGTAATTATGATCTTAAATATATGATGGCGTTGTTTTATATGAAATATATATTATATGTAACCCTAATCCCTAGAACAATAGGAATTAATTGTTACATGTCGGTCTCGATTTTTGTGAAAGACTCTTAAATGTGTTGTTGCGTATGTATATTTATATATATGTTTTTCCTTTTTGGTTAGCGTAAATTACTTTATGAAAACAAAATGTCATACCTTCTTGTATACATATATATTTCTCCTTCTTGATTTACGTGATTAACTTTTGCAAACCATTTACTGATTTCATGGTTCATGAATATACCTGTACATATTTTGCTTTGGTTACCTTGGTTTTTGTGCAAGTTTACCGATCTGGCTTGTGTCTAATATATATACACGTACTTTTTAATAGTCTTGCCTTGGTTTTCGTAATTGAAAAATAGCAGTATGTATATTCGGTTTGGTTTTCGTAAATTTGAGAAACCCATTTTGTGTGTGATTAAGATAATTTAATCGTGGGAGGATAGCTTTGGGATGGTACCTCCTAAAGTGATGAACACAACCCTTAGACTTTATGCCTCTGATATTTATATGATGTGAAAAGATAATATCCGTTCTTCCCAAAGTGGTGTCTGGCAGGTTTCTAGGACACTAGTAGCAACTTTGGGAAGAGGTGTGTACATTAGGAATAAATGTTTTATGGCCAATTTGATGATTTGTGACTGGTAGGTTTTCGGGTCACAGAGTAGACTGGCAGGTTTCGGGGTCTACCATGGTTCTCTTCCCACTAAACAGACTGGCAAGGTTTCCCGGGTCTATATGAATTTAAAAAGATAATGAATAATATTTTATGCAATTACTATATGATTATATATATTTGATTTGATTAATATATTTGAGCTATTCAAATTGTGTTTTATTAGGATTACCAGCTTTGCTGATTTTTGTGTTATGGGCTGCGAGGATCCTTTGGGGGAGCAGATTTTCAGTGAAACGGGTTCCAAAGGTTGGGGCTAGCAGGGAGAAGTGAGGAAGAACATTCAATTATTTCTAGCTAGTTTTTATTTTATTTTTGCTCTGAATAAAACATTTTTATTTAAGTTTGGACTTATGTTATTGATGAGAGTTGTCGAGTCCTCACAAAATAACCAAGTTCAATAAAAATTGCAGTATAGAGAACCTGGATCGTTTCTCTCAAGGAATTCACAGTAGGTCTAAAATCAACAGTAAACAAGTAACACAGGAACTCATGGCGAGCTCGTTGTGCGATCGCACAATGCTCTCTGTAACCTGGTCCAACCTATGTCCTTGGGATGTCAATCTGGGTATTAAATCTAATACCCATTCCGCAATCATAATCGGATCCGATTAAAATAAACAGAAAGAAATTCGTTATCGATTGAAGTGCGGGCCCTCTGGATTCACAGAATTCTCAATCCATGGGTCAACCACAAAAGCTTAGCTAAGCATGGCTAGGAAAAACTCAGAAGAAAAGATGAAGAAGAACATGAACATGATGAACAACTCAGAGAAAATAAAAAGCTTCTAATTTAATCCAAAAATATCATAAGCCGTAATTGAGAATATGTTTGTAGCCACCATCTAATCTTCCTTATATAGGAGAGATGAATAAACAAAAATAGGAATCTCCTAATAATAGGAAACCTCTAATAAATAGGAAATCTCTAAAAAATATGAAACCTCTAAAAATTGGTCTTTTATTACAAAATTCGGGCAAAATAAAAATCCAGAAAAATGCATCTGCCTTTAGCTCCAATTTCGTCCATCTTCTTGTCCGAATCAGCCTTCCGAGTCTTCATAACAATTGTAGCTCTCTGAATCATCTAAAATATGAAAGAAGAATCAGGCTAATCTGATATCCAGATCAAAAGTTACGGCGAAAATAGTAAAGCACTGTAAATCTGGAATTTTATTACCAAAAACGAATTTAATCTAATTAAAAGCCTAAAGCCCAATTAAGTAATAAAACCCATTATTTCTCTATTAAACATTACTAAATTATTAACCAAGAGATACAAATAAGTGAAATAATATTCAATTATCAAATTCCCCCATACTTATCCTTTTGCACTCCTGGGCAAAATTAAAAGGAAAAAAAAAAAAACTAAAAGAAAAACTTCTTCTTTCTAACAATTGCCAAACTTCAAAAGTTGAACAAAGACCACAAAGCTTCTCAAGATCAACCAATCAAGACTGAATTTCTTTCATCTCAAATTATAAAGCATGACAATCTCAATTAATGATGCTAACCACACAAGATGGCCTCTCAAGGATGCCCTCAATCAATCTCTCAAGTGTATAAGGTAAATAAGTGTATCGCTCAAATTCTACTCAAGAAAAGTATTCTACCATAAGCTTGTTCAATTTCTACTTCTCCACTACTCATAACACATGCATGCACAAATCAAGAGAGCTTGTTATTAAAGGTTATAATGGGGCTAGGGTGAAGGTAGGTAATAGTATGGAATGAGAGGCTAAGCACCAAAGAAATTAAAAAGAGCACTAATTAACACAATTATTCTTTATGTATGGAACTTTTATATATATATATATATATATATATATATATATATATATATATATATATATATATATATCCTTTCTTTCTTTCTATGCATTTTTTTTTCTTTCTTTCTATGTGTTTTATTTTCTTTCTTTCTCTTTTTTTTTCAGAATCACAATGACCAACATCAAACCAAAATCAATGCCAAATGATGGATGGCACAAAATCAAATACTCCCCCCCACTTAAAATGTTGCACACCTGGGCAACCCCCACACTGAAACACAAAACCAAGGTGAAACCAATGCACAATAAATTTTCAAGGTGCGGAATAAAATGGTTTTACGCTTAGGCTTGTAATGTGGCTTAGAAAAGAATGAGTCAAAAAGGCACAAAGGGGCTAGCAAAGGAAATATAATGTAAGGGAAAGGCTATTTGGCCAAAGTGGGAAAATGAAAGAAAGAAAACAAGCTTCCATCATACTTATCCACGTAAGTGAAAAATTTAGCTTCAAAAAGAAAGGGAGCAAGTTCTAGAGAATAAAATTCATGAGTAGATGCACACATGAAATAAAGAATGGTAAAAGATGAATTCTATTCATGCAGGCCCAAAATCTCACAAAGGTCAATACCAAATCATGCAACTAGCATCCCAAAATTAACTACCAAGAAATATAATCTAAGAGTCCAAAAATTCAGCCCAAACAGAATGATCCATCAAAACCAAAATGTCCAAGTTCACAAGATGTATAGCAATCATAGAAAAAGAGTGTATTATTCGTAAAAAAATAATAATAATTTTTATTTTGAAAAAGAAAATTTTTCTTCCTTTTCTTGAACACAAGGAATAAAAACCAAAGCAAAAACAAAAATATTTTTCTTTTTCTCATTTTGAAAACAAAGAACAAAAACCAAAGTAAGAACAAAATCCCTCCTCCACACTTAAATCATGCATTGGCCTTAGTGCAAAAGATAAATATAACCAATAATCATAGGTAATGCAAGTAAAAGAGTAAGGAAGGAGTACGACCGGACTATTAAAATCTTGGAGACTCAAATGAAGTGGCATAATTGGCTTCTTTCCTTTGTCTGGTTGTAAGTCACATGAAAACACTAGTGATGTCCCTTGTTGATGTTTAGCAAACAACTTCCTTTTTAAGATCCGCAAATAACATTTCAGCTCAAGTATGGAAGGTGTTTGGATAGGAGTTATCAATCCATGTACCTGCATAAAATCATGACACCAAGCAGTATCTCATCCCACATAAATATAATCAATAAAACTTGATTTATCAAGAATCAAGGAAGATCCCAAAAGAAATTGATCAAAAGAAAATGTTGGAACTTCTAGATATTTTGAGCAACCCACAAAATCAATATGACTCTCCTCAGTAAGAGTCAAACTCTCTAAAGAATAATTCAAGTGATCACTCAAAATAGTTTCACAATGGTTGCTCAAATCATCACACAAGACAAATTCTACATGTGAAACATCATGATTCATGATGGTCTCTTCCTGTAAATGCATATCAAAAGCAAGGATTTTCCCACACTTATCTTTAATAGTATCTCCACTAACAACAGTCATGTCAAGATCATGAATAATATCAATAAAATCAATGGAGATATTACTTCCATAATTCAAAGCATCATTATGGTTAGCAGTAAGTGGAGTATCTTTAAAATCAATAGTGTCAGGGGAATGAACATCATAATGGATATCACAACCAACATCAGAATCCACAATTAATGCAGAATCACCAATCAAATCACAGTGACTATATAATGCATCATTAATCTCAGTGCAAATAGGACACCATTCATTATTAGAACATGCACAATTAACAAATTGATTCACAGATGAAAAATCTGGACAATCAACATACCAATCATCAATAACATCATCAACAACATTGGCATTCATACTTGATTCAATCTTTTCAAAATTGACATGCTTACTATCATCAATAGTACAAGAGGGTGCATTATGATCAATGGTAGAATCAACCACTTCACTAAATGCTTTCTTTCGAAGCTCAACAAGTAAATGACATTTTTCATGATAACAATCTGCACATATTTGATATTCCTCACAAGAGCATGAAAATATGTCATTCAATTTATTGCAATCATCCGTAGTACTAAGAAGAGAAGCATTTTCAATAGTTAAAGCATCACATGAAGAAATCGGAGTACACTCATCAACAAGTACAATTGAATCACTACTACTAAAGCCAATTGGTTGAGCAATTACAGTTCCAAAAAATTGAGGGGGTTCAACAATGATTTCCTCATCAACATCATCATCACTCAAATCATGAATTGCTGCATTAGTTAAACTAGTAGGAGAGTCTACTTCTATATGGATAAGATCATTACCAGATGGGAGGGAAGACTCTTCAATGTGTTTTTGCACTTGCTTCACTTCTTGTGCATGTGTGACCATGAGAGAAGGATTTTCTTGAAACATAATTTTCGACATTTGTGATTGCTGCTCAACTTCTTTTCCTAATCTCTCACTCCTTTTCACTTGTTGTTCCATAATTTTAAGCATAGAGTCCATTTGTTGATGGAAGCTTTCCTTATGTGACCACTCCTCATTTATAGCCCAAGTTGTTTGATTTTGGAAATCTCCAATGACTTCACAAATGGAAGGTTCTTGGTTGGGCACACATGGTTGAAAATGAGGTCCATAAGGTGGCTCAAATAGATATAGCGATTCATGAGATGGATGGCATGGTGTGGAAGTGGGATGGAATGAAGGATGGTAAGGTAAGTGAGAGGGTTGATGATATTGTTGAAATGGAGGTTGGTGGTGTGGTTCATGTAATGGGTGGTGGAATGGACCATGACATTCTTGATTGCTAAAAAGTGAGAATTGAAAGGTAGATTATGATTGCCGTAAAACCAAGCCATGAAAGTCAATACAATTAATTCCCAATGAATAACAAGATAGCTACCTAACTACACAAAAACACAAAAAAAAAAGAAAAAACAAACAAACAAACCAAAACAAACCAAAATCTATGCTAGAAATTAACCTAAACAAAACAAGAAACACTATCAAATGATTTTTAAAATTTATGGGACCACCACAAAACAACTTCTACACTATTGTGGGACCCGAAAATGAACTAAAAAAATTTAAAAAAAAATGAAAAAGTGGTCTAAATGATGGAATTTGGCTAAAATATGAAGAACACAATGCTAAAAATCAGCCCAATCGGAGTAAGTCAAACAATTTCTGAAATACCCGATATATCCCGCCGAGACCAAAAAAAACTACTTTACTGTCAGTAATCAGACCGATGCAAATTCCCCGGCAACGACGCCAAATTTTGATGAGAGTTGTCGAGCCCTCACAAAATAACCAAGTTCAATAAAAATTGCAGTATAGAGAACCTGGATCGTTTCTCTCAAGGAATTCACAGTAGGTCTAAAATCAACAGTAAACAAGTAACACAGTAACCAGAATGGGGGAGTTTTTCAATGCAATTTAAACGAAGCAAAGCTAGAACAGAATATAAGAAAACGAGATTAATTAGATTAAAAACGATTAACCCAGAATTGGGATTCCATAACCTTCATCGGACAAAAACATAATAATCGAACTCGTGATTGATTCTGGACAAACCGAAATCTCTGCGTTTATCCAGAAACTCCCTCGACTAGACGATCGCCTAGCATTTGATCGAACTCATGGCGAGCTCGATGTGCGATCGCACAACGCTCTCTGTAACCCGGTCCGACCTATGTCATTGGGATGTCAATCTGGGTATTAAATCTAATACACATTCCGCAATCATAATCGGATCCGATTAAAATAAACAGAAACAAATTCGTTATCCACAAAAGCTTAGCCAAGCATGGCTAGGCAAAACTCAGAAGAAAAGATGAAGAAGAACATGAACATGATGAACAACTCAGAGAAAATAAAAAGCTTCTACTTTAATCCAAAAATATCATAAAGCGTAATTGAGAATATTGAGAATATGTTTGTAGCCACCATCTAATCTTCCTTATATAGGAGAGATGACTAAACAAAAATAGGAATCCCCTAATAATAGGAAACCTCTAATAAATAGGAAATCTCTAAAAAAAATAGGAATCCCCTAATAATAGGAAACCTCTAATAAATAGGAAATCTCTAAAAAATAGGAAACCTCTAAAAATTGGTCTTTTATTACAAAATTCGGGCAAAATAAAAATCCAGAAAAATGCATCTGTCTTTAGCTCCAATTTCGTCCATCTTCTTGTCCGAATCAGCCTTCCGAGTCTTCATAAAAATTGTAGCTCTCTGAATCATCTAAAATACAAAAGAAGAATCAGGCTAATTCGATATCCAGATCAAAAGTTATGGCGAAAATAGTAAAGCACTGTAAATCTGAAATTTTATTACCAAAAACGAATTTAATCTAATTAAAAGCCTAAAGCCCAATTAAGTAATAAAACCCATTATTTCTCTATTAAACATTCTTAAATTATTAACCAAGAGATACAAATAAGTGAAATAATATTCAATTATTAGTTATTGTAATAAGGTAGCCTTACACTTGTCCCAGTACAAGTGCGGCGGTAACACTTCCCAAAGTTGTTTATTTTGAATTTCAGTAATTATTTATAAAACTCATTGAAATTTGATGTTATCATAACTGTTAGAAATTGGGGGTGTTACAGAAGGACTCCCATCAGAAGACCCTCAAGTCATTCATGGAGCTCTGTGATGCCTTCGTCATTCAAGGAGTGACGTCCGATGCCCTCAAGATCAAGTTGTTCCCATTCTCACTTAGGGACAAGGCTCGAGCATGGTTCAACACTTTACCTGCTCATTCTATCACCTTCTGAGGACCTACTCAGAAGATGTCCACAACACGAACTGGTAGAATGGGTACAACTTGAGACCTTCTATAAAGTCCTGGATAAATAAACACGATCCATAGTTGATGCATCTTCAAACGGCTCACTCCTGATGAAATCCTATAAAGAAGCTCACGAGCTCTTGGAACGTATGGCTATGAACAGTGATCAATGGCCAGTAGATAGGGCCCCATCTTCCAAACTAGTAGCAGGAGTTCATGAAATTGATGCTATAACAGCCCTCACTGCACAAGTATCTTCACTAACCAACATGATCAAATCAAGGAGCCTACCTGCCAGTCACCTATCAACGTAACCTGCTCAAGTAGCCTGTGTGTACTGTAATGGAAAAGCATCCTTACTCTTAGGGTATGTTTGGTTTGAGTGAAGGGGAGGGGAAGGGAGGGAAGGGGAGAGAAAAAAAGGAGGGGAGAGGAAAATATGTGGGCCCCACTACACTCAATTTTCAAAAAAAAATTCCCTCCTCTCATTTTTTTCTTTCCCCTTTCTTCCCCTCCCCTCCCCTTCCCTCAAACCAAACATACCTTTAGTGTTCTGCCAACCCTGACTCTGCCAATTATGTGAACAACTACAAGAGGGGTGGCAACAATAGCAACCCATTAGTCCACTACAGGGTGAACTAATATACCATCAACAACTTCTGTGAGATGCGTGCGGAAGGCAATAAAGAGGAGTCAATGCTAGTATTATGTTGTTGCAAGCTAAAGCCGTAGCATACGGCTTATGCATTCAAATACTCAACAATGCTTATCAGTGGTTTGATGGTGAGCCACAACCTCAGCCCAAGAATTCAAATTTCCCTCTACTCACGCACCTTCAACCTATCAACCTCACCTTGACCTATGTACCTAAACCTTCTCTCCAATCCACTCACCTATATTCCCAATTTCTCACCCCCTCGAAACCTAAACACCACAATCCCTAAATTCCCTGACTCTGTATCGTAGAACTGCCTACCCCCAATCGTCCTCACGAAAACCCTAACTCCAACCCGAACCTCTAGTAATGGCACACACCAAACGAGTCTACCACAAATCCACCACCAACCTCAAAGCCAGCCCAAGCTTTGCAACCCGAGAAGCAAATACATGTTTCACAGACCTTAAGAAAGACAAAACTCTAGCGCTATTTTCGACATGCTTGGACCACTCGCGGCACCATCTCCTCCAGGCCCCATAAGTGGTAGCGTGGCAAGAAGCCCCAGGAGACCCCTCCTGCAGATACTGCCTCTCAGATCTCTGGCAAGAGCGATAATTCTGCCTCCACTAGCACTACGCGTATGGCCAAGTTGTGAACCGCCCTTCCTCACTGCCTGGACTACCTTGTGATAGTACTCTTTTTTTACTTTACTCTTCCTATCTCCAATTTTTTTCTTTAAAAAAACATTTTCATTTCGCTTTGCTTCTACTTGTTTGCATCCCTCTAATCTGGCCTTACAACTGCCCCGCCATTACCCTCCCACTCCGCTTGTTGTCTGCAATGGGGGCATTGCAGCATTTAAGTGTGGGGGAGAACTATATGTGTATGTGTGAAATTCTGAATGACTAAGTTAGCTTACTGTAATTTTGGGCACCACAAAAATTTTGAACTTTTTAATTTTTAATTAGAGCATGAACATACACCTCTAGTAGTGGAGTAACTGCCTGAATGAACTGGTAGAATAGATCTGTCTTAAGGGAAATAAATTGTGTAGGCTTGGGAAACTGACAGTATTGGATCAATTAGTGTAGGGCAAAGTAACAGTGAGGGAGAGAATAGAGTTAAGCCACATGTAAGGAAATTTTGAGCCTTATTTTTCATTATTCTGTGAGCATGCATGTTAGTTTTAAGAACCTTCTTTTGTTTTTCGGGTTTCTCTAGTTTGGATACCTTGCACCTGAATCATACTGCATAGGACAAAGGCATTCAATCTTCACCCACTAAATCCATACATAAGGCTCTCAATCATATTTCCATTGTCTCCCCCTTGAGCCACCTACATAATGCTATAGTTGGTGTCAAACAAGCAGATGATAAAGAAATGTGTGTGCCAATGCTATAGCATAACGCCCCTAGTGCCAAAAAAATTGTAACAAGGTAATGCAAAAAAAACAACAACATATATTATCTTTTGTTGACAGCATAAGGCATCACCACTGTGTAGGGCATGTTAAGACGCAACATCATGACCATATGTTGTAAAGACCTGTCTGGCACTATGCTATAGCATATTTTTAATCCTTACACAAACCACCACACACAACCATTCCATGCATTACAACCTGAAAAGTCCTTTTGATGCAGTTAAGTTTAGCCACGACAAAACAACCTTAGAAATTTTATAAATCTATAGAACTTCTAGGCTAGCATGGCAGAGAGAAAAAAATCCCCCATGTAAGAGAGCGAACAAAACACATCACCCAAGAGACTCTTGACACTCTCTTACTAAAGCAATGCTCTGCACCGAGTCACCAGTATTGTGTAGTGGGATTGTTTACATGGGAATGATGAACTTAAGATGATGACAGGATACCAGGTCCCTAGAAAAAAAGCATGCAAGCTACAAAAAGGTGTTTTCTGCTCTATAGCTTTTCTCTTTGTTTTGCCTAGGAGTGCAAAAACCTAAGTATAGGGGAGTTTGATGAGTGATACTTATGCCATGTTTTCCCTATGTGTTTTGACTGTTTCAAACGCTAAATCTGAGCCTTATTGTTTACTATCTGATAGAAAACTTGAGAATTCATACACATTGGGAAATAGGAGATTGATCCTATAAATTGTTGCATTCATGTAATTACCTTGTGCATGTGCATAAGAAAAGAACCACTTTATGGTTTTGTAGTGAAAGCGCGTAATAAAGCTGATACAATACTATAGCATATTGTATACCTGTACCTACTCCAGCAATACAATGCAACTGTTATGTTGTAGTATCGTAAATGATGCAGAATTATGCACTAAGTTATTCTAACCTTTCTTCACAAGTTTTCAGGAAATTAAGACAGGTCACCTAGATGCACGTGGAGATGATAATTGACTTAAGCTAAATCCAAATGATGTGGAGAATCGAAAGAAATATTTAGAGAATCCCGTTATATTAAAAGAAGGATCAATCAACCGAATCTAAGATCTTGGACCCAACAGATTTGGAAGGCCTAACTGATTGGATGTGCGGCCGAGGAGACCTAACTATAAGAGAAAAGCGCGGCAAAACCAAAAGGGGGAGACCGAGAGCTGTGAGAAAAAGCAGTCACTTAATTCCGATTCGAATGAAACTCACACTAAAGGAACAAGAGAGGAGACAGACCGAGAGATTAAAAGATTAGACCAAGTTCTTCCTTGGAGGAAGATGGATTGTAGAAGATATGGAGATGTCGTGTGATTGGACGCCTCCTACACCATCAACCTTTCTACGAGCTCCTCGTTTTCTTTGTTATTTTTATTTTCATAATTTTGTTATAGGCTGCTCTACAGTACTCTGTGTTATGTGTCCCTCATCAGTCATGAACTAAATTCTCTTTGGTTGAGTGAGGATGAATTCCTAAGTTGTAGAATGAACCCAGTTTGTTAGTTCTTCAAGTTAATAAATCTATTTTGTTTTAACAGTGTTTTAATTCATAGCCAATTAGCGGATGCTAAGGGTTATCTCAGTGGTCTTTGATAGCCCAGAAAGGAGTTAGAACTAGACCTCTGTTAAACAGTGCTTGCTTGGCGAGCCCGTGCACAGCTTGACCTAAACTGTAGATGCCAAGAATGGATCTACCACTCATAACCAGAACACCTAGAGCTAATCAAATAAACTAGAATTGAAATCACCATAGGAATATGGGAGAGTAGAGCGAGGATTGTATTTACAAGATTGGAGAAGCTTCTGTATATGATCATGGTGGGTTAACTGGATAACATTGTAAAATTTAGATATGTTGTAGCATTGCGGAAGCTGTGCAGCATGATTGCTATAGTAATGCGTTGTAGGAAAACTAGGGGAATGACATGACTTAGGATGAAATCTGAGTTCAACCTACCTTTAAACTGATATATTCCTTTGAACTTCGACCATTATTTATCTTCTATCATTAGTAATAGTAAAATAAACCAAACCCAATACAACTTTTATAGCACACACTTGTCTTTAAAAACTAGCGTCATTTTCAGTATCAACAGTCTCTGTGGGACAATAACTCTACTTACTCTTTATTACTTGTTCGACTGGTTCACTTGCCATAAGGGAATTCGACCAATAACAGCCCTTACTGCTCAAGTGTCTTGTTGACTAATATGATCAAGTTAATGAGTATCCTCTTTAACACCTCATCAATGCAACCTACTCAAATGGCATGTGTGTACTGAAAGGTAGGAATATCACCTAGAGGCGGGTGAATAGGTGATCTCAATAAATGTTTGCGAATCGCACACAAACTTAAGTAAGACAGAAGCAAAGAAGGGAAATAGACACAAGGCAATTTATATTGGTTCGGT
Source organism: Acacia pycnantha (assembly GCA_025563575.1). Lineage (NCBI taxonomy): Eukaryota > Viridiplantae > Streptophyta > Magnoliopsida > Fabales > Fabaceae > Acacia > Acacia pycnantha. Next base: position 4,469,410 of record JAMWYP010000021.1, on the reverse strand, counting down.
CTAACACTTCGACCTACGTCCAGTCCCCAAATCCTTTGGGTATTTCACTAATCACAAATGGTTACAATTACACACTCTGTACTCGAGATGATCATAATTCACTAGGTCTCACTCCCCCTTACAAGTTGTAATCGTATACCCATACTTAAGGTTCCTCAACCTCAAGATTTAATTCGAAAATGGAATAAGTGTTTAAATAACTCCTCACAAATGGATAATAAATGAACATTGAAGAAAAATGAATATCCGATGATATTAATGAAATAGATGAAACAGCAAATTGCAATAAGTTCTATTTGAATGCACAGTGTTTCGGTAGTTGGTGAATTCAATGCTTCTGCTCTTTATAGATGTTGTAATAAATGACCGTTGGTGAAGCTTGAGGATTAACCGTTGAGAGTCTTGAAAATGTCCGTTAGACAGATGAAGCTCGGTTAATATTCTCTTCATTCCTTTTGTTTTTCCCGTTGAGAAACAACATTTAATGCGCAGATGGAATGTAAGTGAAAACTTTAATTGATCTGAGTATTGGTTACAAAGATTATCACTGCTATGGCAACTGCATTTAATGCTTCTCTGACACAATTTTCTTTCTGCAAATTTGTTGTTTAATCCATGATAAAATCATCTGAAACTCATTAAGAAACTGATTAAAAGCAATTAGGATTAGTAATGAGTAACGATGTGAAGTAATGAGATTAAACACAGTGATTTATATTTTTTACGCTGACGATGATTTGAAAACAGGGGATCATGCTCTCTTTGCTCGAGCAACAAACCATACTTGCTCGGGCAAGCTTCTTTTGAAGCAAATACAAATTGGTTTCTATCGCTGATGCTTGAGCATGACATTTCCTCTGCTCGAGCATGGTTCTCGAGCATGACATATTCATGCTCAGGCAAGACCCAAACTGAGGCGAAGATGAGTATTCATATCACTGTTGCTCGGGCATGAAAGACTTCATGCTTAGGCAACAAATCACCAATGCTCGAGCAAGCCATAAGGCATGCTCAGGCAAAGGTCAAGCAGAGAGGAGAAGATGAAGGTTTAACAATGCTGCTCGAGCAGGCTTTTCCCTCTGCTCGAGCATGACATATTCATGCTTGGGCACAAGTCATCCTGAGGCGAAGAATAAGAAATTGAAAGATGCTGCTCGAGCATGCATTTACCTCTGCTCGAGCATGGTGCTCGAGCAAGCCTTCACGCTGCTCGAGCATGACTCTTCAGCTTTGTAAATTTGTTGCTTGTCACGTTGATGCTCTCGAGCATGGCTCTCCATCTTGTATTTATTTGCTATAAGCCCGATGATGCTTGGGCATCACAAAATACCCTGCTCGAGCTAGCTTCTCTGAAACACTTAAACAAGCTATTAGATTAGGTATGCTCGAGCATGAGCTAACCCTTGCTCGAGCAAATCATAACTTAAACACATATTCCTTAATTCAATAACTTAGAATTTGTAATCATCAAAACACATCGAGAACTAACATTCTCCCCCTTTTTGATGATGACAACTCTAAGATGAGATTTTGAGATATACAAGAGACAACAATTTTTGAATTTAGTAATGGAATGTTTAAGATAGATAGGATTGCAAAAATACTGAAACTGAAGTTTTAATTTTCATAAACTAATAGTTAGTACACATAGTTCAGGATGTTAAATACATGGTGCAAACAAAGACACCTAGGTAAGTTAAACATGTCAAAAAAATTTCTCAAACACATAGTAAACTAAACTCTTCTCTTCACTAAACTCTTCTCTTTAATTCACGATTCTTCTCCCCCTTTGTCATCAACAAAAAGAGGGGCTGAGATAGAAGGAGAAGGAGAAGGATGTGAACTATCTGGAAAATTAGAAGATGAAGAAGAAGGAAGTTTGATAGTGGAGGGATCAATGGGTGAAGGCAAAGAGGAGGGAAGGACAAGGGCTAAAGTAGGAGTGGATGCAACAGGAGAGGGAAAGGGAGATGATGGAGGAGGAACAGAGGTAGAAGGCTTCTCAGAGACAGAGTGTAATACCCCGGATTAAGAATAGGAATAATAATAATAATAATAATAATAATAGATTAAAATAATAAAATAATAATAATATATAAAACCTAGAAATTAATAATATTTGTAGTGTTAATTTATTAATTGACAATAATTAAAGAGCCCAGCCCAATCGCTGAAACCCTAGATCTTAATTATAAACTTAGGTTTAGCCGCCTAAACCTAGAAAACGCTCGACTCTTTTTCTCTGCTACGACATCCTCCTCCCGTACTCTCATCAAATCATTTTTCTAGAAGGCTAGCAAAAAATGGAGATCAGGTAATCCTAATTCTCATATAGCTCAGGTTAATTCCATATGAATTCTGATAGGGTAGTTATGATCCTAGAAATATTAGGGTTGTTTTACATGAAGTATATATATTATATGTAACCCTAATTCTGTAATCCTAATCCCAATAGGAATTAATATTAGATACGTTATAATTATCTTTTTCTTCTTCTCGATTTACGCGTGAAGCTTCTCTGCAAAATAATTACAAGTACTGTGCGTCCAATTTGTGACTAAATGAATAAAGTTTGCCTCGACCTTCGTGCGGAAATTACATACCATTACATACCCCTGTGCGTTCATTTTTGTGATGATATACATATTATACATGATTCCTATGCATCCTTTTTGAGCCTAAATACAATTGATACAATTGCTTCGTGGACTTCTTTTCATTAATTTCTTTAATTGCAATAGCCTGTGCAAAGTTATATTATTTGATTCTTTTTTTTGTGTGTTTAAAATAATTTAAACCGTGGGAGGATAGCTTTGGGACGGTACCTCCCAAAGTGATGAACACAACCAGGCTTTATGCCTCCGATATGTTATTGAGGTGAACCGATTATACCCGTTCTTCCTAAAGTGGTGTCTGATAGGGTTTCCCGGGACACTAGTAGCAACTTTAGGAAGAGGTGTGCACATTAGGATGAAGTATTTTGATGGCCAATTTGATTGATTGTGACTGGCAGGGTTTCCCGAGTCATATGGTAGACTGGCAGGGTTTCCCGGGTCTACCATGGTTCTCCTCCCACTAAACAGACTGGCAGGGTTTCCCGAGTCTAAATTAATTTAAAATGATAAAGAATGATATTGGGTGTAAATTCTATATGATTATTTTAATTGATTTATTTAAGGTATTTGAGCCACTTAAATCCTATTTTATTGGGATTACCAGCGTTTGCTGATTTTTGTGTATTATGGGCTGCGACGATCCTTCGGGGGAGCAGATTTTCAGTGAAGCAGGTTCTCGAGGTTGGGGCTAGCAGTGAGAAGTGAGGAAGCACCTTCAGTTTATTTTATTTTATTTGTTATGAATAAAATACATTTTTGTTTGAGTTTGGATTTACATATTGTAATAAGTAGCCTTGCACTTGTCCCAGTACAAGTGCGGTGGTGACACTTCCCAATGATGTTTACTTTGGAATTCATTATTTATTTATAAAAACCAAAAGTATTGCAGTTTTATGTTATTATAACTGTTAAGAAATTGGGGGTGTTATAAAATGGTATCAGAGCCTAAGGTTCTCCTTAGCTCCGCTTTTGATACTAACTCAGGGATCAAAGATCCCAAAGGTCAAAAGAAATAAATTAATAAATAAATAAAAAATTAAATGATAATAATAATAATAATAATAATAATAATAATAATAATAATAATAATAATAATAATAGATGAATAAATAAATTTTAAAACATGAGAGATGGGTAGTGAAGGGTTATTTTCTTGTCTTTTAGTGTTGATTTATTCCCTTGAAATTATGATAATTGTATATTTAAAATTATTTTGAGACTTGTTATGTGATTATTATTAACATGTGAATTTTATTTAAGTTTCGAAGACGAAACTTATTTTAAGGAGGGTAGTTTGTAATACCCCGGATTAAGAATAGGAATAATAATAATAATAATAATAGATTAAAATAATCAAATAATAATATATAAAACCTAGAAATTAATAATGTTTGTAGTGTTAATTTATTAATTGACAATAATTAAAGAGCCCAGCCCAATCGCTGAAACCCTAGATCTTAATTATAAACTTAGGTTTAGCCGCCTAAACCTAGAAAACGCTCGACTCTTTTTCTCTGCTACGACATCCTCCTCCCGTACTCTCATCAAATCATTTTTCTAGAAGGCTAGCAAAAAACGGAGATCAGGTAATCCTAATTCCCATATAGCTCAGGTTAATTCCATATAAATTCTGATAGGGTAGTTATGATCCTAGAAATATTAGGATTGTTTTACATGAAGTATATATATTATATGTAACCCTAATTCTGTAATCCTAATCCCAATAGGAATTAATATTAGATACGTTATAATTATCTTTTGTTGGTTTTGATTAGTTTTGATGATGTCTTATATAGATGTCATTCTAAAGAGCAAAAAGGTTGCATACTACATTTATCTTCTACTTTGACTAATTCTTATATTTAATGTAGATGCAAAAATTTTGTAATGGAGAATGTTGATTGAAGAAAGAAGTTCTTGCACAATATTATAATATCAAGGAAGCAAGAAGTTATCAAATGATTTTGGGGGATAATCTAGAAGGAGAGAAGAAATTGAAGAAGGAAGAACTTGCAATGCAATGGAATATATTTATTCAAGTTCTTATATTGATGCTAGAAGTCTCCAAGATCATATGGAAGCTGGAATGGATCAATTCAAAGTTAAAACCAGCAAGAAATCAGTTCCATGATGAGCAAACTCGAGTTCATATCTATAACCTCGAGTTCCCTACTTCGCTACAATGGTTTTGCTCCTCTGGTATGAGCAAACTCGAGCCTGTATCCTCAAACCTCAAGTTTGGAACTCCAAACTCGAGCCCATCATTAACAAACTCGAGCCTGTATTGTCTTCAGCAACTCTGGCGTCTCTGGACAAGGCAAACTCGAGCCTATAAGTTGACAAACTCGAGTTTACAGCGTCTTCAGCATTTCAGCTACTCTGTTCAGCATTTCACTAGGGCGACGTCTGGTAATTCGATGATATCTCCTAAACCAGAGATCGGATTGAGGTGAAACCAGTAGCATATGAAACTAGACTCCCAATGCGTCATTGTGATATAAAATTCAAGTCAAAAGGAGTTCATATGAAGGATCTATGAATTTATGAAGTTGACAGTGATATCCACGTCACACAGCAGACCAAGCTTCAATATTTTGAGTGTATATCACAAACGGCATATCCAATGGAGCTGAAATCAGTGGCATTGGAAAGTAGACTCAAAGGGCTTTCCATCGATAGTTGAAAAAACCAAAACAGAGTTCAGACCAGGGAGATATAACCCTCGAAAGTGGACTGTATTTTCAGGATGTTGGATGCTTGCTATCAAGTGAAGCAAACTCGAGCCTATATGTTACACCCTCGAGTTTAGACAAGACAGAGAGCAAAATATGGTTTTGGAGAGAACCAAACTCGAGCCTAAAACTTACAAACTCGAGTTTAGCTCAGTCAGAGAGGAATCTAGTTATTCGACAACAAAGGAAATCGCTGATTCGCATCTCTCTGATATTATCTAAAGTTCAGATTACATATTGGGATCATTTTGAAATCATCATGGGTCACGCATGATTCTAATTTTCATTCAAAAATGAAGCAAAATGGGCAACTTGCTGGAAAGGTGGATAATTATCTTCAACTGGACATAAGCAAGTCGATGACAGTCTGGAAAGAAACTCAACCATTCTTCAAGGCAGACAACAAGGCTCCTGCCAACTAAAGCACCTGAATATCAGGGATCCATTCTTGAAGAAACAACATTCAAATATTTAAGTCAGAATTGTTCCCAACAGCTAGAATTTCGAATGGATTCAAATCTGAATGGATATGCAACGGTTACTGTTCATAACGATAATATTCTTCAACATACAAAAGCTTCAAACGAATTGAATTCAATTGTCTATAAATAGAAGACAGATTGAAGACTGAAAACGTAGAGAAACAAGCTTACACCTTCAACATGCTATTACTCTGATCTGCTTATCATTTACTCTCTGATTTTCAATGTCTACATATCATAGAGAGTGAAATGAGTTGTATTGTACTTCAGTGTTTATCTATACACTTCTGAGAGAGAAGATTCATTGTAAACATTCTATCTTTCTATTTGTGAGTTACTCAAGATTGGGTGATCTTGAGTGGGAAACACAGTGTGTTGATTACAGCTTGTAAGGGGAGTGAATCCTAGTGAGAGGATTACTTCGAGTGCAGAGTGTGTAATCAAACAGTGTATTGATTACGGTTTGTAAGGGAGTGAATCCTAGTGAGAGGATTACTTCAAGTACGAACGTGTAATCAAGTTGAAAGAAGATAGTGGATTGAAAATCTCAAGTGGAGCTTGAGGACTGGACGTAGGTCAAGGATTGGGCCGAACCAAGATAAATCACAGTTTGCATATTCTCTTCCCTTATCTCTTACATTCCAGCATATATGTTCGAATGATTTCTTATCACTTTATAACTTATTATTGTCATTCAAACTACTTTCAATAAGTTGCAGAAAGTTACTTAAAGATCTAAGTTTTTTAATCAAACACCCAATTCACCCCCCCTCTTGGGTGATAGCCAAGTCTTTCATTTGGTATCAGAGCTAGGCTCTTGTTTAAAGGACTTAACAGTCTCAAGAGTTATCAAATGGCTAATTTTGGGTGCTGCTCGTTTTTGAAAGGTTTTGACTTTACCATTCCACCACTTTTCAAATATATTGATTTTTGGTTTTGGAAAGCTAGAATGACTAGTTTTATCAAAGCAACTGATTTTGATATATGGAAAGTCTTTACAAACATTTTTGACTTTACTCCAAGAAAGAATTGGACAGAAATAGATATGAAAATGTTTTCATTGAACATTAGAGCAATGAACATATTATATAGGTCTTTAACCGAAAAAGATTTTGAGAAAATCAAATGTTGCTCTAGTGCTAAAGAAATTTGGGATACTCTTGATTCTATTTATACTTCTAACAATTGTGTTGAAGTTGAAAGTGTTGACAGTTCATCTAAGACTATATGTTGTACATCTATGACTGATGAACAACTGGAGAATGAAGAAGGGGAAATCATTGAATTCAGCAAACGCTTCCATAATCCAGTCAACAGAAAAGAACAAGATGAAGAGGATTCCCAGGAAGAACTCATGGAAGATTATGATCAATCATTATCTAGAGTTCAAGATGCACATGTGGTAAACAATTCCAATTCTTCTTGTGTAGTTAAGAAAAATGATTCTGAACATTTGCATAAAATTGTTTTTCAACCATTTACTAATTCTACTTTGAAAAACAAACATGTTTTCGAAAATAATGCTGGAAAATCATGTGGGAAGGAAGAGTATACAAATATGGGCCATTTGACATTACATCCTCTAGACCAGAACAATTCTTGCAAAACTGTTTATAATAAGCATCATTCTATTATTTGCAATTATTGTGGAAAGTCTGGACATATTTGAAAGTTAAGGAAATCACCAAGAGGGGGGTGAATTAGGGATTTAGCAAATTCCTTTTTGATCACCCACACAACAGATGGAACCCAAGGTAAAGTGGAGAATTGCTTTGTTTTTGAATACTTAAAACAGAGCTGAACAGAGTAAGAGAAGAAGAGCTTGACACAGAAGATTTATACTGGTTCGGTCCTAACTCTTGACCTACGTCCAGTCCCCAAACTCTCTGGGATTTTCCACTATCACTCGAACACAATTACACACTCTGTAACTCAGGATGATCCTCTCTCCCTAGGACTCACTCCCCTTACAAGTTGTAATTGTATACAATCAGATACACACTCTGTACTCAAGAGTTATCCTCTCACTAGGATACACTCCCCCTTACAAGTTGTACTCTGATTACCCAATCTCCAAGTCCCAAGACTTGAGATTCTTACAGTGAATGATATACAGAAAATTAACTCTCTTACAGAGTAGATAAGTGATAAATACTGAAGCACAATGTACCAAAGATACATATGAAAATAAAGCAGTAAAAGACTAAGTTCTTGTGTGTGTTTTTTGTATTTGTCTTCTCTACTGCCAAACTTCAAATCTTCACCTCTTTATATTGTTTTGAAGTAGATGACCGTTATAGATCCGTTGAGAATTCAATATAACCGTTGCCTTCAATAGACAGGGTTTAGGTTGTACTTTTTGTTTTCTTCTCTCTCTAATCTTCACTTAATCCAGCTGTGCAGAAGTTCAGAGTTGACTCTCTGCAAATTAATCCGTTGGAGTAGCAGTTGCTGGATGTAGAAAGCATTCTTTTATCTTTTCCAAACGTGTGCAGATGGATTACCCAAAAGTATGTAACTTTCTGGGTTTAGCATTTAATGTGCTGACACCACTTTTTGCTTTTGCTTTAAACCTTCAATAATCATTCTTTAATTTATCTGAAACTCACTAACAAAGTGGTTAAACATAGCTAGGAATATGTATGAATGATAATATAAAGTATTGAGATTAAACACAAAAGTTTCGCAAAATCATTCTGTTCGAAATTCAAATTTCACGATGGAAACTCGAGTTAGTTCATCCAAACTCGAGTTTTCATGTTTTAATGTTATTTCTGTTAAAAGACCGAAACTCGAGTTTCTTATTCCAGAGACAAACATCGCGATTTGGCATTTTGGACAAGTCTGGTGAATAGTGCAAAACTCGAGTCATTAAGTGACTAACTCGAGTTTTGGACTCTTAATGAAAATTCAAGTTTTAGTTCAAAATCTCAAAACTGGAGTTTCCAAAACAAAACTGGAGTTTTCAAATGTTCGAAATTAGCATAGCTCTCTGCCTGGCCAAAACTCGAGTTTCCAAAACTTAACTCGAGTTTTCTCATTCTTTGAAAACTTTGGAAACTTCTCTGTAAGACCAAAACTCGAGTTTTAAAACTAAAACTCGAGTTTTCTCTTTTATTGAGAAAACTTCGAAAACTTTGTCGAATTGAGAAATCGTGTTTTCGCAAGGTTGGATTTGAGCAACATTCGCTTATGATGCAAAACTCGAGTTTTCAACCTTAACTCGAGTTTTCATGTACTTTAAAAACTTTTAAAAAATTCTTTGAAAAGTCTAAACTCAAGTTTCCCATGGAAACTGGAGTTTTGGATTCTTTGAAAATCTTGGTTGCTCTCTGTCTTGTCAAAACTCGAGTTTTCTAAATCAAACTCGAGTTTGCTTTGTTTATGAAAAACTCAAATGCTCTCTGTATGGCCGAAACTCGAGTTTTCAAATCTTAACTCGAGTTTGTCTTTCTTTATAAAAATCCGAGCATTTCTCTGTTAAGCCAAAACTCGAGTTTCCAGACTGAAACTCAAGTTTGCCTTAGACAGTAAGTTTTTTAATCTTACAAAAACAAACTTCAATCATGTTTACAATTGTACGTTATCATCAAAACCAATTGAGAACTAACAATATTTCTCATACATGCTATATTAGGAGAAATTATAATGTGAGAAATAAATTTGTTTGGGTTTCTAAAGGACAAGTAAGGTCCACTACTAACAGTCAAGGACTCAAGTATAAGTGGGTACCGAAATGTCCATCTAGTACTCTATGTATGCAGGATGATCTGAATATTAATGGACATCAAGGTGCAGAGAAGAGGAAGAAAAGTCCAAGAGTTTCTCATGAACCTACAAGGAAACTCATATCAGTTAGGAGAACTTGTGGAAAAGCCATTGCTGGAACTACATGGTCAAATCATAAGAAGCAATGGATACAAGCAAGAAGAGTATCTTCCACCTCAAGAACAAACTACCATAGAGTACCATTCAACTATCTTGAGGAGAACATGAAAAGGAGAACCTCTCAAGTTTCAAATAGAAGACTCTGGAAGTCTAAATCCTCAGAGAGAACTTTGCATATATCCATGGGTAAACATATGAAGAACCAATGGGTAAGCAAAGGAAATACTCCAAGTACCTAAGGTAAAGGTATACAATGGTAAAACCTCATTTCCTATCATTTGAAATATTCATTGAAGTTTTAAACTTCGTAACCTTAGGAATGAACATTGCAAACTATTTTTCAAATTGGGCTTTCACATCCTGATTTATTTTTCAAAGGGATTGCAATGTTAAATAACTTAGTTCTTTATGCATACATGATAACTTGAAAAGAAAACATCTCTTTTATGCATAAAGTCATGTTTAATTCATTGTGCTCAATTATGCTGAATTGGTTATATTCATAAGAGCATGTGAATTTTTGATTTCTACAAGCTAACAATGATCAGATCCAAGTAAGGTTGGATACCAAGAAAGAAAAGGATTTATACAGCTTTGTAGGATCAAGGAAAGCTTCTCAAAGATGCAACAAAGAGAAATGATCCAAGTCTTGAGAAAGCTAAACAAGCTGCTGGATGTTGATGGTGAACATTGGAAAAGGAGTTATCTAATCAATCCATCTCAACCAAGCAAGCTTCTATGAGGATAAGAGGAATTACGGTGATATCTAATTCTTGCCTCTTACTATGATTATATGAATTTCATTTTTGGTTTGCTTTTGGTTAAGTTAAAAGGATTTGAAACTTATTCAATTTCAATCAGCAATTTTTCTGTCAAAACCAAACTCCAGTTTAGAAATGCAAACTCCAGTTTGAATCCTCCAGAAAATGAGTTAAAAGAGTTTACAAGTATGTAAACTCGACCCTGCAGATGCAAGCTCGAGTTTTCCTCTGGCGGGAAATCATTTTCAATTGAAAACCATTTTATAAACTCCACAGTTCTTATTTTGAGTAGAGTTTGCTTATTTTCAAATGTTTAAAAATGTTGCAAACTCGAGCCTGAATAAATGAACTCGAGCCTATCCATTTTGTGTAGAGTTTACTCTGTGGTTTGAGAAACATAAAAAGAGTTTACAAAACATGTAAACTCGAGCCTGCATATGCAAGCTCGAGTTTGCCCTTGGCAGAGAGTTTCCAAATTTTTATACTCGCTCAGACTCGAGCCTACTTCTTTAAACCTCTAGTTTGCCTCTGGCCAAATGATTTCAAAGTTTGTTTATTTAATACAAACTCGAGCTTAGATTTCTAAACTCGAGCCTGGCCTTTAAATTGAGTAAAGCTATTTTGCAAACTTCAGGTTTGATATTTAAACCTCCAGTTCTCTCTGGAATGCTTAATTTAGTTTGACATGAATAGTGTCAAACTCGAGCCTAGTGTTCTGAACTCGAGCCTGGTACTTCAAAATGAGTAAAGTTGATTTTCAAACTCCAGAGTTCATATTTAAGCTCCAGTTCACGTTTTGAAGAACTAATTTATTTTGGCATGAACAGTGTCAAACTCGAGCCTGCTCACTAATGGACTCGAGTTTGCCTCTTTTACAAAATGAGATTTCAATTGGCTTTCGCGACAATTGCTTGACGATGCTCTGAACTCGAGCCTGATTTGATGAACTCGAGTTTGGAACCTGAGAAAGTTTACAAACTCCAGAGTTTGCTATGAACCTCCAGTTTTCCTTTCCAAACTCCAGTTTGAGTCAACCATGTTTTGAAATGATCTTGCTCGAATTTGTGAAATCTTACTGTTTGATCTATATATTCCATATCATCAATCACTAATATTCCTAACTATGTTTAATCAAATTGTTAGTGAGTTTCTATTGATCAAACAAGTGAATTTGTGCATAACTTTATGAATTTATATTTTTGAAAATGCACAAGTCTAAAATTTTCTTGGATTTCAATTCACACTGTTTTGTGAAAATGCAAACAAATGTTTTGAAAACATATCCATACTTTGATTGCATTCAAATGATGTTTCAAAATTGGAAGTTAATATTGTATTTTGAATGTTGGATATGCTTCAAACTTGTCTAGTTGAGTTTTCCCTATCATTCACATATTGATCTTTGATATTCAATGTGTTGCTTGAACACCTTTGTTTGATTCTCTAACTAGTTGGACTTCATGTCTAATGAGTTATCCATATATGAGCTTCAAGCCTATCTTCTAGAAAAGATTTCAATCTGTGAAACAGTTATGCCTACTACATAAATTCTCATTGGCCAAGTTATTCCAAGCTTTATAAATGTTCATTAATGTATTGAATGATAATACATTAACCATTAGTGGAATAACTTACTAGGATAAAATTCTGGAACTCTAGTCATTTGGACTAATAAGTTTGTGCTTCATCATTAATGAATCCTAGTAGTCATTTTGTTACTCAATTACATAAACTTTGTCTTCATCCATCTTTGAGTAACTATATTCAAATTCTTGCTTTGAATGTTCATATACTTTCAAGACTCTTTTCTAAAAAGCAAGTTTATCTCTTGTCATAGCAAAGTCATTGTGCTTATATATCTTTATTGTGTCAAGCATGTTTCGTTAATGCTTTACCTTCATGACTTTTGCTGTTGAGGAAAATGTTCACATGTTCTCTTAATTTTGAAGCATTTTGATTTATTCAACATGTTGACTTCCACCATGTTTAAAGTGAGCATTATTTTCAAGCATGTTTCAAAAATGACTCTTTCATTCATCAAAATTTTGATTTCATAATTCATTATCATGATTTGAAAGAACATTCAAGATTTGAAACAATTTTCATATTTCATTATCATTCTTGAAAAATCTGATTTCATTCATGAACTATGATTTGATAAATGCTTATCATTATGGATAAGATTTTCTATGCTCATTGATCAAACTTACATTCATTCTATCAATGACATCTTTTCTGCATAAAGTATATTTCCAAATTGTCATTGAGAAATAACTTTATTGATATCTACTGCAATTCTGTAATATTTTGAATACTCTAAGTTATGCAGTATGGCAGTGTGATTTATGCTTCATATCTAAGTTATGCAGTGTGCTTATTGCTTCATTCTATTTCTGCTGCAAACTCTGATTCAAATTCTGCTTCTGATATTAATTCTGATTCTGATCTCAATTCTGATTCTAATTACAATTTCAAAGCTTGATCATTGAATCATATGTTGAATCACTATTTTACCATTCATTTTGTAACATTGGTTCAAATCTGAAATTTCTTAAAAATTTAAATTCTGACTTTTGGCTATTTTCTGATAATTGATCATCATGACTATTTCTGCATCAAAATGAAGTCATCAAGTAAATTGTCATGAAGCATTTGTTCGTTTCTATGCCTAAACAGAATTAACTCAGGAGATTCAAGAATTTCAGTGTTTTGCAAAATGGTTTTGATCAAACTAATTTTCATTAAACTCCAAATGATCAAATCTTGCTTTCTGAAAATGGCTAAATGTTTACAAGTGTTGTATGCTCTTTGCTCAAGTTTAATATGATTTAATTGCATAAGAGCATAAGAGTTGTTACCCTTAGTCATGCATTCATTAAGGGGGAGCTTCACATTCTCATGTGTTGTATATCTTAAAAGCTCATCTCCTTTATTTGAAGAAAATCCTTTTAAGCATTCTCATCTACATCTACTATGTTGTATTAGTTTTGATGATGAATGAGTATCATATTTTTCCCTTCATTATCCTAATTTGAAAATATCATATGGAAATGGATATTTTGATATCATGCTACACTAACAAATCTCTTTGGCAAAGAAAGTGCTCAATTTGTAGCAAGAATTCTGTTATGTGCTAGGACATTCCTCAACTGTGATATGAAGTACAAGAAAACTTCTTGAAGCCAGCTGAGACATGTTCTGCAGAAGAGCTGTATGAAGGAAAAGAGAAGGATGGAAATGATCTCATACAAGAAGAAAGCAAGCAAATGGACTTCATTGATCATTTATCAATTTGCAAAATCAACATGAGCATTTCTAATCTCTATCTTTTATATTCATTAGAAACTTTGCACATGTTTGGATTTATATGCTTTAATTGTGAAAGATGTTTTCGAAAACCTCTCCAAACTCTTTCAAACTTGTTTTCATAAAAACATTATTGCATCATATTAAGAATGAAAACAATTTCAAATTGGGGAGAGAAAATCAATTCTTTGATTCTGTCTAATTTAGTTACATACTTGTCTATCTACAAGCATCTCTTCTTTAAACTCAACTTTTTGCTAATGACAAATAAGGGGGAGAGAATGGCATGAAAAATATGTTGGGTTTATTAGATTTTCATATTCATACATATTTTTCTTAAAGTATTTGCCATCATCAAAAAGGGGGAGAATGTTGGTTTTGATTGGTTTTGATGATGTCTTATATAGATGTCATTCTAAAGAGCAAAAAGGTTGCATACTATATTTATCTTGAGTAAATACCCTTTTTGGTCCCTGGAAAAAACACGGATGCCCTTTTTGGTCCCTGAAAAAAAATAAGTCACTTTTAGTCCCTAAAATGAAAAAATAATGTCCTTTTAGTCCTTTTGATCATTTTTTTTGCACATTTTAATCCCTCAGAAATTCCCAAAAAGGTCCTTTTTAGTCCCTAAAAGGGACCAAAATGACATTTTCTTTACTCAGGGACCAAAAAGAGTCAATTGTGTTTTTCCAGGGACCAAAAAGGGTATTTACTCATTTATCTTCTACTTTGACAAATTCTTATATTTAATGTAGATGAAAAAGTTTTGTAATGGAGAATGTTGATTGAAGAAAGAAGTTCTTGCACAATATTATAATATCAAGGAAGCAAGAAGTTATCAAATGATTTTGGGGGATAATCTAGAAGGAGAGAAGAAATTGAAGAAGGAAGAACTTGCAATGCAATGGAATATATTTATTCAAGTTCTTATATTGATGCTAGAAGTCTCCAAGATCATATGGAAGCTGGAATGGATCAATTCAGAGTTAAAACCAGCAAGAAATCAGTTCCATGATGAGCAAACTCGAGTTCATATCTATAACCTCGAGTTCCCTACTTCGCTACAATGGTTTGCTCCTCTGGTATGAACAAACTCGAGCCTGTATCCTCAAACCTCAAGTTTGGAACTCCAAACTCGAGCCCATCATTAACAAACTCGAGCCTGTATTGTCTTCAGCAACTCTGGCGTCTCTGGACAAGGCAAACTCGAGCCTATAAGTTGACAAACTCGAGTTTACAGCGTCTTCAGCATTTCAGCTACTCTGTTCAGCATTTCACTCGGGCGACGTCTGGTAATTCGATGATATATCCTAAACCAGGGATCGGATTGAGGTGAAACCAGTAGCATATGAAACTAGACTCCCAATGCGTCATTATGATATAAAATTAAAGTCAAAAGGAGTTCATATGAAGGAGCTATGAATTTATGAAGTTGACAGTGATATCCACGTCACACAGCAGACCAAGCTTCAATGTTTTGAGTATATCTCACAAACGGCATATCCAATGGAGCTGAAATCAGTGGCATCGGAAAGTAGACTCAAAGGGCTTTCCATCGATAGTTGAAAAAACCAAAACAGAGTTCAGACCAGGGAGATATAACCCTCGAAATTGGACTGTATTTTCAGGATGTTGGATGCTTGCTATCAAGTGAAGCAAACTCGAGCCTATAAGTTACATCCTCGAGTTTAGACAAGACAGAGAGCAAAATATGGTTTTGGAGAGAACCAAACTCGAGCCTAAAACTTAAAGACTCGAGTTTAGCTCAGTCAGAGAGGAATCTAGCTATTCGACAACAAAGGAAATCGCTGATACTCATCTCTCTGATATTATCTAAAGTTCAGATTACATATTGGGATCATTTTGAAATCATCTTGGGTCACGCATGATTCTAATATTCATTCAAAAATGAAGCAAAATGGGCAACTTGCTGGAAAGGTGGATAATTATCTTCAACTGGACAGAAGCAAGTCGATGACAGTCTGGAAAGAAACTCAACCATTCTTCAAGGCAGACAACAAGGCTCCTGCCAACTAAAGCACCTGAATATCAGTGATCCATTCTTGAAGAAACAACATTCAAATATTTAAGTCAGAATTGTTCCCAACAGCTAGAATTTCGAATGGATTCAATTCTGAATGGATATGCAACGGTTACGGTTCATAACGGTAATATTCTTCAACAGACAAAAGCTTCAAACGAATTGAATTCAATTGTCTATAAATAGAAGACAGATTGAAGACAGAAAACGCAGAGAAACAAGCTTACACCTTCAACATGCTATTACTCTGATCTGCTTATCATTTACTCTCTGATTTTTAATGTCTACATATCATAGAGAGTGAAATGAGTTGTATTGTACTTCAGTGTTTATCTATACACTTCTGAGAGAGAAGATTCATTGTAAACATTCTATCTTTCTATTTGTGAGTTACTCAAGATTGGGTGATCTTGAGTGGGAAACACTGATGTGTTGATTACGGCTTGTAAGGAGTGAATCCTAGTGAGAGGATTACTTCGAGTGCAGAGTGTGTAATCAAACAGGTGTATTGATTACAGTTTGTAAGGGGGGTGAATCCTAGTGAGAGGATTACTTCAAGTACAAAATGTGTAATCAAGTTGAAAGAAGATAGTGGATTGAAAATCTCAAGTGGAGCTTGAGGACTGGACGTAGGTCAAGGATTGGGCCGAACCAGTATAAATCACAGTTTGCATATTCTCTTCCCTTATCTCTTACATTCCAGCATATATGTTCGAATGATTACTTATCACTTTATAACTTATTATTGTCATTCAAACTACTTTCAATAAGTTGCAGAAAGAAACCCGTAACCGAATCAAATGCTCTTGGCCAAAACGAGGTGGATACTCTTCTTTATCGACCGAGAGATACCAAATATTGTTGACTTCCAAGATACGAGAAACCAATGCAGGAAAAGGAATGGTAGCTCGAAGCTTAACTTGGGCCTCAGAAATGAAGGAGATCATCTCGTCCATAATCTACTTGTCAATATTCTGTGGTTCCTTGGCAACGAGGAAGGCAAAACGTTCAAAATCTCTTTGCACGAAGTGTGTGAACCTCTGGCCTTTCTGAACTAGACTTCGACTGTACACATACCAAAGAACCCTGTATTCATCCTTCATCATTGCAGGGATGACATTAACTTTCTTGGCCTCACATGGTATATCCGGAAGAAGAATCTTGTGGCACTCGGCAGGAGATAGCTTTGGAGGATCCTCAGGGGAATCAACAATGCCGAGAATGACATTGAGATCGTGAGCTGTGACCTTGATTTCTTGCCCCCGAACCTTTGTGACTAATATATCATCGTCATCTTCTTGAGCGTTCTCTGGAAAGTGCATGTTGTGGTAGAATACACGGGAAACTTCAGGAGACAATGGCTTACTAATACCAAGAAGAGGCATGAAATGAAGAAGCCAATTCGTCAAGTCTAATTTGCACTCTTTCTTGAAGTACTCCAAATCAACATATACTATCGGACAAAAAGGTCTTTTCTCGAAATAGCGTTCATACAGTAGATGATCGTTAACAGCAATGTCGCCAACAATCATACCTGGTGAGGGTTCAGGCAATTGGCCATTTGGAGGACAGCTTGTCGACACTTTCTCTCTCTTGCTACCCGAAGCTTATGATTTCTAGGAAACTGAAATTTTCTGCTTCTTACTTCCCGAGTCCTATGACTTTTGACTAATAGACGTCGTGGGATTCAGTGGGTGATCTTCTTCATCCTTTCAACGAAGTTCATCAATCGTCTTCTCGAAGTCGTCGGAGTCTGAAGGAGGTGGAGATGATGGCTTTGCTCGTTTTCCTCTGTCTTAAGGTAGTGAACCAGTTTGAAATCGAGTCTTCGGCTTTGGAGATCCTTGAATCACTACCTCTTTATTCGATGGTTTGGGGATTGATGGATTCTTGGAGGCTTTGGGTTTAGTGGGTTTTTTAGAAGCGTCAACCTTGGGTCGATAGTGTCTGGATTTCTTCGCAGGAGGTTGTTTGGGTGGTGATTTATCGCCTGAATTCTCCATTGATTTAGTTGAAAGTGGAGAAATTTTGAAAATTTAGGCAATGGGTCCAACAAAGAGGGAAGTGAGATTTGGGAATATGAAGGAATTTAAAGAAAATGAACTGGAGGGAATGACGGTTACGATGAAAGGAATTGATTTATCGATTGAAACAGTAGTAATGATTCATAAACGGATGTAAAGGTATGGGGTTTGAGAGTAAAAGGAAGAAGGGACGGTTAAGGTTTGAAGAGAGCAGAAAAATGGAGAACTAATGGAAATGAAACGATACTTCATTTTAAAAACCTTAACCCTCGATGTTGCTCGAGCAGAGCTATGTTCATGCTCGAGCGGACTTCTTGTCTTGCTCGAGCATGGACGAACACATGCATTCTTAATTTCAAATCAAATGACTATAATTGACCTTCCATCAAGTATATTCTGTGAATACTTAATTTGTAGATGATAATTGGACCATTAGAGTATTGAGATTAAGTCTGCTGCTTTCAATGATTCGTCCATCAGCGTTGCATGCTCGAGCAGACAAATGATGTTGCTCGAGCATCTTTCCTTAATTTTTGTTCTCCCTTCACATATCCAGCTGTTGCTCGGGCAGGCTAACAGGCGTGTTCGAGCAGAGTCCTTTATGAGCATAGTTCACACCCCGTTGTTGCTCGAGCATGGATTTTGGCGTGCTCGAGCAGGATGCTTCCTCTTTGTTTTCTTTGGTACACTTTTCGTTATTGCTCGAGCATAGAGGGAAGGTGTGCTCGAGTAAAGATCCCTCTGTTGACCTCTGTTTTTCGTCATCATAATAGAGCGTCCTACAAAAGCATAAACTCGAAACTCCAATGCCAAATTTAGTAAGTATTTTATTGAATTAAATCATTTGAGGAGAGAATACTTACAATTCATTGGGATTTTCCATACCCAATTCCCAATGGATGAACATGAATTGTTCTTTAGCTAGCTGTTTGGTGAAGATATTGGCCAATTGAAGATGTGTGGGAATGAACATCACTTTGACATCTTTCTTTTGAACATGATCACGAATAAAGTGATGTCTCACATCAATATGCTTGGTTCTAGTGTGTTGAACTGGATCTTTGGCCAAGCTTATTGTGCTGGTGTTGTCACAAAGAATTGGAATCCCCTTCAGGTAAATCCCCAAGTCTTGGAGTTTTTTTTGAGCCACAAGACTTGAGAACAGCAACTAGAGGCGGCAACATATTTAGCTTCAGTAGAGGATACTGCCATAGTGGTTTGCTTCTTGCTGAACCATGACAACAGAGAGCCTTCGAGAAACTATCATTGTCCACTGGTGCTTTTTCTGTCAGTTTTGTATCCAACGTGATCCGAATCAGAATATGCAACTAAGTGTTCTGATTGACCTTTAGGAAACCAGAGACCCAATTCCTTTGTATCCGAGAAATATCGAAAGATTCTCTTAACATGCTCAGCATGTGATTCTTTAGGAGCAAATTGAAATCTCGTGCACATTCCCACACTGAATTGAATATCAGGCCGACTTGCAGTTAAGTATAGTAAAGATCCGATCATTCCCCGATACTTGGTTATGTTAAAGTCTTTGCTCTTTTCTTCATCGGTATTCAAAGAAGCATTTGAACTCATTGGAGTGTCGGCTCCATTAAAATTTTCCAATCCAAAATTTTTGAGCAAATCACGAAGGTATTTCGTTTGTGAGATGAATATTCCATTCTTCCATTATTTGATTTGTAAGCCGAGGAAATAGTTTAGTTCGCCCATCATTGACATCTCGAATTTACCCTGCATTTTCTTTGAGAATTCTTCACACATAGATTCGTTAGAGGCACCAAAAATGATATCATCAACATAGATTTGAACAATCAAAATTTCATTCAGTTTATTACTCTTAATAAATAGAGTTGTATCAGCTTTGCCTTTAACAAAACCTTGATCAAGAAGGAATTTGCTTAATTGCTCATATCAAGCTCTTGGAGCTTACTTAAGCCCATATAGGGCCTTTTTGAGATGATAAACATGATCTGGATGATGATCATTTTCAAAACCAAGAGGTTGCTCAACATAAACTTCCTCCTGAATAAAACCATTTAAAAATGCGCTTTTGACATCCATTTGATAGAACTTGAATCCTTTGAAACAAGCAAAGGCTAGAGGAACTCTTATAGCTTCCAATCTTGCCACTGGAGCATAAGTTTCTTCATAATCAATTCCTTCTTCTTGATTATAGCCTTTAGCAACCAATCTTGCCTTGTTACGGACAATGATTGTTGTTTCATCACGTTTGTTCTTAAATACCCATTTAGTCCCGATAACCAGATGGTCTTTAGGTCTAGGTACTAAGTCTCAAACTTGATTTCTATCAAATTGGTGCAATTCCTCTTGCATTGCGAAAACCCAATCATTGTTTGAGAGGGCTTCGTCAATCTGAGAGGGTTGAATCTGAGAGATGAACATAGAGAAGGTGACTTCATTCAAAGTACCTTTTCTGGTTCTTACTCCTTGATTTACATCACCTATCACTTGGTCTAAAGGATGATTCCTAATAAACCTCCAAGCTTTAGGTTGTGATTGAACATTGTTTTCGCGCACATTTTTAGAAATAGTTTCAAAAACATCTTCAGAATTTTCAAGAGAGGCAGGAGTAGTTTTTGAAAAGAATTGATTTCTATGAGCATTTTCCTCATCATCATCCAAAGGTTTATCAATTTTGGTTTCATTGAACACAGCATGAATGAACTCTTCAACTATAAGAGTACGAGTATTAAAAACTCTATAAGCCTTACTTTTATTAGAGTAACTGATAATTGAATATTTTATACACTTATTTTTGTCTCTTGAATAATAATTTAGGACCCTTTAGCTAATAAATAATGGCTCTTATGTTTATTTGGGCCTTGGGCCTTTTATTGCATTTTAGCTATTTTTAATAATAAAATTCCAGTTTTGTGTTGCTTCACTATTTCTACCATAACTCTTGAACCAGACATCGGATTTGCCTCATTTTTGTCTCATATTTCAGATGATTCAGAGAGCTACAATTGTTATGAAGACATCAAGAGCAAATTCGGTCAAGAAGGAGGTCAATTTTGGAGCCAAAGTCGGATGTACAATTCTGGATTTATTTTGGACCCGAATTTTGTAATTTAAGTCCAGTTATATTTTATTTCTGTTTTGGGCTAAAACTATGAGAGCCCATTTCGTTTTAGGTTATTTTTAAGTATGGCAGCTGCCACAAACATATTCATTCACGTTTTTAACATTAGAGTGGATCAAAATACAAGTTTTCATTTTCTCTCATCATTCTTCATGTTCTTCGCGTTCTTCGTGTTCTTCGTTCGTTCTTCGATTTTCCCAGCCATGATCGGCTAAACTCTTTTGATTAAACCAACGATGAGGATTCCATGATTCATCCAGAGAACTCGTACCTAATCGGTAACTACTCGATTCTGTTTTCATCTTATCGGATTCGATTTCTGGAAATAGTTCGAATATTAGATTTAATATTCGGTTTGGTTCATCCCAAGGACTTAGTTCGGACTAGGTTACGTTGTTGCTGTGCGATTGCACAGTGAGACGCCACTGTCCGGACAGATTCTAGGCGATCGTCTAGGCGAGGAATCTCCGGATGAATGCGAGATTTCGATTCATCCGGAACCAAACGTGGGTTAGTTGTATTTTCATTCAATGATGGAGGTTTCTGGAATCAATTCGTTGGGTTGATCATCTTTAATCTGTCTCTGTTTATTTGATTCTATTTGACTCTGTTTATTGCATTTTGGTTATGTTATTTCGTTTTGTTCTATTCATTAAACCAAACCCCCCATTTTATCATTATGTTTCACTATTGTTATTAAACAAGCCCGCTGCAAATTCGTTGGGAAACGACCCAGGTTCCCTAATTCTGCAAATTAATTATGAACTTGGTTTATTTTGGAAGACACGGCAAAAAATCTTTCCAGTAACCTAGAAATATACCTTCATCATATTTTGAATCAAACTTACCCAGATTATCCTTACCATTATTGTGCACAAAGCACTTACACCCAAAGATGTGTAGATGAGCAAGGTTGGGCTTTCTCCCTTTATAGAGCTCATAAGATGTCTTCTTAAGATTCTTCTGGATGTATGCACGATTTGATATGTAACATGCAATGCTCATTGCATCAGTCCAGAATACTTGAGATGTTTGATTCTCATTCAGCATTGCTCTTTCCATCTTGGTGAGAACAAGATTCTTTCTCTCCACAACACCATTTTGTTGAGGAGTCCTCGGAGTAGAGAAGTTACGATCTATCCCATGAGCATCACAAAATTCTTCAAAAGCATAATTCTTGAATTCTCTACCATGATCAGTTATTATACCTGAAATAGAGATACCTTTCTCATTTTGGACCTTTTTGGCAAATACAACAAACAGATCAAAGGTTTCATCTTTCGATGATAAGAATATAGTCCAACATAATCTTGAGAAGTCATCAACAATAACCAGAGTATAGAGATTGCCTCCAAGGCTTCTTACTCTTGCTGGTCCAACTAGATCCATATGAAGTAGTTGGAGGGGTCTGTCAGATGACATCTCATTTTTAGATTTAAAATATGATTTAGTCTGTTTACCTTTCTGACAAGCATCACAAATCATGTCCTTTTTGAAATTGAGTTTTGGTAAACCAATAAAATCCTTTCTTAGCAACTTGTCAAGTTGAAACATATTGACATGAACTAAACGCTTATGTCATAACCAACTTTCTTCCAAGTTGCTAATAAAGCAATTTTCAGAAGTAATTCTATTGCAATCACTAGAGAGATCCAGAGTGTAGCAGTTACCTGCTCTAGGAGCCCTGGATAAGGCTTTTGATTTGATATTGACTAAGGGTAGATCATTCTTGCTCACAATCAAGCATTCTTCAGAATCGAAGATAACCAAGTTACCTTTGTCTGCACTTTGGCTTACGCTGAGGAGGTTGTGGCAAATACCTTCTACAAGGTATAAGTCTTTGATTTGAGGTCCATCGTTGTTATCAACTTCACCAATTCCAGCAATCCTTCCAGATTGATTTCCACCAAAAGTCACCTTGCCACCACCCTTGGTCTTGAGAATAGAAAATTTAGTATGATCTTCCGTCATGTGTTTAGAGCATCCACTATCAATATACCACTTGTTGGATTTCGATGCTTTTAGACAAGCCTGCAATTCACAAGAAATCAGGTTTAGGTACCCATCTTTTCTTGGGTGTTTTCGGGTTAGTTTGTGTCTTAGGAACCTTATAAGATCCCTTAGGCACCCATTGATAATTTCCTACAGGTTTGCTTTTTCTTTCCTTTTTATGAAAACAAGAAGTACTATGACCTTTACGATTGCAATAATTGCAATGAGCAAAAGGATTTGAAGAATGAACAAATTTTCTAAAATAGTTCATATAAGATTTTTCTCCAAATTTCTTTTTGCCTTTCTTTTTTTTATCAAAATCAGGTTTGTAGCCGATTCCTGATCTGTCATTTGTGAATCTTTGTTGTTTCAACATGACATTGAGCATTTCACTTCCTTTAGTGAATTTCTCAAGTGCTTTTGTAAGATAAACATTATTTTTCTGTAAATCAAGACAATCTTCACAAATGATGTTTTCAGAAGAAGAAAGATTTTTCACTTGATGTTCAAGAGTTATATTCTTCTTTTTCAAAACAATGTATTTCTCAGCAAGTTTTCAAATTCAGATTGTACAAGATTGTACTCAGCAAATAACTCTTTGTAAGTTGATTGCGAGTCATATACCTCATTGACATTTTCAGTTTGCTCTTCTTCTTGAGCTACGAGACATATGTTGGCTCTTTCCTCATTTTCAGCTTCATCTTCGTCGGATGAGCTGTCTCCCCATATAGCTAACACGTAAGCTTTTTTCTTGAAATTATTGAATTTCTTCTTCTCTTATCTTTGTTCTTCAACTGGGGGCATTCTGACTTGATGTGGCCAGGCTTTTCACATTCATAGCAGATGATTGGCTTTTTCTTCTCAAAGCTGGAGCTACCCTTGTGAAAACTTCTTGTATCCTTGGCCCTTCTTGTAGAACTTCTTGAATCTTCAGACCATCATGCCTAGCTCTTCATCTTCATCTTTTTCATCATTATCTAATTCCTTTGCTTCTTTGACAGCTTTGAGAGCAATTCCCTTGTTCTTGCTACTGATCTCATCAAGTCCTTTTCTGAACTTGATCTTTCCTTCATATTTGGACACACTGCCGAACAAGGCTGCTACAGAGCTCATCGACTCACCACGAGCTTCTTCAATAGCTGTAACTTTAGCTTCCCATTCCTTACTGAGGATATTGAGAATCTTCCTCGCTTGGACAGGTTGTTCATAACTTTTGCCCAAAGCGGCAAGTTGGTTAATCAAATGAGTGAATCTCAGTTGGAATTCGATAATGGATTCCCCATACTTCATACGAAGAAGATCATACTCGGTCATGAGGGTATTGATCCTATTTTCCTTGACTCCGGTTGTTCCTTCATGAGCTATCTCCAGTGCATCCCACATAGCTTTAGCAAACGGCAATGTGCAAATACGAAAATACTCTTGTTGACTTAAAGCACTTTGCAACATGAGGACAACTTTACTGTTGAGTGTGACATTTCTCTTGTCATTATCATCATAGGTGTCTTTAGGCTTTGGAACTCTAAGTCCATTTTCGAGAATAGTCGGATTGTAGTCTCCATTCTCGAACACTCTCCATAAGCCATATTTAGTAGCCATAACAAAGACTTTGAATTTCGCTTTCCAGAAAGAGTAGTGCTCTCCACTAAAACCGGGCGGTCTATTGATCGAAGCTCCATCAGGCAATATTCCTTCCATTGGATCTTTTATCTAGGATGTTAATCCTCAAGTAAATAACCACGCTCTGTTACCAAATGAAAGGTAGGAATATCACCTAGAGGGGGTGAATAGGTGATCTCAACAAATTTTCGCGAATCGCACACAAACTTAAGTAAGACAGAAGCAGAGAAGGGAAAAAGAAACAAGGCAATTTATACTGGTTCGGTCTAACACTTCGACCTACGTACAGTCCCCAAATCCTTTGGGCATTTCACTAATCACAAATGGTTATAATTACACACTCTGTACTCGAGATGATCCTAATTCACTAGGTCTCACTCCCCCATAGAAGTTGTAATCGTACACCCACACTTAAGGTTCCTCAACTTTAAGATTTAAACCGAAAATGGAATAAGTGTTTAAATAACTCCTCACGAGTGGATAATAAATGAACACTGAAGAACAATGAATTTCCGAAGATATTAAAGAAACAGATGAAACAGCAAATTACAATAAGTTCGATTTGAATGCATAGTGTTTCGGTAGTTGGAGAATTCAATGCTTCTGCTATTTATAGATGTTGTAATAAATGACCGTTGGTGAAGCTTGAGGATTAACTGTTGAGAGTTTTGAATATGTCCTTTAGAGAGATGAAGCTCGGTTAATATTTTCGCCGTTCAAATAATCCAGGTGGATTTCGCAGTCACGACATTCTCTTCATTCCTTTTGTTTTGCCCATTCAGAAAAAGTATTTAATGCGCAGATGGAATGTAAGAGAAAACCTTACATTGATCTGAGTATTGGCTACGGAGATTATCACTGCTATGGAAACTGCATTTAATGCTTCTCTGACACAATTTGCTTTCTGCAAATTTGTTGTTTAATCCATGATAAAATCATCTGAAACTCATTAACAAACTGATTAAAAGCAATTAGGATTAGTAATGAGTAACGATGTGAAGTAATGAGATTAAACACAGTGATTTATATTTTTTACGCAGACGGTGATTTGAAAACAGGGGATCATGCTCTCTTTGCTCGAGCAACAAACCATGCTTGCTCGGGCAAGCTTCTTTTGCAGCAAATACAAATTGGTTTCTATCGCTGATGCTTGAGCATGACATTTCCTCTGCTCAAGCATAGTGCTCGAGCATGACATATTCATGCTCGGGCAAGACCCAAACTGAGGCGAAGATGAGTATTCATATCGTTGTTTCTCAGGCATGAAAGACTTCATGCTTGAGCAACAAATCACCAATGCTCGAGCAAGCCATAAGGCATGCTCGGGCAAAGGTCAAGTGAAAAGGAGAAGATGAAGGTTTAACGACGCTGCTCGAGCAGGCTTTTCCCTTTGCTTGAGCATGGTGCTCAAGCATGACATATTCATGCTCAAGCACAAGTCATCCAAAGGCGAAGAATAAGAAATTGAAAGATGCTTCTCGAGCATGCATTTACCTCTGCTCAAGCAGGGTGCTCGAGCAAGCCTTCATCGCTGCTTGAGCATGACTCTTCAACTTTGTAAATTTGTTGCTTGTCACGCTGATGCTCGAGCATGCTACATTCCCTGCTCGAGCATGGCTCTCCATCTTGTATTTCTTTGCTATAAGCCCAATGATGCTCGGGCATCACAAAATACCCTGCTCGAGCAAGCTTCTCTGAAACACTTAAACAACCTATTAGATTAGGTATGCTCGGGCATGAGCTAACCCTTGCTCAAGCAAATCATAACTTAAACACATATTACTTAATTCAATAACTTAGAATTTGTAATCATCAAAACACATCGAGAACTAACATGTACTATGGTGGAGAGCATTCTTACGATTATTGCTCTACTAACCCTGAATTTGTCAACTATGTGAACAACTAACAGGGGTAGCAACACCAACAATCCATACTCCAACACATGCAATCCAGGATGGCGACAAACACATGAATTTCTCTTGGAATTCACAAAATCAACTACCTGCTGGTCCCTCAGCAGGCCAGTCATACTCCAATAGATCCTCAAATCCACCAGGGTTCAACCAAAAAGCAAGGCATTGACTCAACCCCACAATCTTCCATGGAAAGCTTATTCAAGGAGCAGATGGCCAAGAACAACACCATCATACAAAGCCAGCAAGTAAGGTCTGGGGGTATGATGGCCGAGTTGAGTCTAGTCAGGTCAGGGACTCCAAACTCCATGATGGCTCAGTCTAGATTAGTGTTACGGTTTGGTTGTTAAGGGTTCTGGTTGTCCCCATTAAGCAGGCGTCATCTTCTCGATCCATATCTCGATTAACTTGCATTTCCACCATATGTGCAAAGTCGCTCAGGCGACTTCTTCGCCTCTGCTTTCTGTGCCTTTATTTATAGGTTCGTTTGATTTTTTGATTGTAAGACTTAACGTCAGCTAGGGCGAGCTACACATGTACTACAGAATGTACCTGAAAATCAAAGGTAGAGAGAGTGAGCTTGGTGGGGTAAAACACAAGTTATTGGGAAGAAACTTACAAGCATAAAAGGTATCTTCAGTCCCCAGCAACGGCGCCAAAAACTTGTTTATCGTCCCACAGAGACTGTTAATACCAAAGATGATGCGGGTTTCTTGTGACAGTTGTGTGAATTACAAATATGGTTGGTTTGTTGTTTTCGCTATTACTAATGACAAAAAGAAAGTAAATGATCGGATGTCAGAAAAAAGATATCAGTTTAAAAGTAGGCTGAGTTCGGATTTCATCCTAAGTTGCATTATTCCCCTAGTTTGCATGCAACGCACTACTATAGCAATTATGCTACACAGCTTCAACAATGCTACAACAAAACTGTCTTTCACAACGGTATTCAGCTAACCTACCACTATCCTATACAGAAGCGTTTGCATTCTGTAAGTACAGTACTCGCTATACTTCTCCCATATTCCTATAGGGATTTTCCAGTTTAGACTATCGGTTTTGACCTAGGTGTTTTGGTTATGAGCGGTATACCTATTCCTGTAGCCTATAATTTAGGTCCACCCGTGCACAGGCTTGCCCAGCAAACATTGTCTAACAAATGTCTAACCTCGACTCCCGTCCGATAAGCCGAGGCCACTGATCTAGCCCTTAGCATCTGCTAACCGACTATAAGTTAAATTACTGTTAAACAAACCAAATGTGTTAAATTAAGAACTTAGCAAATATTGGGTTCATTATACAACTTATAAATTCATCTTTACTCAACCAGTGGAAGTTTAGTTTATGACTGATGAGGGAAACACAAAACAGAGCAATGCAAAATAAAATAAAGAAAGAAAACAAAGGAGCTTATCGGAATGATCGATGGTGTAGGGAGTATCTTGTAACGCGACATCTTTACGTCTTCTACAGTCCATCTGGTTCTAGGGAAGAGTTGGGTCTCGTCTACAGTATTCTTGATCGGTCGTTCTCTCAATCCTCAGGTGTAAGTCCAGTCGAATTGGAATTGTACTGACTACTCTGACTCTCACAACTTCGACAACCCCTTTAGGTTTAGCCGCGCTTTCCTCTTATAGTCAGGTCCTTTCACATCGTACGTCTAGTGAGTTGGGCCTTCCAAATGTGTTAGGTCGAAATCTCCAGATTTGGTTAATTGATTTTATTTTAATGCTGCGGGATTCTCCAAGTCTTTCCTTTGATTCTCCGCAACTTTTGATTCAGACTTAATCAATTCAACCGCCATCTAAACATATGTCTGGATGACCTGTATTAATTTTCTGAAAATTCGTAAGGAAAGGTTAGAGTAACATATCGCATAATTGTGTATCACTTATGATGCTACAGCATAGTGGTTGCATTGTATTGCTAACAAAGATGTGAGTAAACCATATGCTATAGCATTATATCAGCTTCGTTATGCGCTTCCACGGTAAACCATAAAGTGACCTTTTTCTTATGCACATGAGCAAGATAATGATATGGATGCAACAATTAGTAGGATCTATCTTCTATTTCCCTATGTGCATGAATTCTCACACATTTTATAAGCTAGCATATAATTATGCTCAGATTCACCATTCAAAACACATAGGGAAAACATGGCATAAATATGACTCATCAACAATGCCTCGAATAGCTACTAGGAGAAGCTGTTACATTAAGACATGCCAATCATGAGACTTTTGGTCTACAATTTCAAGTTTTTCATCAACACAAGCTTCTTAAAATTTGAAGAATAGCCTGAGGGAACTTTTATGCCATGTAAACACTCACAAAATCTTCTTGTCTCATCCTTAGACAAATTATGAGAAGCTGGGAGATAATAAGTTCTTTTACCATATGGCCTTGGATGTAAGTCTTCTTGTATTCCCATTGCTTGCAAATATAATCTTGCCTTCACACTATCATTAGAAGTACTTTGTATGTTGAAAAGTGTCCCAAAAATACTGTCACATACATTTTTATCTACATGCATGACATCAATACAATGTTTCACATCAAGATTACGCAAATATGGAAAATTGAAGAAGACATATCTTTTTTTCTATATCTTTTTTTTTTCATTTCTACTCTTTGCAGTCTTACTAAATATGACATTGATATTTTTCACTTTTTCATAAACTTACTCTGTAGTCAATGCCTACTGAGCATCTTGAAACTCCTGGCCACCAAAACAAGCTTTCTTTAATCTATGATATAGGTGGCCCGGTCTAAGAAATCTTCTATGGTCAAGATAAATCATCTTTCTTCCATGTTGAAGTTGTGTGCCTTCTTCACAAACCAGACATGTTTTATGGCCTTTTACATTATACCCTGACAAGTTTCCATATGTTAGGAAGTGATTTATAGTACAAAAGATCATGGCTCGCATTTTAAAAACCTTCTTCTTGCTTGAGTAAAAAACTTTGACACCTTCTTCCTACAAGTCTTCGATCAAGGGCTCTAGGTAAACGTCAATGTCATTTTCGAGTTGTTTTGGTTCCGAAATCAACATAGACAACATGATGTACTTTCATTTCATGCATAACAGAGGAGATAAGTTGTAAATAATCAGGAAAATAGGCCATGAACTATGTACTGCTACAACTACCATAAGGATTCATGTCATCTATGCTAAGGCTAATCCTAAAATAATTGAATCAGCCAGATGTCGAATCTTTCCATAAAAAATCCTCTCATCTGAATGCTAGCTCAAATTTTTTGCATCATTTTCATTAGCAAACAGGCATTTGAACCTTGGTATGATTGAAAGATACCACAACATTTTTGCAAGACCTGATTAGTACCTTGGGGTTTTACATATCAGACACTTTTGCTTATCTTGAAACTCTTTCCTATACAATATCCAATCATTTGAGCATATATGGATCTTTTTATACTTCATCCACAGTGGACATAGTATTTTCTTATCATCATAGTATCGACCCGACAACACATTATCATATGGAAGCATGTCCTTAAAAGCCTCAAGCGTTTCTAAAAAACTCTTGCACTTCAATCATGTCGTGCTTTCAAGTTTACCAATTTCAATACTGATTTTAATAACTGATATTTTTTACACCCTGGGTACATCGGCTTCCCTGTATCACTGCACATATTACCATCTGCATGTGATTGCTCAAAAGCCTTTTCTCCTACATCATGAATAATGTTCTTTATCCCATCATCCATATACGTGTCATTATCATCAAAGGCCACTTCCCCCTATTGAGATGCATTTGGCATTTCTATTTCTTCATCATGCCATACCTATACTATATAACTCTTACAAAATCCTTCACAAATTAAATGTGTATATATATCTAAACATTTAGTCGCCTCTCATTCAAACATTCTACACAAGGGCAATAAAATATCTCACTATAATCATCGGCATTTCTTTTAGAAAATTCTAAAATTCCCTCACCCCATTATCATATTCAATACTCATCTGTTTAGTTTTTATCCAACTGATCCATATTTGAATTCCTATAGATAAAAGATTTAACATAAATTATCCCAATAGTTAAGATACATTATCACATTGAAGCCACTACATGGAAACAAAAAGCATATATCAAACACATAAATACCAATAAAATTGTCGTGGCAGTATTTATTTTTAAACTAATGTTGTTCAAATTACTAACAAATAATCATACCTAATGTTTTCTATTGATATAAAATTGATAGTGTATCCACTGTCTACAACAACATGAAGCACACTAGTTTTGGTCTATATATTTACTGGGATATGATCTGTTAGTTCTCTATTGGTTTTGATGATAACGGACAATTGTAAACACAGATGAAGTTTGTCTTTGTAAAGTGAAAAACTTACTGTCAAAGGCAAACTCGATTTTCAGTTTGGAAACTCGAGTTTTGGCCTGACAGAGAAATGCTCAAATTTTTATAAAGAAAGGCAAACTCGAGCTAGGATTTGAAAACTCGAGTTTTGGCCATACAAAGAGCATTCAAGTTTTTCGCTGAACAAAGCAAACTCGAGTTTGATTTTGAAAACTCGAGTTTTGACAAGACAGAGAGCAACCAAACTTTTCGAAGATACCAAAACTCCAGTTTCCATTTGGAAACTCGAGTTTAGGCTATACAGAGAGTTCTCTAAGTTTCCAACTATTGGTTTTGATTAGTTTTGATGATGTCTTATATATGTGTCATTCTTAAGAGCAAAAAGATTGTATGATATATTTATCTCCTACATTGACTGACTACTATATTTTATGTAGATTAGTTCAAGTTGAATAATAGCTCAAGAAGGAAATAAGTTATTTTAGAAAGAAGAAGTTGACATATTGAAGAATCAATTTATGAATATGATCAAGAGAAGAAGAAAGGAAGAAGAAATTGCTAAATGAAATGATAAAATCATTATACAAGTTGTTATATTGTTTCTACAAGTCTCCACGATGATATGGAAGTTGGAATCGCTCAATTCGGAGTTAAAACGAACAAAAACGAGGTTCTGGATTGACAATTCTCGAGAATGACCTTCAATTCTCGAGAATTCACTTTGCTACAGTGATCTGCGCGTTGCTACAGTTCAATTCTCGGGAATCTCATCCAATTCTCGAGAATGCATTCTGCTACAGTGATTTCCACCAAGAATCCCGTCAATTCTCGAGAATCATCAGCAATTCTCGAGAATGAAGCTACTCTGATCAGCTCTATTTCACGTCCAGCACTGGCGACCTCTGGTAAATTGATGATATCTCCCAAGAAAGATATCGGATTAAGGTGAAACCAATTTTGTTGGAAACTAGACTTCCAACACGTCCTAGTCGCACAAGATTCAAGCCCAAAGGAGGTCATATGATAGAGATATGAATTTTTGAACATGACAGTGGAATCAACGTCACATAGCAGACCAAGCTTCGGTAATTTGGGTGTATCGCACAAACGAAAAATCCGATTGAGCTGAAATTGGTGGCATATGAAAGTAGACATCAATATATTTCCATGGAAATATAATTTGCAAACGTCGGAGTTTGGACCATGGAGATATGGTCCTCGACAATTGATAGTCTGTTCAAAGATGCTGCAGAAACGTTGGTTGATGATAACGGACGAACTACAATAAGTTTGGAGCTAATTGTTCTTGCATTAGAAAGAAGGCTTTAAAGAGTCTAAGTATTTGAATCAGAATCAACTTGTTTTCATCTCCATAAGAAATTGATTCTTGAGTATTAAACGAATCAGCTTATATCAGATTCAATCATCAGAGTCCAACAGCTTCGGATTCTCGAGAATGGTTTTGGATTCTCGAGAATTACCTCTGATTCCCGAGAATGGTTTCAGATTCTCGAGTATGGTCTTACCTATTCAGTTTACGAACTTCATTCACCGCCTGATTCTCGAGAATGGAGGTTCATTCTCGAGAATGCCTTTAGTCAGAATATCTCACCTAATGCTGATTCTCGAGAATGGCATAGGATTCCCGAGAATGCCTTTGTCCGAATTCATGCTCTGTTTTCTATAGTTTCTGATTCTCGAGTATGAGCTTGGATTCTCGAGAATGCCCTGACAAACTCTCTTCCTGTCTTCTGCAAAAGATAGATTCTCGAGTATGGAAAACAGATTCTCGAGAATGGTCTGAACGATCAGAATTCATTCCTTCTGTAAACTAACTAATTCTCGAGTATCAAATCTGATTCCCGAGAATCAACGAGGATTCATTTCTAGATTCATTCTATTTCCTTCTGTCAATTCTCGAGAATGCCAAGTGATTCTCAAGAATGCATTTCCAGGTTCTTATGTTGTGATCTGATGAATGTTCAATTACTTCTGTTAATCATTGGGTTATTTTCTAATTATCATTAAACATCTTCAAACTCATTTATATCATATTTAATCATCTTCTTGAGTGATTTTCAGATGTTTAGACAGGAATTTGAATTATGCCGAGGTGTCACCGAAACTGACAGAGCCAACAGTGAAACACCAAAACTGACAAGAAGCAGAGTTGACACAATACAGGATGCTCATACTTCCTTTATCGATATTCTAAGCCACTCTTCTACAGAGACCACGCGAACAACATTCTGCAAAGAAACCCAAGATAATGGCTTGGCAGAATGTGCACATATCTTCAGTCAGAACAATGATTCTGCAAACACGATTGAATATTTAAATCAGTTGAAATGAAGTCGAAGCAGCTTCCGTCCAAACGGCTATATTCAAGACACTCAACAGAATTATTCAAGCTTCATCAACAGCTAGCTATTGCAGTATCTATATTTACCAGAAGCACTGAGTTCGCAACATAAGAACAAAGAACTGACAAAGAATAGAGTTGACAGCGATGAACTTGATACAAGTGACCCATGCTGCAGAATTACTTAAATCAATATTCTGTGTCAGACAAGCGCATGGGCAGCAACCTATAAAGAATACTCAACTAAGTAGACATTAAATCATGGCTTGACAGAAAGCGCTGATAACTTCAAACCGAACGTTGCTTCTGCAGATTGAATATTTAATCGACTGAAATGGAGACGAAGGAATTCGTGTGCAACGGCTATAATCCAAGTCACAACGGATTCATTCAAACTTCACCAACGGACATATAATGCAACGCTTATAAATACCTAAAGGATTTGAGTTCGTGAAAAGTGAAGAACCAAGAAGCAGAAACGAAAATAACTTAAGTTGTTCATTACTCTTTCAGTTTTCTTTTTGTACAGTATCTTTGATACATAGAGCTTCAGTGTTTATCATTTATCTACTCAGTAAGGAGTCTAAACACTATTTGTTTATCTGTAAATCTTAACGTTGTGGAACCTTAAGAGTGGGTGTACAATTACAACTTGTAAGGGGGAGTGAGTCCGAGTGAAGGATCATCTCTACAGAGTGTGTAATTGTATTTGTATCTTTGATTACAGCTTGTAAAGAGGAGTAAGGCCTAGTGAGAGGATTACTCGAGAAATACAGAGTGTGTAGTCAAGATTAAGATAGTGAAATCCCGGAGTATTTCTGGGGACTGGACGTAAGTCAAGAGTTGGACCGAACCAGTATAAATTCTCTATGTCAATCTTCTATTCTCTATCTCTACTTTGCCTTTGATTAACATCTGTTGAGTGGGTGACAGTGTTCTTGAGCAATCAACGAAAGAATTTTATAATCACCTATTCACCCCCCCCCTTCTAGGTGATATTCCACCTTTACCAACGCTTTATGGAAACTCGAGTTTGCATCACTTGAGAACAATACTCATCTGTGACCTTGTAAAAACTCTCGTGTTGAAATCAACCATGTTTTTCAATGTTTTCTCATAGAAGACAAAACTCGAGTTTTGTTTTCAAAACTCGAGTTTCATCCTTACAGAGAAATTTCCAAAGTTTTCAAAGAAAGTGAAAACTCGAGTTAAGTTTTGGAAACTCGAGTTTTGACCAGGCAGGGAGCTCTGTCAAATTTGAATGTTTTGAAAACTCCAGTTTTGTTTTGGAAACTCCAGTTTTGAGATTTTGGACTAAAACATGATTTTTCATCAAGAGTCCAAAACTCGAGTTAGTCACTTAATGACTTGAGTTTTGCACTGTTCACTAAGCTTGTCCAAAAATGCCAAATCGTGATGTTTGTCTCTGAAAGGAGAAAACTCGAGTTTGGATTGAAAACTCGAGTTTCGGTATTTTACTGAAAGAACACTGAAGCATGAAAACTCGAGTTTTGATGAACTAACTCGAGTTTCCATCACGAAATTTGAATTTCAAATAGAACGATTTTATGAAATGCTTATGTTTGATCTCAATACTTTGTATCATCACTCATTACTATTCTTAACTATGTTTAATCAGTTTGTTAGTGAGTTTCAGATGATTTAGACAGGATTAAATTGAGATTGAACAAAAAGCATAAAGTATGTCAGCACATTAAATGAGGAGTGCAAAAACCTTGCATGCTTTTGGACAAACATTCTTCACACTTGTAGGAGTTAATGTTTGTCTTCTACATCCAGCAAACTGCTCCCTCAACGGATTAATAGTCAGAGAGTCAACTCTGAATTTCTGAAAAATTGGATCAACCAAAGAGTAGAGAGAGAAGAAGACCAAAACCTTCATTAATCATCCTTTAATCTCTCCAACGGTTATATGAGGATTTATAACGGTCATTTAATGATCTCTACCTATAAATAGAGATGCATTCAATTCCTCTAACCAACCAATCTGTGCAAGAACGAAAATCATTAAAAGTGTCAACTACTCTTTGAGTTTTTCTTGTAAAGTATCTGTTGATACATTCATTCTTCAGTGTTTATCATATCTATTCTTAGAGAGAGTTTTATTGATTGTAAAGAATCTCAAGTCAAGGGGACTTGGAGATTGGGTTATTGATTATAATTTGTAAGGGGGAGTAAGTTCTAGAGAGAGAATTACTCTTGAGTGCAGAATGTGTAATCAATCTTGATAGTGAGAAATCCCAGAGAGTCTGGGGACTGGACGTAGGTCAATTGGTTGGACCGAACCAGTATAAATCTTTGTGTCTTGCTTCTCTTCTCTATACTCTATTTTATCTCTATTTCCTATCTGAAAAACAGAGCATACGAAAAAGATTTTTAGAATCCCCAATTCACCCCCCCCCTCTTGGTGATTCAAGCTCTACTTTCATGATCCTGTTAAAAAAAATTGTTTTATTCTTTTGGTGAAAGGTTCTTTACCCATCAAACGGTTACACACCACAAGAAACTTAAAATTGAACTTTTAGTATGACATATATGAAAGTAAAGAGAGCCAGAAGAATTTGAGATACTAAAGAAATTTGTCAACTTAAAATAGGAATCTCTCAAAGTGAAAGTGAGAACACAATACCATAACATAATTCATTTGGTGATATTTACATAATTTAGACTCACATATATTATGCAACTTGAGTTTATTCCCCACTTCACATCTTTAAAATATTATTCTCAGTAATAATGAAACTTTAACACATTCTTTTACTGGTAGTCAATTCCAACAATACAGATAAACCATATTCTATTTAACTCACTCAGATTTGAGATGCAAAGGTTTAAGGGTAGGCGTGAAATGAAACAAAGTTATGAAGGTAAAGTTTTCATGCCACTTTCAGTCTTTTGGGATCAAATCTAGCAGCTCAGGAGACACCTCCTCATTTCTTGACCCACCACTACCATTTATCTTTCTTAACACCACAACAACAAATTAAAAAACCATATGGAAAATCACCTTCTTGTTCGTTTCAATCACCAAATACCTACAAGAAATTCAAGAAAACCCACTAGTAAAAAAACATAGCAAAAGGATGCATCAAAAAACATATGAAAGTGAGGTAAATATATTATTGAAAACTAAATATTCATTACCAACAGTGGAGCCCACAAGCACATTTCATCGATTACTAATTCAACCCTTTCTAAAAACCAAAAAGAAAAGAAGAAAAATAAGAAAGTGATATCAAACCGAAAAACCTCTTGCTACAGCTTGGTGTATCGCCTTTGAGCTAAGCAAACAAAAAGTGAGCTCAGAGCTAATGAGAGAGAAAGAAAAAAAAGCGGGGAGCGACAGATGAGTTCAAAAAAGCGACAAAGCTCAGAGTTATCAAGACAATAAGAGAAGTGCCGAAAGGGGAATTCAACTTGCGGCGTGACGAAGAGAGGACTCAGAGAGCGATTTTTAATTTGGGGATAATCTTTTAGACCGATTATGCTCAAAATAAGGTCTTAAAAGTTTACCTTTTAGACTGATTATTTTTAATGGTTGGTGTGCTGATTATCCTTATTTTTCATCTGAGAGTGATACCCCCATTTGTGCATGCGATGATAATGAATGGTGCTCTGTTTGCACTAATTTGGTTAAGGCTGCATTGTTTGGTGATTCTGATTTGCTTGATGATTCTACATTACTTGTAGACTCTGATATTGATTCTGAGTTTGAGCTTCATCCTGATCCTAACGTGCATCCTGATTCTGATTTTGATGAGCTTAATTCTGATTTTGATGAGCTTAATTCTGATTTTGATGAACTGAATTCTGATGTTAACCTTGAGCTGTATAGACACAGTCCTTCTGCTTGTGCTTCTTTGAATATGGTTTCAGGTATTCCCAGTGTGATGACATCAGAGTTGTTGCAACAACCACCCAAGCTTCTCCTCCACCGAGCAACCGCCCAAACTAGAGTTGAAATCCCTTCCGACCATCCGAAGTATGCATTTACGGAGGAGAATGAGCGGTTGCCGAGTCATTGTGGCAAATAATCTCACGATCGATCAAGAAGAGAAGCCGCTAAGCTTATTGAGGGTGAACAAGAAAGCTATTGGGTGGACATTGGTGACATAGTTGGCATTAGCCCTTCTATGTGCATGCACCGGATTCGTTGGAAGAGGACTCTAAGCCGGTGAGGCAACCCCGAGACGCCTTAATCCTCTTATCCTTGATGTGGTGAAGAAGGAGGTCACTAAGCTTCGCAAGCCGGCATCATCTATCCTATTTCGATAGCCGGTGGGTTAGCCCACCCGGTGGTTCCCAAGAAGTCCGGAGTTACCGTAGTAGCCAATCGGAAGAATGAGCTCATTCCTACTCGAGTTCGAATAGTTGGAGAGTTTGCATTGACTATAGGAGACTCAACCAAGCCACTCGCAAGGATCATTACCCTCTACCTTTCATTGATCGGATGTTAGAGCGATTGGTGGTAAGTCTCATTCTTGCTTCTGGATGGCTACTCTGGATACTTCCGGATCCATATTGCTCTTGAGGATCGGAGAAGACGACCTTTACATGCCCCTTTGGGACATATGCTTACCGAAGGATGCCTTTTGGCCTCTCGCAATGCACCCGGCACCTTTCGGCGTTGTATGGTGAGTATTTTCTCCGAGTTCCTAGAGGACTGCATGGAGGTTTTCATGGATGATTTCACTGTATATGGGTCTGATTTTGATGCATGCTTAGCTAATTTGTCTAGAGTCTTGCATAGGTGTATTGAATCTAATCTTGTCTTGAATTATGAAAAGTGTCACTTTATGGTTGAGTCGTCGCATAGTCTTGGGACACATAGTGTCTAGGAAAGGGATTGAGGTAGACCCGCTAAGATAGATGTGATTATCGCTTTGCCTTACCCCGCTTCGTGCGGGAAGTTCGCTCTTTTCTTGGCCATGCGAGGTTTCTATCGACGTTTCATTCGAGATTTCAGCAAGACTGCTCAACCCTTGTCCAACCTTACGCATAAGGACACCGACTTTGTCTTTGATGATGCGTGCAAGGCGGCCTTCGATCACTTGAAGCGTTGCCTTACTACAGCCCCAGTGATCCAGCCCCCTGATTGGCACCTTCCCTTTGAGTTGATGTGCGATGCTTCCAACTATGCAGTTGGTGCTATCTTGGCACAACGGGTTGATAGAGCCTCCCATGTGATTGCCTATGCCTCCAAGACTTTGGATTTTGCTCAGTCTAATTACACCACCACTGAAAAGGAGTTGTTGGCCATTGTATTTGCCTTCGATAAGTTTAGGTCATATCGCTAGCTAGTAGAGTCATTGTTTTCTCGACCATGCAGCTTTAAAGTTTCTTTTGAAAAGGCAGATGCTAATCCACGACTCATCCGGTGGATGTTGTTGCTCCAAGAGTTTGATGTGGAGATTCGAGATAGAAGTGGAGCACAAAACTGGGTAGCTCACCACTTGAGTCGTATCACTCATTCTCCCTCTCACCCCTCTTCTATTCAGGATGATTTCCCTGATGAGCAGCTCCTACAGCTGCAAGTTAAGATCCCATGGTATGCTGATCTGGTTAACTATTTGGTCGCTGGTGTTTTTCCTGTAGATTCCACTAGGGCCCAAACCTTAAAATTGAAAAGTGAGTCTAAATACTATGTTTGGGATGACCCTTATCTCGTGGAAATTTTGTAGTGACCAAGTAGTTAGGAGATGTGTGCACGATCATGAGTTTCACTCTATATTACATTTTTCTCATGCTTCTGCCTGTGGTGGTCACTTTGGACCCCAAAGAACTGCTAGGAAAGTGTTAGAATGTGGATTATTTTGGCCTTCCCTGTTTCATGATGCCCATTTGTTTTGCAAATCATGTGATAACTGTCAGAGGGCAGGGAGTATTCCCGTCGGCATGAGATGCCCCAAAACCCTATATTGTTTTGTGAGATCTTTGATGTTTGGGGTATTGATTTCATGGGTCCATTTCCTGCTTTATATGGTTACACTTACATTTTGCTGGCTGTTGATTATGTTTCGAAATGGGTTGAGGCGAAAGGCACCCGGACTAATGATTCTTCTGTGGTGGTGGACTTTGTTAGGTCTAACATTTTCTGCAGGTTTGGCATTCCTCGAGCTATTATCAGTGATCAGGGTTCCCATTTTTGCAATCGAAGCATGGGTGCCTTGCTACGCAAGTATGGAGTGCTTCACAAGGTTTCCACAAAGATACCATCCTCGGACCAATGGTCAAGTCGAAGTCTCAAATAGAGAGATTAAGCAAATCCTTCGAAGACCGTCAACTCTACCCGGAAAGATTGGAGTAAGCGACTAGATGATGCTTTGTGGGCATATCGCACCGCCTACAAGACTCCGATTGGGATGTCTCCCTATCGGATTGTCTTTGGTAAGGCATGTCATCTTCCGGTTGAGTTGGAGCATCAAGCCTATTGGGCTATTAAGCAATGCAACATGGATTTGGCTAAGTCCGGGATGGAGAGGAAGCTGCAGCTGCAAGGGTTAGATGAGCTTAGATTGGATGCCTATGAAAGCTCACGGTTGTATAAGGAAAAGACTAAGGCATTCCATGATAAGCATATTCTGAGGAAAGAATTTTCGTGGGCCGAAAGTTCTTCTATTTAATTCCCGTCTGAAGTTTATGCAGTAAGCTTCGATCTAGATGGGATGGCCCTTGTTGTTGAGCTATGTGATCCACCCACAGGACGGACTTTTAAGGTCAATGGGCATCGCCTCAAGACATTTCATGAGGAATCCCCACAGCAGCCTGAGGAAGCAGAGATTCTCCTCATTGATGCCACTTATCCTCCATAAACCCTTGGGGAGTATTCTTCTTTCTTCTCCCTCCTTCTCTTTTATTTGTTTTCCTTTTCTACTTTGCTTTTGAAAATAAATACATTCTTTCTTTCTAATGATTGCTACACATTATGAACTAGGACATTTTGGTTTTAATGGATCATTCAGTTTAGTCTGGAACTCTTGACTCTTCGATTACAAGTCTTGGTAGTTGATTTGATGTTGTTGATTACCTAAGTTGGTATTGACCTTGTGAGGTTTTGGGCCTGCATGAATGGAATTCATCTTTTGCCATTCTTTCTTTCATGTGTGCATATCTCATGATTTGTGTTCTCTAGAACTTGCTCCTTTTCTTTTTGAAACTACATTTTTCACTTACGTGCATAAGTATGATGGAAGCTTGTTTTCTTTCTTTTATTCTCCTCACTTTGGCCAAATAGCTTTCCCTTGCATTATGATTCCCTTGCTAGCCCTTTTGTGCCTTTTGACCCATTCTTTTCTAAGCCACATTACAAGCCTAAGCGTAAAACCATTTTATTCCGCACCTTGAAGATTTATTGAGCATTGGTTTCAACTTGTTTTGTGTTTAAGTGTGGGGTTGCTCAGAGTGCAACAGTTTAAGTGTGGGGGGGGTATTTGATTTTGACATTGTAATTACGTATACAATGAAAGGAAAGAAAGAAAAGTAAAAGAAAAAAAAAGAAAAAGAAAAAAAAACAACAAAAGAAGAGAAAAGAAAAGAAAATACATAGAAAGGAATGTATATATGAGTAGAATAAAAGTTTCATACATAGAGAATGATTGTGTTAATCAGTGCTCTTCCTTTTGATTTCTTTGGTGCTTAGCCTCTTATTCCATACTATTACCTACCTTCACCCTAGCCCCGTTACAACCTTTAATTACAAGCTCTCTTGATTTGTGCATGTATGTGTGATGAGTAGTGGAGACGTAGAAGTTGAGCAAGCTTATGGTAGAACAAATTTCTTGAGTAGAATTTGAGCGATACACTTATTTACCTTAAACACTTGAGAGACTGACCGATTGAGCGCATCATTTGAGAGATCATCTTTTGTGATTAGCATCATTGATTGACACTACCATGAATTGTAATTTGAGATGAAGGGGTTTTGGTTTTTAATGATTGGTTTTTTGAAGCTTTGTGTCCCTTGATTCAATTTTTGCATTGTTAGCAAATATTAGTAAAGAAGAGTTTTTCCTTTAGGTATTTCTCTTTGAATTTTGCTCAGGAGTGCAAAAAGATAAGTGTGGGGGAATTTGATAATTGAATATTTTATACACTTATTTTTGTCTCTTGAATAATAATTTAGGACCCTTTACCTAATAAATAATGGCTCTTATGTTTATTTGGGCCTTGGGCCTTCTATTGCATTTTAGCCAGTTTTGTAATAAAATTTTGCATTTTATTGCATTTTAGCTAAGATAAGTGTGGGGCCTTTTGTTTATAATAAAATTCCAGTTTTGTATTGCTTTACTATTTCTACCATAACTCTTGAACCAGACATCAGATTTGCCTCATTTTTGTCTCATATTTCAGATGATTCAGAGAGCTACAATTGTTATGAAGACATCAAGAGCAAATTCGGTCAAGAAGGCGGTCAATTTTGGAGCTGAAGTCGGATGTACAATTCTGGATTATTTTTGGACCCGAATTTTGTAATTTAAGTCCAGTTTCGTTTTATTTCTGTTTTGGGCTAAAACTATTAGAGCCCATTCCGTTTTTAGGTCATTTTAAGGAAGGCAGCAGCCACAAACGGAGGGATTCACGTTTTTAACATTAGAGTGGATCAAAATACAAGTTTTCATTTTCTCTCATCTGTTCTTCATGTTCTTCGCGCGTTCTTCGTGTTCTTCGTTCGTTCTTCGACTTTCCCAGCCATGATCGGCTAAACTCTTGTGATTAACCCAACGATGAGGATTCCATGATTCATCCAGAGAACTCGTACCTAATCGGTAACTACTCGATTTTGTTTTCATCTTATCGGATTCGATTTCTGGAAATAGTTCGAATATTAGATTTAATATTCGGTTTGGTTCATCCCAAGGACTTAGTTCGGACTAGGTTACTGATGTTGCTGTGCGATTGCACAGTGAGACGCCACTGTCCGGACAGATTCTAGGCGATCGTCTAGGCGAGGAATCTCCGGATGAATGCAGAGATTTCGATTCATCCGGAACCAAACGTGGGTTAGTTGTATTTTCGTTCAATGAT
This sequence comes from Acacia pycnantha, assembly GCA_025563575.1. NCBI lineage: Eukaryota > Viridiplantae > Streptophyta > Magnoliopsida > Fabales > Fabaceae > Acacia > Acacia pycnantha. The sequence goes on along the minus strand of JAMWYP010000021.1, from coordinate 4,427,164 downwards.
GGAGGTTTCTGGAATCAATTCGTTGGGTTGATCATCTTTAATCTGTCTCTGTTTATTTGATTCTGTTTGACTCTGTTTATTGCATTTTGGTTATGTTATTTCGTTTTGTTCTATTCTCGTTAAACCAACCCCCCATTTTATCATTCTGTTTCACTATTGTTATTAAACAAGCCCGCTGCAAATTCGTTGGGAAACGACCCAGGTTCCCTAATTCTGCAAATTAATTATGAACTTGGTTGTTTTGGGAGATACGGCAATTAATCTTTCCAATGGTTCCATCCTGAAACACAAAGCCAGATTAGTTGCTAAAGGTTTTCAACAATCAGCTGGTATTGACTATGGTGAGACTTTTAGTCCAGTTGTGAAACCAACAACCATTCGCCTCATTCTTACAGTAGCCATCACTTATCAATGGGAGATACGTCAATTAGATGTCAACAATGCCTTCTTGAATGGCTATCTCAAAGAAGAAGTGTTCATGAATCAACCACCAGGATTCAAAGATTCTGCAAAACCGGACTCAATTTGCAAACTTGTCAAAGCAATTTATGGGCTTAAACAAGCTCCACGAGCTTGGTTTGAAAGGCTTCGCCATGTGTTGATTAGTTGGGGTTTTCAAAATGCTTGCAGTGATATCTCCCTATTCTTTCTTAGAACTGAAAGACTTATGGTATTTATTCTCATCTATGTTGATGACATTCTGATTACAGGAAACAACTCTGTCTTTGTTCAGAAGTTTATTGTTAAATTGAACAAAGTATTCTCTCTCAAGGATTTAGGCCCCATTTATTATTTTCTGGGGTTAGAAATTCATCGAGATCGCTATGGTTTTTATGTCAACCAAACCAAATACATCTTAGATTTGTTGAAGAAATTTAACATGTATGATTGTGCCCTTGTGTAATACCCTAAAAATCACACTTAGGGTAAATATCAAAAAATGAGTAAATATACCTATTGAAAATAGGTGAATATGAGGTCTCAAACACCTTGTATTGAATTTACCATGTTGTTAGGGTAATCTCCCTAGAAATTAGAAAATTTGCAATTAGGTCCCTAGAAGTTTGGGAATTTGCAAATAGGTCCCTAAGCACATTATGGGTTATAAATACCCTGTGAAAGCTATAAAAGAAGCAAGTAAAAATATACTTGAAATAGGGAAGGATATTGTCCCTAATTTAGGTAATTTATTAACTTACAAACTTGGAGAAATTGTAGAAGAATACCCAAAAAGTATTGAAATGATCGTAATACCCCCGTAGATGCTAAGATAATACAGAACACATGGAAACAAATGTGTCAGTGTAAAAGTCATGAGGTAATGAGGTGTGATAATTAAGAAAATTATCAACTATTGATAAGAAAGTAATTAAGTAATATTGGGCTAATTACTTAAGCATAAGCAAAGAAAATTCGAGAGATAATTATGTAAAGCTCAAAAATTAGTGATTTTTGTGTTAAAATTAGTAAAAACATGTTTACTAATTAATTGGAAATTTTGGAGAAAAATAGTTGAGTTTAGGTATTTTTGAGCCTAAAATCAAGTATGGACCAATAGGGAAATTTTGTAAAAATTATATAAAAATAATTATTAAATAATTATTTTATATAATATTAATTAATTATTAATTAAATAAAAACGAAAATTTAATAAAAAGGGACCAGATTTTGACCGAAATGTTTGACAAATTTGGGAGGAAAATCTTGTAAAAATATCATGATATTATAAGTTGCAACTTGCATTATAATACAATATAATTAATTAAAGTGAAAAAGGGTGAATAGTAATTTAATAATTAGGAAACGGATCCTATCTAGAGATCTAGGAATAGGATTTCCAAAGTCAGGGTAGAATATTGATCAGTGGAATTTTATCTTCCGTTAAACTCTTGCGGAAGTTAATTCTGAAGCCGTTTGTGCTTTTTCCTAATAAGACGAAATAGGGAAAAATGCATATAGGCATATCTTTGGATTTAAAGAAAATAAATTCTAACTCAACATCTAGGAATGAGTTTGAATTTATATGGACATATTTGGAATCAGTGAATTTTTCTGAAGAAGTTGGTGATTTCAGAAATGCGTTCTGAAACCGGACGCGTTCGGACACGTTTTTCGAGAAAGACTCAACTGGACTGTTGGAGCCCTATATGGAATCAAAATATAGGTTAAATTGGACATTTCTACTAAGTGAGAATATGCTTCCAAAGTTGTAAATCCAGAATTTTGAGAATTCTCCGAAATCACGCGAATCGGGTACCGATCGGAGAAATCGGCTCGAAAGCTTCGGAAGGTGACACATGGCCACCTCCCATTGGCCAAACCCTTTATTTTTGGGCCTGAATTTCGGCCAAGTGTGAAAGGGAAGAAGGAAAAAGAGGGTTTTTTGAAAAGTTGCTTTGGACGGTCTAGATCGATTCTCACAAAGTTGATCCGACGACCGAAACCCTACCTCCTTTTCTATAAATACCCCACCCCTCCCTTTGGTTTTTCACACCATTTCCTCTTGAGATTTTCGAACCTAGAGGGAGAAAGAAGAGAGAGAAGCTCTGGGGAAAATTCTGCAGAAGTCTTCAACGAGTAAGTCTTTCGGTCTTTAGTCTTTAGTTCGGTAGTTAGTAGAATTGTTAGATAGATTTAGCAAGTAGGGAGTGAGATTCCTACTATTGCTTTTAGGCCTCATTGCATTGAAATATATGCCTGACGAGGTAGAAACATGGTAGGGATCGAGTCCCCGAAAGTCAAGTCTTCGTAGTTCTTTCACAAGTAGGTGTTATAATGCTAGAATAGCCTTTAAATTTTCAAGTATGATTGGGTATCATATGGGAGGGCTATTTTAGTCTTTATTTTCGAAAATCAAAATGGCGTCGAAGTTCTGGCAAAATTTCGGGAAGAAAATTTGTCAGAGTAACGAAGTGCTGGCGAAATTCCGCCAATTAGGGGTATAGGGGCAAAATGGTAATTTTTACCCAAAATGCCAGATATAGTACCAAATCACTAATAAAAGTGATATTACTCTTATAGGACGTCAGAAACTCTGATTTGCTGTCGTTACGTTGTCCGACAGACGTTTCACCGTTTTTCGTCAAAACGACCGTTTTAGTAAACGTGCCGAATACCGTCAACGAAGGTACGTTCGCGTCTTGTAACACTAACTCGATGTTTATGGTATGCATATATGTGGTAGGTGTGTTGTATAGATGTTATCTTGTTTGAATGCATATAGTGGTTAGAGGTTATGTTTGTATGCCGGGTGCAATCTGCTCAGATCTTTGGTGCAATCTGTCCGTATGCCGGGTGCAATCGGTCAGTATCTTTGGGTGCAATTTGTCTCGCATGCCGGGGGCAATACATATGCATGGGTTGTGATAGAGTGATGGTATGTGCTTGATGATGTTGTGGATGTCATCGTTTGTATGTGTATACATAAACATGAGGTTAACTGCTACCCGAGATCCGGTCTTGCTGGATCTCACCCTTAACATAGCGTCGAGTTCGGGAGGACCGAGGACCGAGGAGAGAGGAAAGCAGCAGGTTTGAGGATCCGGTGAAGACTTTCCATTATTATCCTTTACTTTTTGGAAACTCTCGGTTAATATATCGTTTATGTAACTAGCCAGTGGGCATTTTATATCAATATATCAGTTACACTCTTGTTCCGGTGCTCTACTCTGATGAAAAAATTTTATACTGCTTTCGAAAAGTTGGGATGTTACACCCTGTACCAACACCCATGGTCACTGGAAGATATTTTTCCTCTGAGGATGGGAAGCTGATGACAAATCCATCTTTATATGGGAGGGCTATTGGGTCCCTTCAATATTTAACAACCTCTAGACCAGATATAGCATATTCTGTGAACAAGCTTAGTCAATTCCTTGCTAAACCGACTGAGGTGCATTTTCAAGAAGTAAAAAGGATTCTCAGATATCTGAAAGGTACTTTTCATTTCGGTTTGCACATCAAACCAGTAAGGTCGTTTCGTTTAATGGCTTTTACGGATGCTGATTGGGCTACTGACATTGATGATGGAAAGTCTATGGGTGGATATTGTGCATATTTAGGGGGTACACTTGTCTCTTGGTGTTCCAAGAAACAAAAAGTAGTCTCTAGGTCAAGTTCAGAATCTGAGTATCGATCCTTGTCTGATGGCGCTTCTGAGCTTAAATGGCTACACTCTTTAATCACAGAAATTGGTTTCTACACTCAGCAACCCTCGATCATATGGTGTGATAATTTAAGTGCTCGAGCCCTTGCATCAAATCCTGTACATCATGCTAGAAGCAAACACATTGAGATTGATGTTCATTTTATCAGAGATCAAGTCTTATCTGGATCTATTGATGTCAAATATGTGCCTTCGTCTCGTCAAATAGCTGATTGCTTCACCAAAGCTTTATCTTATCCTCAGTTTACTTATTTTAGGAACAAACTTGGTGTGTGTGCCACACCCTCTCGTTTGAGGGGGAATGTTAGAGTAAATAGTTAATTTACTATTCAATAATTATACATTGTAGATATGGTAGCTGTCATGTATCTGTATATGCCACATGTATGGCTAAGATTCTTTTGTAACCCTAATTTACTCTATATAAAGGATAAGAGCCAGAGGAGATATTTACTCTTGGCTATTCATTTTTGTCACTTTCTATCTATAAGACTCATAGTTCTGTGGAATAAATTCATTCAATGGAATTCTTAAATACTATGTCAATGTCAGGCCTGTCAAACCATAAGCTGAAGCTTAAGGTGGGTGTACCCATTATGTTAATGCGAAACATTGATAAGTCTACGGGTATATGCAATGAGACGCGCTTGATTGTGGCTTGATTAGAAAAGCAAGTGCTTGCAGCAGAGAAATTATCATCAACAGGGGATGGCCATAGTGTTTTGATACCAAGAATCACCATCAGATTCATCATTGTCGTTCACATTGTTTGGGTGACAGTTCCCAATTATTTTTTCCTTTGCAATGACAATTAACAAAAGCCAGAGGCAAAGCTTGCAAAAATGTTGGATTCTATCTCCCTAGGCATATATTCACATATGTGGTAGTATGGCAAGTTTAGAGCAAAAATGAATTGAAGATGTTTTTTGTTTTTTTTTTTTTTGCTAAAAAAATTTTAGGAAAGAGGTTGGGTTCATCCACGATCCAAGGACAGGGCGAAATCTCCCTTCCTCCTAGGTGATACCGATGTTGGGCAGGGCGAGCTATCTATTACCCTCAGGCGTTAACCTAGGCACTTAGGATGCCTCCCCTAACACCTTGACCAATTCCAGGATCTAACCCCCTCCCTTTGGTGAATGTCCGACCCCTTTACCAGTTGAGCCTAATTTTGGATGAAGATGGAAATCCCACAAATAAAACATCTAACGTTGTGTATAAAGAAGTATTTTCTAATTTGTCATTATAATAATTATGTCACCTGAATGTATTGCAGTACTCGTTACTTTCTTTTGCATGTTTTAGTGATTGCTTAAAAAGTGTTCATAAATCTTTCAAATCAAATGAATGCATTCAATTCTATTACATACTTTATATGACTATATGTTAATATTAACGAGTATTACTAAAATTAGTACTTCTAATTGATGTTGAGATGTGAAAATGTGAATCATATATTTGCCCAAGTAATATTCTACAACTCAGTATGTTTATAATGGTCATCCTCCATCTTCGTGTTTAAGAAAATATGTTGAATAAAATTAAACACTATCCACAAATAAAGATATTATCTAGTAACCATACAAATTATCTTGATTAGAATTGTACCAGGATATCATCGCAATTCATAGAACTTTATTTTTCACATTCATTCCATTCAATACACCCAAAGCCATAAAAGAACCATTGCATTTAAAATAGAAATCAACCATCGAAGTCGTTAAGAAAAAAATTAACTCCTTTTCTTCTATTCTCTCAACATCAATAATAAAATTGAATCTTCCTTCCTGCCCTCAAACCTATGTTTGGATAGAAAGAAAATTAAGGAGTAAAGAATACTAGAAGGAAAAACTCAAAAATAGTACCCCCCCCTCTTTTTTTTTCTTTTTTAAACTATTTTGGGATGTTTTGGTCCCTAGTATTTCTTTCCTATTTTGTTCTCACTTTTCCGTCTATCCAAACATAAAGTAAATCTAAATTATCATGAATGACTGAACTAGTGAACTTGGATGCAAATACAAATACAAAGTAATGACTATATAAGTTTCCAACCTCCAACATGACATAACATTGAAACTTCCCCACTGAGCCCAGCTTTGGGAATATAAGATTAAATCCACAACTGAATTTCATATTGGTGAATAGCTCCGATCACAGGATCGTCACTAGTTCAGCATTTCCGAACAATATCAAGATATCCAGAGGAAAAGAGCTGTTGTAAAATGCAAAACGAACATCACCGGTTTTGTAGCCCTTCAATTGCTTTCTTCCACTGATAAGCTCTTTGCTTGGCATCCTCAAATGACAATACCTTTTTTGGCTGCATCATCACAATATCACATTAAAACAGAAAAATGTAAATGCAAGTCCTGGAACACAATAGAACATAATTAAGATGTAAAATTGAAACATAAAGAGGGATCCCCACATTTGGACTATGGTAGGGCTTGGAGAAATTATTTTAACATAGCAATTATTTAGTAAGTTGCGACTTTCATACCCTCCAACATTACGTTCTCGAGCAAGCATCCAGGATATGATGGATCCAAGATTCCCAAGTTCAGTAAAGACAGATCCAAAAAATGCCTTACTGGGAACTAAAACGAATATTTGCATATTATATTGCAAATACATATGCAATAACTTAATGAACATTATAAGTCTCTTGTGATCTTTTTTTTTTTTATTGATTAAAAACCATTTTACATTTTAGTTTATATTTGAAAATAACATCTCATAAATTAAACAATCCTTTTACATGGTCCTAGCACATGTTTAATAGTTGATACTCCCTCTGGTCCTAATTATAGACCAAGTTTGTAGTGCAAATTGTACTACAAACTTGATCCTATAATTAGGACTAATTATAGACCAAGTTTGTAGTTGCAAATTGCATTACAAACTTGGTCCTATAATTAGGATTGGAGGTAGTACTATATATCTTAAAATAATAGCCCAAAAGACATTTGCATGTACTGGCATACAGTTCCTTATTTTCAAATCTAGGTCCATGAGCACCCTTTAAAACCATCTCCCAACATGGATGGTAAGGGTGAACAAGTGGCCCAGCGACTTCGCCCACCTAGCCATCAAGTAATCTAGGTCAGGCCGAAAGAAATTTAGGCCAAACAGGCCAGCAATAACATTAATTAATACTACATCCAGTCCTAGATGTAGGACCTAATTTGTATAGTGGAACTAAATCCTACATTTAAGATGGGAAGAGTAGCATATATGATACTATCAAAACTAGAACATACCATGAAATTTTACAGCACAATATAAAGGAAAGAGAGTAAAAATATTAACGCCATTAAACCTTATAGAGCCGAATGGTATTTGACAAGAAAGCAGTTAATGATCCCATCCCTAAGGCAATATAACAAGCCAGGATAAGTACCCCCACCCCTTACTTTCCCCTACATAACTATTAGAAACATTCACATGGACTTTGATGGAACCCACAACCAGAATAACACTGAAATATCCATCTACTATAAAAACTCAAAATAAAACAGAAGATAATCCTACTTCATTCAAAGGGAAGGACAGAGACACTAGAAGTCTAGAACAGAATATAGTAACAGCAAAATAAAGGAGCTACAAGGAAAGGAAAATACTTGTCCTGCTTTTGAGAGGCTAGAGACTCTACACACTTCTTTAACCCTCACTAATGCTTCACTCGGCAATAAAGCAAATATATATCCCACCAACAGCTCTCCTCTTTCTCTCATGCCTTACTAACATGTCAGGTAGTGTGAGGTAGTAAACACTGTAGTTTAGAAGGCTTACCGTGCAAATCTTGAAACCAGATGGACTTGTCACTTGAATGCTTAATTCATTTGGATTATTAGACCACATTATATTTCCCTTGACAATAAGCTTTGATGGATCCACATAGATGAGCTTTGGTTTGTTAGTAAGGATAAGCTGCACCTTCTTGCTTGTTAATTTCTGCATCTTTTTTACCATTGAGATCATAATAACAGATTCACCAGGATCCAAAAATTGTTGCCTGCAAATTGAGAAACAAATTAATGACTACTGGTAAGCAAACATGGTTTTTTTTTTTTTTTGTAAAGCAAACATGGTTTTTTACATATACATATCTAATACTGAAATAAGCAATAAAATAACTTTACTAAAAGTCGTAGGCATACACTTCTTTGGAGTATAAAAGTAAAGACTTTAGCAATGTGAACATTGGCAGTTAAGTGAGAATGCATAGATATTTTATTGCAATTTGAGCCATCAAAAGTACAAGCATAAATATTTTTGTTGGTAGTATGAAATTACAATTTAATTATGAAAAATGAAGGCTGTAAGGATTAAACTCCTGATCACTTATGTGAATGCTCTATATAATATCAAAGGCTTCTGAATAGTTTTTTATAATACTTTCTATCAAAAATTCCTTAGCAGTTAGCACTGAGAAAGTACAATATAAAGGAATGTACGGCATTCTTCAGGGAATACATCAAAAGCAGGGGATTTTGACACAACCAGACGGGTCCAGAGACTTCCTTGAAAGTTATTTAGAAACCTTTCATTTAACAAGTATATTTGAGAGCTATACAATGTAACAAGTATGACAGATAATTCATATTTTTCACAGGATGATAACATTTCAAGTGAATATAATGTTTCCTCATCACCGAGACATGGAAATTAAGCTAGTCAATACCACTTTGAATCAAAAGAATCTATTGAGGCTAGCCTAGTTATGTGACCAAACTCCTCAGATGATGCAGCACCAATATTTCCTTCAGGTTGCCTAGAACTATCACCAACGTGAGAAAGGTTCCATGACGAATCATAAACATCATCACCTTCAGGTGACTGCAAGAAAAGTGAAATGTAGATCGTATGGTTAGAAATTTCTTCATATATCAATAAGGTAAGGAGAGATGAAACAAGGTTCTTTCCCCCATTTTCCTATACAAATCATTTGGAAATTCAATAAAGGTCATACCCCAGGTTCCATAGCAAGTTTTGGGGGCATTTGATCCCTAATTTTACTCCAGTCTACTCCCTTGAAAAATGGATGCCTTTTCAAAACAGTATAACCATTAGGTCCGGCACCTGGCCTCCTGCTGGGATCCAAATCCTGAAGCATAATAACAGGCTGTTTTGAATTGAAAATTACAATAACTACAGCTATTACACAAACTTGTAGATACAAAAATCATGCAATATGCAGATTTTTAGGTAGTGGGTGCTACTCACACCCTCAACTCTTGTGACATTTTTGGGTTACGAAATTTAGCCTTCGCTTGAGTAATAAATAAATTCTCTTGGCTTTTTAACCAGGTATTTCTCCCCTTCTCACTTTATTTCTCTCTACATCTCACTTCTTTTCCTTCCCTCTCCCTCTCCCTTTTACTTTATTATATTGTTCTATGTCATCTTCTGCTAAAAGAAATTGGATTTCCAGAAAAATAAAGTCAAAGGAAGACAGTGAATATCGACTCCAAGTAAAAATAAATAAACATGTATACAAACCCAAAAATACTAACCAGTAACCGGTCAATAAGGTCCCTAGCCTCATCCGAAAAATAGTCCGGAAATTGAATATTTCTAGCCATGATTCTTTGGAAAATAAGCCATTCACTCGCATCTTTAAAAGGAGAAGTTCCTGACAGCATTTGGTATAATGTGCATCCAAGGGCCCAGAGGTCATTTCTGTGTGAAAATTGTAGATAAAAGAGAAAAAATAAAATAATAATTACTGTGAAAAGACTTGGCATGGAACAAACAAATCTTAGATAAGAAAAGAGACCATTATGTAAATAAATAATCTGGATGCACAGACATTAGTATAAGAAACAATGCTACTACTGCAACAAACAATTCACTCATAATTTTTGAATATTTAGGTTCCTACCCAAATGTTGCTGGAGAAGAATTAAGAACCTCTGGCGGGACATAAGCAGCTGTCCCCACAAATGTGCTGGCTCTATCATCTAAGAATAAAAGGAAAATGATAATATATAAGAATAACCATAAAAGGAAAAAGCATCCTCAAAAATGCTCCTGATTTTACCTGATGCTGCATTTGGAAGGAAGTCCATTATTTGGCAATCCTGTATAGGCTTGACGCTCCCAAAATCAGCGATTTTAATATGTCCTTCAGCTGTAAGCAGCAAGTTCTCCGGCTGCAATTTAAGAAATTTAATCCTTGGAATCCATTTAGGCATATAGCTTGTTGAGAATATCAAGTTTAGAAATATCAATTAACTATTATTATTAGGAATATCGTTTAATATTTATTAGTATTAGATATGAATATTATATTTTAGGAATATATCATTAAGATATTATGATTAGATTATGATAGAGTTTAGGGTTAGGGTTAGCCTATTAGTTTGCCTATGTAAAAGCCTCTTTGTATCCTCTTTTATACTTAAGGATCAATAATATTTAGAGTATTTCTCTTGTGTTTCAATATGATCCTTCGAACTCAACATATTTAATGGCCTAAAGTAATTTGTCACACAACTACCTTGATATCACGATGTATCAAGCCCAAATTATGTATGTAGTCAAGAGCATCCACAACTTCAGCTGCATAGAATCGTGCTTCCTCCTCAGACAATCGACCTTTCTGCACAGGGAAAATCAATAAGATGCTACAGATATCATTCAGTAACAAGGCAGGAAGAACAACAAACACACTAAATTCTAAATTCTGCACAACAGTGTAGGTTCAAATAGTTCTGCAAGAAATGGCCCAACTGATACCAAATATTTTCATTGGAGAAATCATAAAATTGCTTCAGTAATTGCTTTGGCTGAACGCCAACTTTAGTTCTCCTCATATTTATTACTTCATTTCCAGTAATAATGTAAGCATGTAATACTATCAGTATAGAGAAAAACAGGAAGTTCTTCACATATTTAAAAGGCAACAAATGCCTCAGAAGATATTCAATTACAAGAATATTATGTTAACTTTTGAATTTAGTCAACCAAAAAAAAGTATTAACAACCTAAATAAAGGGTGATTTGTATCAGACTTAACAATCATCTGTAAGATGATCGTTGGGTTTTATTCAGAATTTCCAAAGTACATGTCCACTCAGCAGTTGTGACATCCTCACAGAATCAAATAGTGAAGAAAATATAATACTGCATCAAAGGTGTTAGAATCCCTATGTTTTGATGGTTACAGAACATATGGCTATCACCACTAGCCATGTCTACTCCAATGATCAACTGGTTGGCAGTCTCATGAAAGCGTTAAGAAGACCCCACATTCTCAATATTTGCAACAAACATGGAACATATGGCCTTCATGACCAACCTTGAGGGGAGTGCTAATTATAATTGATTATGTTTGAAAACATAATTGCTTATTAGTAGAGAGATTGGGTTGACTTGATTTCATAATTAAGAGGGGTATCATTCTCTAATTATTTTGTATTTTTGAGTCTCCACAACATTGTTTTGTAACTATCCTACAAATAATAAGTTTCATATAAACTATATTTTATACCCTCACCATTGCCACATTTTAAATTATCCTCAAATTAATAAATCATCTAAGAAATATTCTAAATTTTACAAAATTATCCTCAAACTAATAAATCATCTAAGAAATATTCTAAATTTTAAAAAATGTCATATTGAAGCAGTTTTAGTTTTCTTTTGTATCAAAAGTTAATTTTGAAAAAAATAACATCGATGTATACACCATAGTTTTGATGTTTTTATGAAAAGATCTTAACTTTGACAGGACTAAAACTGCATCCGGCTGACCAAAACACTTTCAGCACATGCTTCAGAATAATTTTTAAACCGATTTACTCATAACTCATAACTCATACCCCAACACATTGAGTGCATGCCTTGAGTCTTATGTTAGCTTACCCTGGTTATTTGATCAAAAAGTTCTCCACCTTCACAGGATTCAAGTGCCATGTCTTCACCATAGAAAAAGTACACACAAAAAAAGGATAGCAACATCAAATAGTAGACCAAACTTAGCAACTAGAGAGCAAAATTCAAAAAAGAAAATTGAAAGAAAATAGAGGACAAAAGAAGAATCAGCAAGAATAAGAGAATTGTATAAAGTGAAACTCAATAACAATATACGTACACAGTGAAAAAGTGTCTTGAAATGTGAAAAACAGCCGCACAATGCCAGGATGATCCAATTTATCAAGCACTAACCGTTCCAACTTCACATAAGCTGTTTTGTTCTCCTTGGAGATAAATTTTTTGTCCATGATCTTCAAGGCATATACAGATCCTGCGTCCTTCTTCTTTGCTCTCACAACCTTTAAACACGATGACAACAATATTTGAAGATAATTAGACCAGAAAAACTACATCAACTAAAATTCCTGAAATAATCTAGAGTCAAATGTGAAAATGATAAGAGGATTTTGCTTCAAGCATATAGGTGTTGGCAAATGAAATAAATGCCCATCAAAGAAATTTGAAAAAATACAAATAATTGCCTGCCAGAGGAGAGAAAGCAAGAGAGCCAGAGGCAGAGGTGATAGGTCATACTTTTCCCCCTTATTTGGCCTCAGTGTCATAGGTCATACTCCAAAAAATCAGCATTACAAGACATTCAAAGAAAAAGCATCAATCAAGGAATAACAGAGAATAACATTTACAGAAACAGTTAGAACGTGTTTCCTTGTGCTGCTACAAATGTTACAACACAAGACTTTTATAAGATGACTTAAATTGGATAACAAATTAGCAACGCAGGTTACATAGCTTCACATTAATGTGATCCAAATTCAGCAAGAAATTCCAAGTGGAATGTAAAAGAAGAGATTTTTTTGGCAAAAAAACTACAAACCTACCTAGCTATAATGCTCCAAGATAATGATTTATCAGAATAATGGTTGTCTAGAGTTTACGATTTACAGTCAAGCCAGGCATAACCAAAGCTAGTCTCATTTTCTACTTCCTATCATTTGTTTCTCTCTTAACCTAGACTAAAACGGCAAGTCACAGTTGTTTTGCAATTTTCATGGGTAACATTATGTGACTTGCTATGAGTTCACTAAGCTAAGAGAAACCAAATCATTAAACTTCTATTCACCACTTCAAAAGTTAAGTTGAGGCTCGATTTGTCTTCTGAAGTACAGAAAAATTATTGAAACTGAAACCTAGATCTCTGAATCTTCGATCTTTTAATGCCAGGGAAAAAAGAAATGAAACCCCTACGACATATTATCACGAAAGTAACACTGTTCAGAGAATTTTAAATAAAAAATGAATGGACCACAACGTAGTTTGTCTTTTTGGGTTAGAAAGTGGGAATGCAAGCCGTTTCATATTTTCAGCTACCATTGATTCAGGAGTAGCAATTGATCTACCTCATAAGTTAACGGATTTCGCTACCAGATATCAGACCACGTTGCAAGAATTATACGGCAACAAGGATGACAATGTTGCATGATGATCCTACATCATCATCCCCATTGATATTAGTAGCCAAGAGAACGGGATAGATTAATCGACTTAAGTTAAAAAAAATAGAACTGTCAATATCATCCAGAGAATTTATGCATGCATCGAAGCATTATCCAAGAAACACGGAAAAAACAAAAACAAAGCAACACGAACACCAACACTAGCACAACCAAGCAAAAACAATACAAAAAAAAACTACAGCATATAGGACCTTAGAATAAGAACCAACGCCGTAGATCTTCCCCAATTCAAAGTCCTGGATGGTGCAATTCTCCTGAGGAGCTCGGAAAGGAATGCTTTGAGATCTCTGGACACTCCCATCACTAGACGAATTACTCTGAATCCTCAACATGGAATCAAAATCCTTCTCCATCGCCAACATCACTACGTGCAAAGCTCGTGCTACATTCAAACGAATTCCTACCCTTAGGATCGCATCTTCTCACTTGCCTCCGGATGAGAGTTCAGGAAAGTTCCAGAGACTGCTTGGAAGTAAGCAATCCCTCTCTCAGTGATTGGATGAGTATAGGAAATTAGGAATGTGTGTATAACCAGAAATGATCATCAGCTTTAGCTTCGTCCCCTATTCAAAACCCTAGAAACTGGTAACCATGGATAAAGAGTGAAGGAAGAATCGGACATGGGGATTGAGAAGCAGAACGGCACAGGGGAATCATTCACTTTCCTCGTGCGACTCCCGGTGCATGATGAGATAAGAGAAACCGCTATTTCAGCTTTCTTTCCTTTTTGGGCCAAAACTTATGAATGAGATTCCAACGGGCTTTTCTGCATTGACGACTTTACGTAAGTAGTTAAGTGACACAGGTATCTTATTATTGGGAGATGTCCGAGCTTCAACGCCCCGACAGAATCTTAGGGTGGTTACACACTTTACTACCATTTTTTATATCAAAAAGTACCTTACCACTTATATTAATCCCAATTGGTTATGAATGAGATAATTTATCATGTTTAATACACACATAAATACTTCCTCTGGTCCTTATTATAAGGCACCAACTAGCAAGTTTTTTGGTCCTTTTTATATGACACTTGTTTATTCCCAATTAGCATTGATTATTTTTTCCATGTCTACCCTTAATTAATAAAGGTAATGGGTGAGAGTAATAATTAATATAATATTAGAGTTTAGTGTAATTAGTAGGGGTAATATTGGAAAAAACTTAAATTCTAAGACAACTTTATTGACTTTAACTACTTTTATTGGTTTATGAAAAAAGTTGGTTGGTGTCTTATGCTTCATGAGGATAGCCTTAGAAACTGTGGAATAATAATGTGGCCCCACCACAAAAACTAACACCATCATGCAGATTTAATTGTGCAGTGACTTTTGCTAAAAAAAGTTCATGTATACTTTTACACCTAAAAAAAATATTTGATATTGGACGTTCTTAAGGATAAAACACATATATATTTTTATACTTTACCCAAAAAATTATTAGAGAGAAAGCCTTAAAAAAAATTATTCAGTTGCTCTGAAATTTGTTAACGCAAAGCAACGTGGGTTTGGCTTAGGTCCTTCTCAACAGTAAATTTGTAATATGAAACTTTTCCTCAATTTATCATTAAAACATACACATTCGGTCATAAAACACAAGACATATTTACCTAATTTGATTAGATTAAGAAAGTTAGTCGAGTTTAGTTAGTATGACATGTATTTTCTAAAACACTCTAGTCATCTTCTTTAATTCGCCAATTCCTTATCCTCCTTGACTATTGTTGAGGGAGCATGAATAAGGGTAAATTAGGAAACTATTAACAAATATGAAAACAATGTCTTACATTTAACACCAAGATCTAATACATAAATATGACTTATATTAAGGATGGGAGGAGTATATAGATAACAAGCACAATTTTCACAAAAAGAAAAAGGGAAAAAATCTGATTCAGAGCTAGTTGAAATACCAAAATCTGGCAACCACTACAGTGGCAAACAGAAGCTCCATGACTTGTAAAAGTTTTGTTATGTTTGCTTTATATAAGAGCTTGTGATTCGTAAAATTGAACTTGCTAACTTCTAAATTTATCTTGTTATTGAAAAAGAACAAATGTTTATGGAAAAATGGAACTTTATAATCAAAGTTTTTTTGTAACTAACTGATGGGAATTTCTGAATTACTAAATTGAACTTATTAACTTGTAATATTATTTTTTGAAAGAAGGTTTATTGGATAGTTTAATTTTATTGCGAAAATAGCTAATGAGAACTTGTGAATTTGTTAAATTGAACTTGTTAATTTCTAAACATATCTTGTGATTGAATAACCACATATGTTTATTAAAAATTGCAACTTTATTCAGTTTTTTTGTAAATAAATGACCAGGGACTTGAGAATTGTTAACTTGAACTTGTTAATTTTTAATATTGTTTTGTGATTGAATAACCCAAAAAATATATATATATATATTATTGATGACTGCAATTTTATTGACAATGTTTTGTTGGGAATAGTTAGTGGGAGCTTGTAAATTGTTTAATTTGAACTTGTTAATTTATAAACATATCTTGTGATTGAATAATAACCTATGTTTATTGATGAGTGTAATTTTATTGTAAAATTTTTATTGTGAATAGTTAATGTGAACTTAGAGAATTTCTCAATTAAACTTGTTAATTTCTATTAAAAAAAAATTGATTTAATATCTTTCATCCAAAAAAATATCATGTCAAAGAATAGTGACAACTGATATGATTTCATGTTAATGTCACTTTAATGAATAATTAGTTAACATTAACAATTTTTTTGTCATACTTCTCCGGTTCTAAATATAAGGCATAGTTTATAGTGTACATTGCACTATAAACTATATTTTATATTTAGGACCGAATATAGTACAATTTTTGCATGTCCTATACTATATGTGTTGACAAATTACTAGAAATTTTGACTTACAAATGTAGTGGGGAGATGGCTCTTCATTTTACATTTTCACCAGAGTTGAAGGGTTTGTTTGTTTGTTTTATTGTTTTACAAAAAAAGTTTTATTGTTAAAAAACAAAACCTTGTTTAGTAATTTACTTTTAGTTTGCTGTTCTTAAATACAAAAAGAAAATAGTAACTTTTTTTAAAAAAAAAAAACTAGGCCAAATTAATATGGAGATTCTTATAAGTCCTTGAGTTTTTCTTCCCCTTTTTTTGAGTTATTTAACTTTTCACTATTAGATTCGTTAGTTCCTGTTATTAAATAAGTAGTCGTTAGAAATTTCCGTTAGTCTCTATTTCTTCCCTTTTCTTCCGTTGTCATCAAGGTGTGGGAAATGTAAGGGTTGGGTTTCTCTCATCATCCCTCATAATCTCTAAATTATGTCCGTCCAATTCATCTAAAATGTCACAATACTATTTTAACTTTTTTTTATCTTCTCAATCAACGATTCAGATGGACTCATGAGAAATAATGGAAAAAGAAAAAGAAAAAAGATGATGAAATGATCTGTTTCCGGAAATGGATATAAGAATCCTATGCTACGCTAACAATCAAAACTAAATACGCTCCTTTCATTTTCAACTAGGTCTTATTTACCCTTGGTTGCTACTCCCTCAGAGTGTTTCTTATCATGACTCGTCTAAGGGCCTGTTTGGGGAAAATAAATCCTAAGTTTTGTGCCAAACAGCCCTATTTTTGTCAGAAGCTATTCTACATCAAAATCTAGGTTTTGCCATAAGTTTACCAAATACAGGGGCGGACCCAGAAATTTATTGAAGAGAGGGCATCATTGGCAGGGGGATTTGAGGGTTCAGGGGCAATGCCCCTGAATTTTTTTTTTTTAAGCAAAATTTTAAATACATTAAAAAAACTAAAAGAATATAAAGGGAAAAACAATGCTAAGTGTTGTTAGAAATAGTAAGGCTGGACATTAAATAAGTTCAAATACATATATTTTAATAACAAAAGTATATTACAATAAAAATAATTACAATGTCACTTTTCTAGGCTTTATTTTTTAGAATTCCATCATAATTATCTTATTATCAATGCTATCAAATACATCTTCTTCAATATAAGGCACTAAGCAATCATTTAACTATTCATCCCTCATCCGATTACGAAATGCAGCCTTAATGTATTTCATAGCTAAAAATACTTTTTCCACAGATGCAGTTGCTAAGGGGGGGCACTTAGAAAATAAATATAAAACATTCTTTTTAGAAAATAATAATAATAACGTTATTTTAGAAAATAATTTTTTTAAAAGGTTATTTTAAGGGGGGCACTTGCCCCCCTAATCATATACGTAAGTCCGCCATTGATCAAATACCCCTATTTTTGTTCAGAAGCTATTCTACATCAAAACCTAGGTTTTAGAAAAAGCCATTTTTTTCAAATTTTTCTCTCTCCTCTACCATTATTAATATTTTTTCAGTACCAGTTAGTATCCTTAAATATTTTTTAGTACTCTTCAGTACCCTGAAATATTTTTTTCAAGATTATTCATTACACAGAAATATTTTTTCAATATCATAAAATAAATTTTCAAGATCATAAAATATTTTTTTAGTATCCTTAAATATATTTTTAGTACCCATTAGTACATTGAAATATTTTTTCAAGATCAGTCATTACTCTGAAATATTTTTTCAATATCCTAAAATAAATTTTCAATATCATGAAGCATTTTTTTCAGTATCTTTTAGTATACGTAAGTACCCTGGAATATTTTTTCAAGATCAGACATTACCTTGAAATATTTTTTTAATATTCTAAAATAAATTTTTAAGATCATGAAGTATTTTTTTTAATATCAGTCAGTACCCTTAAGTATTTTAATTTTGTACACAAATTTGTATAATTTTTGGTATTAATTATGATATATAATGTTTATAATATTTTAAAATACAACTTTATCTTTTATATGCAATTATATCAAAAGCTAATGTCCTTTTTGGTAAATTTGACTCTGAAAATGCTATTCTGATAACAATATCCAAACACTATCATTTTTATCCAAAAGCTATTATCTCGAAGTTATTTTTACCTCGTAAATTCCAAAAACTATTCTCTAAAAGCCTTTTTTACCTTGAAAATCTTAAAAATTATTCTCCAAAAAAGTGCATCCAAACGCCAAGTATACAAATTAGGTAAATAGTGATGTGAAGATGTTGAATTAGAGGGGTTAAACCATACTCTATTAAACTTCCTTATTAAAAGAGAGTACATGTGGGCCTTTATATAGGCAAACCTAGAGTAAACCCTAGAATCTAATCTTATCTAAAATAAAATCAACATGATTAAGATAGAGTATCCTAAGACATATTAGATATCAAAGATTAATCTAAATATCTAAACCATAATATTCTAACACTCCCCCTCAAGCTGGAGAGTATATGTCGATCAATCCCAGCTTGCCACGAAAACCTTCAAACTTCGTTCGACCGAGTGGTTTAGTTAGGATATCTACAATTTGGTATGCAGATCTTATGTGGGACAGTGTCATAATGCCTGCTTCAATCTTTTCTTTAATGAAGTGTCTGTCTATCTCAACATGTTTGGTTCTATCATGATATACTGGGTTCTTGACCATTTCAATGCTGGCCTTGTTAAGATGTCAGGACGTGTGTGGGTTAAGTATATCAATTTTCCCACAAGTCTTCTGTATCTCTCTGCATTAGCTGGAATACCTTGTGGTTTGATCTCTAAGTGGCATCCTTCTTCCATTGGTATCCCTTCTGGTTGGGTGCCCAACATTCCTGTCTCATGTAACAAGTCTAATGTATACTTGCGTTGAGAGACATTGATGCCCTTCTTGGTTCTTGCTATTTCCATGCCTAAGAAATACCTCATTTGTCCGAGGTCTTTTACCTGGAATTCAGTTGCCAAGTCCTGTTTTAGTTGAGCCATGGATTCTTCATCATCCCCTGTAATGATTATGTCATCAACATAGACGATCAATATGGTGACTTTGCCATTAACATGTTTGGTGAACAATGTGTCATCAGCTTGTCCCTGAGTATATCTAAGCCCTTTCACTGCTTTGGTGAATCTACCGAACCATGCCCTAGAAGATTGTTTCAGGCCGTACAATGACTTCCTTAGTTTACACACAGAGTTATTAGGAGCTAAAACTCCATCCGGAATCTCCATGTATACTTCTTCCTCTAGGTTGCCATTCAGGAATGCATTTTTCACATCTAGTTGGTATAGAGACCAATCTAAGTTTGCTGCAAGTGATAACAGTACTTGAATGGTATTGAACTTGACCACTGGAGCAAATGTCTCCTGGTAGTCGATCCCGTATGTCTGGGTATATCCTTTTGCAACAAGTCTCGCCTTGTATTTGTTGATACTTCCATCGAGATTGAATTTCGGAGTGAAGATTCACCTGCATCCCACTGGTTTCTTTTCTTTAGGAAGAGTTGTGATCTCCCATGTTCTATTTTCCTTGAGTGCCCTCAATTCCTCTTCTGCAGCTTGCTTCCAATTTGGATCAGCCATAGCTTGTTGAAATGTATTTGGAACGATTATCGTACAATCGTTAACAACAAAACTTTGCATTCTTGCGCATGATTACCATATGAGACAAATCGTTGAATAGGATGTTGAGTACACGATCTTACCCCTTTTCTCAAGGCAATAGGCCAACCCGATTCTTCAGGATTTAATTCCGGATTGGATTCATGTTCGTTCCTTTGAATGGGAGAGATAGTTCTACCAATGTCTGGTTCAGTTTCTATCTCTTGTCGTGATCCTGCATCCATCCCGAATTGATCTCAACATGTGTTTCTGGTTCATTGGGTTCAGGGGTGTTAGGCTGGTTTGTGGGAGCAAGTGAGTCAAGAGTAGTAATAAGGTTAGGATGCGGTGAGGGTAATGTGTCTGATTTTAGCCATTCAATGTCATAATACTCCCCCTGAATGGGTAATTTGGGATAATAGGCTTCCTCTTCATATAACACAGTGTCTTTGGAAACAATGAGTTTCTTGGAAGATGGGCAATAGCATTTGTATCCTTTTTTAGTAGAGGAGTATCCAAGGAATATACATTTGTTGGCTCGAGTACCAAATTTGTTGCCATCTTTATTGTGAACGAATACAACACAACCGAACACTTTAAGAGGTAAGGAATTGATTAGAGGGCAATTTGGAAAGAGTCGTAGGAGTTTTTGAATTGGAGTGTCATACTTTAGTACTTTAGAAGGCATACGGTTAATGAGATAAGCTGCAGTAAGGATGGCATCCCCCCAAAAAATGGTAGGTACATTCCGTTCCATTAGTAAGGCACGAGTGACTTCTAATAGGTGACGGTTTTTTCGCTCGGCCACTCCATTTTGTTGAGGGCTGTATGGACAGCTAGTTTGGTGATGAATTCCTTGGTGGTCAAGGAACTCTTTAAGGGTAGAGCTCATATATTCTTTAGCATTATCACTACGCAATACCTTAATGGAGGTGTTGAATTGGGTCTGCACATAGGTATAGAACTTTTGAAATATTTTGGCCACTTCAGATTTGTCTTTCATTAAATACACCCATGTAATTCTGGTGTGATCATCGATGAAAGTAACAAACCATCTATAATCAAAACTAGGATGGCCTGATCGACAGTGCCACAAAAATACATCATTATTTTTAGAATTTGAACTAAACAGTGCTTGTCTTGCCTTCCACGCATTTTTATTCTTGTTCGATCCTTCAAGGTAAAACAATTCATCCCATTCTCTAGAAGTCCCAATCGTCCTCCTCGATTTTAAATCTTAAAACACACATAAATCATCATCAAAAATCACTCGACATAGTCGGCCTCTCGTCAATTTGCTTACTGATATTAGATTACAAGCCAGTTCAGGCACAAACAGAACATTATGTATTGACAACTGATCAGATAATGTAACTGTGCCAATTCCCTCAACCATTGTGACTACACCATTAGCTACTTTGACTTTAAGGTGTTCATGACAGAATTTAAGGTTGTGGAATAAAGTCTTGTTACCAGTCATATGATCCGTAGCTCCTGAGTCAACAATCCAGGTATTGTCACTAGTCGTCACAACATTAAGAGCTACAATAGAATTACCTGATTTTACCAGATTGACATTGGGAATAGCGTTTGACTTATTTTGTTTCTCAAGCATCCGACGAAGCATCTTTAATTCTTCCGGGCTCAAGTGATCATCATTCTCAACTGTTGGTTCAGTTGTAGTAATGTGACTTTGGAAGTTTGATTTTCCATTAGGGGGCTTTCCATAGAGTTTCCAACATTCTTCTTTATTATGACCTTTCTTCTTGCAATAGTTGCACCATTTGGTAGACATTCGTTCTCCGGGTGGTCCCTTAACTGCAAGTGCTGAGCTTTCATTTTGGCTTGGGCCATTTTTGTTCAGGAGTTTTCTACTTTCCTCGAACTGTACTAAGTTAACAACATCAAAGAGTTGTGGTAGAGGCTTCAATCCCATGATTCTGTCCCTTATTTATTCGAAAGCGTCATTTAAGCCTAAAAGGAAATCGTGTACCCTTCCTTCTTCCACAATTCGCTTGTGCAATTGTGCATCTTTTAGGCAATCCCATGGGTGAACTTCAAACAGATCCTGTTGCTGCCACAGTTTTAGCAAAGAATTATAATATTCAGTCACCGACATGTTACCTTGTCGTAAATCACGGAGTTGTCGCTTTAAGTGAATCAAGGCAGCGGTGTTGTCAAGCGATGAGTAGGTCCTTCGAGCTGCATCCCAGATTTCCTTTGCTGTGTGTGCAAGGAGGTAGCCCTCACTGATCTCCACGGTCATTGAGTTACACAACCAAGTCATAACTTGGTTATTTTCTGCAAACCATGTGTCGAACTGAGTGTCATTCGGAGTTGGTTGAGGGGCTGCTCCATTTATATATTTCTCCTTTCTCTTGCCACGAATATACCTCAGTACACTTTGGGACCATTGAAGATAGTTTTTACCATTAAACTTATGGTTAATAACCATACTGTGATTTTCTGGATAATCTGGAACCATCTCTGATTTTTTGTAGGGTACAGTTTGGTTTGGTTGTTCTGATGTAGAAGAGTCTTCAGTTTGAGAATTTATACCTGACATAAAGGCCATGGGATACACTCCAGTTGGACTAACATTGTGAGGTATTGAACCAAATACAGGAGGGTCCATTGTACTGGTCAGAAAAGGTCACTGAGTGCTGCTGTTCACGACGGCGCGTGGGGTTCACGCGCCGGGAAAGAGGTGGCGCGTGGGGGTCACGCGCCGGGGAAAGAGGTGGCGCGTGGGAGTCACGCGCCGCTCTTTTTGGCTGTCGCTTCTTCGGGTTCCGCCGATCGGCGAGCCCTAATTCCGTCTAGGTGGGCGGTGAGGTGAGACGCGCCTTTCTCTGTACAGATCTGAAGGTCGCGTGTTTGGCTCTCTCTCTCTCTCTCTCTCTCGCGCTGTGTTTCACTCTGTTTCTCTCTCTCTCTCTCTACCGCTCGCCTCCACTCGACGGTTGTGTGTGCAATCTTGGAGTTCTTCTTCATCTCCTAAGGTGCTTCGTCGGAAAACTGGATGGCCGAAGGTCTGGATGAGCGGTGAAACTGTCGCTGGAGTTCCCCCCCCCCCTTTTGTTTTGTTTTGTTACTGTAGGTCTAAGAAACTTAACCTGGCTCTGATACCATATTGAATTAGAGGGGTTAAACCATACTCTATTAAACTTCCTTATTAAAAGAGAGTACATGTGGGCCTTTATATAGGCAAACCTAGAGTAAACCCTAGAATCTAATCTTATCTAAAATAAAATCAACATGATTAAGATAGAGTATCCTAAGACATATTAGATATCAAAGATTAATCTAAATATCTAATCTAAATATCTAAACCATAATATTCTAACAGAAGAAAAACAGAGCACTACCTTGTGCTTTGTGTATTGATTTCAAAAACAGAGATAAAGATACTGGTGCATTGTGATAAAATTAAGAAACACTTACAGCGAGAAAACTACAGTGGTGTGAGAAAAAAGTTCTAAATTTAGGAACTCCCTTTTGACATCATTAATTAAACAAAACCTTTATAGGCTTTGTTGGGAAGTTCTATTTTGGAGAGAAATGAAAGGGAAGAGGCGGTTTTGGTTTTGGTAGTCTCTTTCCTTATATGCAAGTTTAAAAAATAAGAGGAGAGGAAATCAGAGATTTTTACAAATCATTCAAAACTATTTTTCTTCTAAAAAATAAAGTTCCCCCCAATATAGGGGGTTTTAAGAGGGAAAATAGATTAATTACTTTTTTACCCTCGTTCAAATAAAACACTCTCGTTATTTCTAATTTCTTTTTTCTTTTTTATCGTTGGAATGCACACGATAGAAATAATTTTTTAGGGGAAAAATATTTTTTGAATATAAAAATTACATAAATAATTTTTTTAGAAAACTTAAATTTAAATTTATTTGTAAAGTATAATAATTATAATTGTAACATCCAAAATTTTGGGATAAAGAATTTAGTAGTAAGTCTGAGATAAGAAGACTGTTAAGTCAATAAGAGCCAAAAGTCTTAAGCTTATCATAAGGAAAAGCTTAAGATAATTATTAAAGGTTATTTTTGGGACCTTAAAAAGGGGGGGGGGGGAGTATGAAATATTATTTTGAGGATTTAGAACTATTATTAAGAATTAATTTCTATCACTTATCAAATGTTTGCAATTAAGTTTTTTGCTCATTTAATTGCAAACATTTGATAAGTGATAGAAATTAATTCTTAATAATAGTTCTAAATCCTCAAAATAATATTTCATACTTTAATTTTTAAAGAAAATGAAAAAATATAAAAATAACTCATTAATCCTCCATCTTTCTCCCTTACTATTTTTTTAACTCTCAAATAAGGCGAGGAAATATCATCCATTTTCTTTTCCTCCCCTCCCTTCTCCTTGTATCCCTTTTCTTTCCCTCCCTTCTAAACTCTCAAACAAAGCCTCAAGTGAAGTTCCAGATTTTAATTCGAAGATCCTCTTTGCACAGATTCCGTGACTGGAGTCATCGACACCATTGATGAAGTCTTGTCACTGGAAAGTGGAAACTGTCCTCTTGATTTCTTGCTCTTGAGCAGCTCCATCTTCAACTTCATCATGGCGTCCATTTGAATCATCTTCTTCATGAACATGATTAACTAATCAACTTTTGAATGATCGATGTGCAATTTTAAGATATAATTAATGATATAATATGATGGATTTTTTTTTTTTTTTTTTTTTTTTTTTTTTTTTTGCGAATTTGGATTATTTGTATTTAACATGATTATACATTTAATACCTCATAGAAAGGCAATATTCAAAATAAAATATTAACGTATCCTTATTTTCAAAAGGATAAGAAATATAATTACCATTTTATAATTATTTTTAATGTTTTATGATTATTATACAGATCTTTTTTATGTTTACTATCAATGTAAATTTTTAAATACTATCACTCTTGTTCTGTCATAGAACATAAACCCTAACCCTAGGTGGGCTAGGATGTGGATATAGGATCAAATAGCTCTCCCCCAAGCATCCATGAATTGGATACCTAAGAGGATCAGAGATCACAAAGCACATGAACTTGACCTAGGTGCGATACCTAGGGCCTACGTACCCTGAGGAGGGATCAAAGTCCACGTAGTTCGAGGATTACCGGAGGCGTTTAGCCAAAGGGGTGGTGTGTGTGCTCTGTGTGCAGTATATGCAATTGAGAGAGAGCTTAGAAGATGTGTACCTCTTTAGGTTAACCAACTATATATAGAGGCTACCTTAGGGTTAGGGTTTGGACTTGCTGGGCCTTTGGTGCCTCCGAGCCCAAATGTATTAGATGTCTCCTGATGGGCCACACCTTGGATGGGCCTAGTATTTTATTCCATAACAGTTGCCCCCAAGCTCGGTAGTTCAGGTCTCTGAGCTGCCGAGATTAACTGACTGCTTTCCGAGATCCTTTGACTCCGAATTTGCTTTCGTAGCAATTTTTCCGGGCTAATTGTCTGGTTTATATTCCCGCATTTAATAACATGTAAGTAAATCACAATAAATGGAAAATACTTACTGTTTGTGCAAACCGTTCAACGTGCTTATTTCAGATACTTGTCCGAGCTTGCATTAAACTTTCTGGTTTGCCTCAATAATCGTTGTCCACTCTGTTGCCCCCAGCCTGGTAGTTCAGGTTCCTGAGCTGCCAGGATGTGTTATTTTCCAACCCGGGCCAGGTGTTGTCATTGTTGGGATTCCATGCGTGTTGACCAGAGATTCCGGATTGATATACTTTAATACCGAGATTTCGGATTGATATACTTTAATACCGAGATTCTGGGTTATTTACTTTATCACCGAGATTCCATTGATATACCGTATCATCGAGATTCCGATTGATATACTTTAATACCGAGATTTCGGATTGATATACTTTAATACCGAGATTTCGGATTTATGATTTTTGAAAACGAGTTTGTTTACCCAAATTCAATCATTCAAATAAATTTGGCGGCTTTGTCATCGCAAATAATCCAATAAAGGACTTTCCTTGATTTCAACAAGATTCGGTTTAATCGGGATCTTCATACTTTCCCTGATTTTAACCAAATTGAATTCTACATGTTTAGCTTTGACTTGATTTTCGGAAACGAGTTTATGTACCTCATACTCCTACATGTTTAAACTGGACATGATTTTCGAAGACGGGTTTCTTTACCCTGAATTCTACATGTTTAGCTTTGACATGATTTTCGGAACCGGGTTTATATACCTCATACTCCTACATGTTTAGCTTGTACATGATTTTCGAAAACGAGTTTCATTACCCTGAATTCTACATGTTTAGTTTCGACACGATTTTCGGAAACGAGTTTATGTACCTCGGATTCCTATATGTTTAGCTTTGACATTTCCTACATGTTTTATTTGTACATAATTTTCGAAAACGAGTTTCATTACCCAGAATTCTACATGTTTTAATTCGACATGATTTTCGGAAACGGGTTTATGTACCTCAGATTCCTACATCTTTTATTTGTACATGATTTTCGAAAACGAGTTTCATTACCCTGAATTCTACATGTCTTAATTCGACATGATTTTCGGAAACGAGTTTATTTGAATCATTAACCTTCTTCGGTCATGGGAATCAGAAATTTACCGATTCCCCACAGACGGCGCCAATGTTCTGTCATAGAACATAAACCCTAACCCTAGGTGGGCTAGGATGTGGATATAGGATCAAATAGCTCTCCCCCAAGTATCCATGGATTGGATACCTAAGAGGATCAGAGATCACAAAGCACAGGGACTTGACCTAGGTGCGATACCTAGGGCCTACGTACCCTGAGGAGGGATCAAAGTCCACGTAGTTCGAGGATTACCGGAGGCGTTTAGCCAAAGGGGTGGTGTGTGTGCTCTGTGTGCAGTATATGCAATTGAGAGAGAGCTTAGAAGATGTATACCTCTTTAGGTTAACCAAATATATATAGAGGCTACCTTAGGGTTAGGGTTTAGACTTGCTGGGCCTTTGGTGCCTCCGAGCCCAAATGTATTAGATGTCTCCTGATGGGCCACACCTTGGATGGGCCTAGTATTTTATTCCATAACAGTAAATGTTCAGTCATAGAACATAAACCCTAACCCTAGGTGGGCTAGGATGTGGATATAGGATCAAATAGCTCTCCCCCAAGTATCCATGGATTGGATACCTAAGAGGATCAGAGATCACAAAGCACAGGGACTTGACCTAGGTGCGATACCTAGGGCCTACGTACCCTGAGGAGGGATCAAAGTCCACGTAGTTCGAGGATTACCGGAGGCGTTTAGCCAAAGGGGTGGTGTGTGTGCTCTGTGCGGTATATGCAATTGAGAGAGAGCTTAGAAGATGTGTACCTCTTTAGGTTAACCAACTATATATAGAGGCTACCTTAGGGTTAGGGTTTGGACTTGCTGGGCCTTTGGTGCCTCCGAGCCCAAATGTATTAGATGTCTCCTGATGGGCCACACCTTGGATGGGCCTAGTATTTTATTCCATAACAGTAAATGTTCAGTCATAGAACATAAACCCTAACCCTAGGTGGGCTAGGATGTGGATATAGGATCAAATAGCTCTCCCCCAAGTATCCATGGATTGGATACCTAAGAGGATCAGAGATCACAAAGCACAGGGACTTGACCTAGGTGCGATACCTAGGGCCTACGTACCACGAGGAGGGATCAAAGTCCACGTAGTTCGAGGATTACGGAGGCGTTTAGCCAAAGGGGTGGTGTGTGTGCTCGTGTGCGGTATATGCAATTGAGAGAGAGCTTAGAAGATGTGTACCTCTTTAGGTTAACCAACTATATATAGAGGCTACCTTAGGGTTAGGGTTTGGACTTGCTGGGCCTTTGGTGCCTCCGAGCCCAAATGTATTAGATGTCTCCTGATGGGTCACACCTTGGATGGGCCTAGTATTTTATTCCATAACAACTCTATTCCTATTTATAAGTCTATTTTAATCAAAAACTTTGGTCTTATTTATAAGTCTTGTTTTAGGATAATAAATGAGATTGTGATAATTTTGCTCATATTAATTGTACCAATGAAAATAGAAAGAGAGAGAGAAGAAAGAATTGAAAGATACTCATTCATAAATGAGGGCGAAATTGAAAATTCACCCCATAATCATTGAGCTAACTACTCTTTGGTATGTATGATTTAGTTAAAATAGATTTATAAATAAGACCAGAGTGGTACCATTCTTTTGTTTATTATTTTTAAATGATATTAAAAATAGCTTAATAAATTTAGTAAGATCATGAGAAAAGGAATCAATGAATAAACTCATTTCAGTTTAAAACTTTAAAAAAGAAAAAGAAAAATGACAACAAAACAAAAGTTAATGGTAAACAAATACTGTATCTAGTCCCGTGTGTGTGTGAAGCCTTCAACTAAATTGGGCAGACTAAAACTACCTCTGGGTCGTAATTATAAGACCTAATTGACTTTTTTTTGGAGAGATTAAGGATGTTAAATAAGTTACTTAATCATTTCATATGTTGTGTATCCTTAGATTATATATTAGTTTATTAGTCAAACTAATTAGTTTGAAGAAAGAAATAAAAATAAAAATACTCTAAAGTAATTTAATTAACTTCTTTAATCTCTTAAAAAAAAATCAACTAGGTCTTATAATTATGACCGGAGGGGATAGAAGTTAATTCAATTTGTTTAAAATTATATAAAAATAATCCAATGTTCCACTTTGGCCTAGAGCCGGGAAATCAGGTCAAGCCCATCGGGCTGGCCCGTTTAAGCCCTGACCCTGCAGGGCTCGGACTTGAAAAATAGGTCAGAAATTTAAAATTGGCCTTGCAGGGCCGGCCCTGTAGGGCCTCGGGCTTAATCGGGCCGGCCTTGTAGGGCCTCGGGCCAGCCCTGCAAGCCCGTTTAACTGTATTTTTTTAAAAAAATAATAATGAATTACTTAGACTTCCACTTAATGAATGTGTTTATTTGTAATTGTTTAAGATTTTTATAGTTTAAACTATAATCCTTTTTTATGTTTATTATTATTCTGTATTAAAACACATAATTAGTTATTATAAATTTTAAAGAATGAATGTTTTCATATTAAATAAACACATACTTTGGTATTACAATATTGTATAAGTAATAAATTGTAAATATATTTTCTGTAAAATAAGTAAATATTTTTACCTGTCAGTAAAATCATGCATGAACTGAAGGAATCTATAAACACACAAAATTACAAGAGGGAAAGACATTTTTTCGTGGGCATATATAAAACAATTCTTTTGTTTAATATTTTTTGAAAAAAAAGGAAAAAACATATTATTTGTGTTTATTTGTTTTTTTATTACGAATTAATGAATGTGTTTATTTGTTGAATGATTTATATTATTTAGATATTAATGTTAATAACATTTATTTGATAGATTAGAACTTTAATTATTGCAATTTACTAATTATATTTCTTTGAAACAAATCAAAGGAAAAATAATTAAAATTTGAAATAGTAATTTTCAAGCCCTGTAGGACCGGCCCTGGCCTTGGTACTATCGGGCCGGACTTTAAAAAACAGATGTTTTCCTTACCTCAAGCCCTGTAGGGCCGGCCCTGATTCCCAGCTTTACTTTGGCCCCTCTTTATTGTAACCAATAAGGCAATTAGTACCAGATGTACTCTGAAAAAGCATAACCACTCTATGTTTTGCAAGAGGCTACACGTAACAAATGACAAAGAAATTTGCTGGAAGGTACCTGTTGAGTCCGAAGAGATGACAAAGCTTATGGAATTGTACCTGGTGGCGCCATGTACTGAGGAAGAGTATAACGAGTGGTGCGAGCCATGGAACTATGCTCTCATACTCACTGTGCTTGGAAAGAAATTCAACCTATTTGTCTTGAAGGACCTCCTAATCAAGCTTTGGGGTTTCTCTAACTTTGAGCTCATCGATGTACCAAATAATTATTTTGTGGTTAGATTTCAAGACCAGGAATTATGGAGAACTCACCACAAGAAGGTTATGTATGATGGACCCTGGGTGATCAAGGGGCACAGTGTTTCGGTTCAAAGGTGGACACCATATTTTAACCCTTACCAGAATCCCCTTGGGCGTGTGGCTACCTGGGTCCGCATCCCTGATGTTCCTTTACACTGCTACAATAAGCACTGCATTTCAAGGATTGGTGACCGAATCGGGCGCACTCTTAAGGTGGATTTAAACACTCTCCAAGATTGCCAAGAATCAGGGCCGAAAGTTCAAAGAGGCAGATTTGTTAGGATATGCGTGGAATTGAACCTCTAGAAGAAATTAGTGCCTAAGGTGATTGTAGCGGGTTCTATATTTAACGTCGAATACGAAGGACTTACCATGATCTGCTTCTCATGTGGGAGGTTTGGACATAGGCGTGAAAACTGCCCTTTTATGTGCTCTTCGTCGGATTCCCATGAGGAGACAAATCCATCGATTCAGGCTCGTCAGCATTATCCCAATCGGATTCAGGTGGTAAATCCGGCGACAACCACGGTGGAGGAGTCCTTTGGTCCTTGGATGTTGGTCAGTCGACGCGTGAACCGAGCTCGTCTCCCCCAACGGTCGGATTTCAAAGAACAACGTCAACCCTCGAAGAGTGGAACCAAGGTGACGAAATTGTCCTTTGTTGGCCAGAGTTCGCGATTTGCGGCGATTGAGGATCTTCAGAACGATCCGCATCTGGCAGCCACTGAGACTGTTGTGAATCAACGAGAAGAGGGTCAAATTGAGGCTCATCTACCCACCAACTCAACTAGGCAAAATCTGAATAAGAGGGAAAGGGTTTCTTTGGGGAAACCGTCGGGGCAGACAAAGAGGAAGGAGGCAATTGGGTTTTCTCAGAGCCAAAAAACCGAATTGGGCCCAAGGAATAAAACCATCTATAAATTAAAAGAGGTAAAGGCCCCATCCGGTGGGCCTATTCTTTCCATTAATGAAGCTGGGCCAGCTAATGCCTTGACAGATCTGGGCCATGTTGATCCGAAAAAGATGGTGTCAATAGCTTCTGAGGAAAAATCCAATGCTTCGAATGAGATGGTCCCACACATGGGTAGCAAGAAAGTCCAATATAAACAAAGTAGAGGGCATCGAATTCATACCATAGTTCAAGGAAATCTTAATATTAAATCTCATCAAAGTTCTCCGGCCCTATCTGTTAATGCCAATGCCACTAAAATTGATCTAATTTCTGGCGACTCATCTAAGGCTCCTCACCAGGATGCTGCTCAACTTCATGATTTGCGGCCTCCAGAGCATTGGGATCCTAACGATGATGTGGCCCCGGAATTTTTAGAAGCAAATGGAACTTATGTGGCTGAAACTCAGTTTGAAAATCAACAGGATGAAGGGTCTGGAGGTCCCAGGTAAGTATCCTCTCCTTTTCTTTGTTTAGTTATTTTAATGATTATTGCATCTTGGAATTGTAGGGGTGCCGGTAGCCGGAACTTTCCCCTAATTGTTAAGGATTTAGTCAATAAATATTATGTTAACATTCTTTCTCTTATGGAGCCTCGTATCATTGGTGATAGAGCTGATAGAGTTTTTCGGAAGCTTGGTTTTAGCCATTGGATCCGGGTGGAATCTACTGGGTTTTCTGGGGGTATATGGATTCTATGGAATAATGATGTTTTTGATATTACCTACCTTACTTCCACCACCCAGTTACTTCATTGTCAAGTTAAAGAGCAGAATAGTAACATTATGAGCCTTCTGACTATTGTCTATGGCGAAACTAATTTAATTGGTAGAGCTGAGCTTTGGAATTCTCTTCGCTCGCTTGCGGTTAATTCTTCTTCCCCGTGGCTTGTCTTGGGCGATTTTAATTCTTATCTTTCTCCTAGTGACAAGCTTGGTGGAGCTGATCCCTCTTGGGCCTCTATGCATCACTTTAGAGATGGCATTGAGGACTCTGGGCTTATTGAGGCCAAGATTCTTGGAGACAAGTTCACCTGGGAGAAACAAGGATTGAAAGAGAGACTTGATTGGGTCTTTTCTAACTTTAACTGGATTTCTTGCTTCCCTAATTTCACTGTCCGTCATGAGCTTAAATTTAAATCAGACCATAGGATCGTGGTGGTGAACTCGAATCCCTCATCCCAAAGGACTCGTCCTCAGAGAACCTTTTCTCATCAGGCTGCATGGACTTTGGAAGATGACTTCAAAGATATTACCCAAGAAGCCTGGAGTGGCAAAAATTGGCTTCATGGGCTCCAAAATTTCCAAAGCTCTGCAATGGAATGGCATGACAACCGAATCGGTAACTTTACAAAAAGGAAAAAAGAACTAATTCGCCGCCTGGAGGGTATTGATAGAAGCAAGAGAATGAATTTACAGACTGGTTTGTTTAGGTTGGAGAAAAAGCTTTAGGATGAGTATCATAAAGTGACTACTCAAGAAGAAATCTTTTGGTTCCAAAAATCCAGATGTAAATGGCTTCAGGGAGGGGACAGAAACACAAGATTCTTCCATGCCTCTACTGTAATCAAAAGAAAGAAGCAGCGAATTGCAGCCATTCAAGATGAGGAAGGTCATTGGATTGAAGATCATGACTTAGCAAAGAATATGGCCCATAACTTCTTCTTTAATCTTTATACCCAAGACCCTAATGTGAAAAACCGGCTGAGTGGTGCTCTAACTTCCCTATCATTGACACTCGTGAGCTAGGCATGCTTTCTAGAAAATTTACAAGACTTGAGATTAAGAATGCGGCTTTCGCCATGGGTGCTTTTAAAGCCCCTGGCCCTGATGGCCTTCAGGCACACTTTTTTCAATCTCAATGGAATGTCGTTGGTGATAAAATTTGTGACCTGATTGAAGAGTGCTTCAACAATCCTTCCTCTGTGGCTAGTATTAACAAAACCAAGGTTGTCCTCATTCCTAAAGTTGATCACCCTTCTACCCTTAAAGATTTTCGTCCAATATCTCTGTGCAACGTGAGTTTTAAAATCATTACGAAGGTCTTGGCGAATAGGTTTAAAGGCGTTATGGACCGTCTTATAAGGCCCGAGCAATGTAGCTTTATTACTAGCAGATCTAGTTGTGATAACGTTATCATTGCTCAGGAGGTCATTCACTCTATGAGAATGAAGGGTAAGAAGAAAAGCTATGTGGCCATTAAGATTGATATGGAAAAAGCCTTTGATAGACTTGATTGGGGGTTCATAAAAAATACTCTTACCTGTGTTGGGCTTGATAATAATCTTATTGATCTTATTATGGCCTGTATCTCCACTTTTTCCATGTCTATCATCTGGAATGGTGATGGTAGCCCGTCTTTTACCCCTTCTAGGGGGGTTAGACAGGGGGACCCGTTAAGCCCATACATTTTTGTTCTCTGCATGGAAAGGTTGGGTCACCTTATTAAAGCGGAGTGCGAGGCCAAGCGCTGGAAGCCGTTCACTTTCAAAAGAGGAAGTCCCAGTATTTCTCATTTGTTTTTTGCTGATGACCTCATTCTTTTCACTGAAGCCTCAGCTCACCAGATGGTTGAGGTTCGTAATGTGATGCAAAGTTTCTGTGAGGTCTCTGGGCATAGAATTAATTTAGCCAAGTCTCGTATGTTTTGCTCTAGAAATGTCAATTTCAATAGAGCTCTCGAGCTAAGTCAGATTCTTGGTATTGGCCTTACCCATGATTTGGGAAAATATTTGGGGATGCCGATTATTCATTCCAGAGTTACGAAAACCACTTTTCACCCCATTGCGCAAAAAGCTCGTGAAAAATTATCTAAGTGGAAAGGCAAACTATTAACAATAGCGGGTCGATCTGTTCTTATTAAATCTGTGCTATCCTCCCTGCCTAGCTATTGTATGCAATCTACCATCCTCCCTATCTGCACTATCAACGAGCTTGACAAGATCTCTCGTAACTTTCTTTGGTCTCAGGAAGAGGATGTGAGGAAGATGCATCTCATTGCTTGGGATAAAATAACTCTAGCCAAGAAGCAGGGAGGGCTTGGTTTCAAAAATCTCCGGCGTCACAATAAGGCTTTCATTATGAAAATCTGCTGGAATATGTTGACGAAGAAGGATTCGTTATGGGCCCAATGCCTTTGGTCTAAGTATAATCGCGGTCAATCCTCTGTGCCCAAGGTTTGCAAAAAGAGGAATTCTTCCTCTGTCTAGAAAGCGATTGTTCAAGTCTGGGATAAATTTTTGGCCGAAGTTGGAAAGAAAGTTAATAATGGGACTGACACCAAGTTTTGGCATGACCTCTGGCTTCCCCTAGATCGTCCTCTCATATCCTTTGCCCAAGACCTATCTTTAGTTAATGGAGATGAGACAGTTAGAGATCATATTTTGATCGACGGAAGATGGAATATCAATAGTTGGCGGGGCATTTTATCTCCTACAATTATAAATGCTATTTCCAAAATGCAACCCCCTTCTAGTAGATCTCCCGATTGCTTCACTTGGCGTGCGGCTAAGGACGGGTGTTTCTCCGTTAAATCGGCATATACTTATCTCTCCGATCGTGGCCAGACTAGTACTAATAGCTTTTGGACCCTCTTGTGGAAATGGCAACTTCCTGAGAAAATAAAATTTTTTATGTGGCAAGTTGGCCATGAAAGGCTCATCACTAATTCCCTCAGAGCTAGAAGAGGCCTCACGCATGATAATTGCTGCCCTTTCCAGTGCAATAACGAGGAAACTGTGCTTCATGTTATCAGAGACTGTGAGAGGGTAAGGAACTTGTGGAAGGAAATTTTATTGCCTAACTATTTCTCTCAGTTTTTTGCAGGTATTTTGCAGGTTTGGCTTAACTGGAACACCAGTCATAGCCCTGGAAAAGGACGTTTCCAAACTTTCTGTTGGCCCAGAATTTTCAATTTAGCATGCTGGATCCTTTGGACGACCAGATGCAAATTTCTCTTTCAGGTGACAACACGGACACTAGGGAGTTGCTCCATACTTGTAATTACCTTCTAAGGGAGAGTATAGTCAACCAAACATTAACCCACCAAATCTTTCAACTTGGCAGGAATGTGGAGCGGTCTTGGACTCCCCCCTGTAGATACTGTCCGAATTGATGTTGATGGCTCTGTGTGCTCCCAACATCAAGCGGCTTATGGAGGAGTGATTCGGGACTCTCAAGGCCGTTGGTTGTTGGGATTCCACAAATCCCTTGGCCTTCGGTCTGTTATTGAAGCGGAGATATGCGCTATCCTCTTGGGCCTGAAGATGGGTCACCAGATGGGCTTCCAGGATGTTGTTCTCTTCTCGGATTCTCTGGACGCTGTCAACATCATTATGAGGGATAATCACATGGGACACCCCCTTCAGGATATTATTGGGGAGATCAGAGACTTTCTTTTCAGGGATTGGAATGTCCAACTCCATTACACTCCTAGAGACAATAACTCTTGCGCGCCATGATGCTCCCGTTGATGCTGACGTCATTCTGTTTCAAACGGTTCCAAGGGGATGCCTTGACATGTTCCTGAGAGACCAGCTGGTCTGCCTTCCTTCGCTAGTTCACATTCTAGTTTGTAGTACTAGGGGCTAGATTTGTATGGTCTAGTCCTTCTCTCTTTTTCTCAAGCTCTTGCTTGCCTGTCTTTTCTCAAAAAAAAAAAAAAAAAAAAAAAAAAAATCTATCTAGTAGATAATATGACAACTCTGTCCCAAAATAAAAAACGGACAAAATGACAACCCCTTGTATTGTAGAGCAAATGACGTTCGAGAAAACAACTTATAAATAGGATAAGAGGGAGTATATCCCAATTTTTTTACTTCTATATTTCTTTTGTAATTTATTTATTTTAACTTGCAAGGAATGGGGAAAAAGCACATGAACACTACAAAATTATATGCACAATGAACAGGCACAAAAGTAAACCTTCACCCGCAACTACAGGACATGGTTACAACTTACAAGTCTTGTGCCACTTCTGCGTCTATAACCACAACAATCCCTTCGCTCATTCAAGTTCTTTTCATGTCTTCAATCCCCCCCGCCCCCAAAAAAAAAAAAAATCTCCAACCCAGAACAAAACAAAAATCAAAACAATAAAAAGGTTATTTTCACGTCTGAGTGAATGCAGGATAGATTCAAAGAGAGTAGAATCTAGACATCATTAACCTTCTCGGCTGCATCTGAATTATGGTTTGAATGTGCTCACGACTGGTTAAGCAACGCCCAAACAAACATAACATTGGCTTTCAAGACAAATGAGAAGAAGTGGATTGACCCTTGGAACCATCAAGTTATACGAACAAACTAGAATTATTTGCTGCTAAAAAGGATAATTTCGAATTGAACCCATTTCGATATATTAAATGCTTTATCAAATTAAGGTGGTGCAGCTTTTCCATTCGGCAAAGATGAGCAAAATGTGACTCCCATATAAAATCTTCCAAGGAAGGAACTAACATTTCGTTTTACAGAGACACCATTGCTCATAACTTATAACCATAAAAGAGTATCTTTATCATGAATTTACTTCTTTTGAAGCAAGAGGTTCATACCATTCTGGACCAAATCCAGCGGCTTTCCTAGCTTCCTCATTGAAAGGTGGTTTTAAGGGTCCTCTGAAATACTTTCTTACTATGCCATGAAACTCTCGAATCACTTCTCTGTCATCTGTTGCAGTATCATTCTCTCCTGCATCAATTACTTCTCGATCTTCTTCCGCAGCTGCATTCCTATATCTGCGGCATAGATATTTGAACCATTTCACTCCAGCAGCACAATGCGTAATCTCTTCTGGGTAAATCACGCTTTCCAGTAAATCTGCTGTAATGTCATCACCGCCATTGCGGAATCGTGAGACTGTTGTGGGAAGCACATCAAGTCCTCTAGCCTGAATCAATAACCTAAGTCAAGCTATAGCTACTACAGCAGTTTCTATTTTGCAAGTGTTTTGTAACAATAATTCCTTCAATCCTGAGGAACTAAACAAAAATACGAGGAACTAGAAAAGCCATAATTTCTGTACCCAAACAAGGAAAAAAGAAAAAAGCTGTAATTCCAATATCACCGTAGCTGAAAATCTTCTACAACCAAACATCAGATGAGGATGCATACATGCAAAATTTGACATTCATGCCAAGTTAATCAATATTAACATGTTTATTACTACATACAATTCATCACATATGCCTCTATTGAGTTGTGAGCTATTGAAATCTTCCCCCACTTCACATACTCAAAACGTGCAGAATTATATGCAGGACAGGGATAATTATATACTAGCCTAATAGGTGTTTTAGAAGGGCCTTAAAAAATGGTGAAAAATACCAAGGTAGTCAAGGGTGAAAGGTGCACTACTGCACTCAAGGCACAATACCACAAATATGCCCAAGGTGAGGCACAAAAAAGGTGCTCACCAAAGTGAAGCGAGGCAAAACAATTTAAACAAAATATTTATAGAGCATAGGCAAAATTAGATAAATATAAATCAAGAAACTTTTTCATATAAAAAGTTAATCATAAAGCTATCAATAAATGATAAAATGCTTAACTGATGTATAAAAAAGCAGAGATAGACTGTTCCTTAAGCTAGGATTCCATTCAGGGGAGGATTATGGATAAGTTGACCATATATAAAAAAACAGAGAAACTTTTTGAGGTTTCTTTAGCCGTTGGGACAAG
The DNA here is from genome assembly GCA_025563575.1 of Acacia pycnantha. Taxonomy (NCBI): domain Eukaryota; kingdom Viridiplantae; phylum Streptophyta; class Magnoliopsida; order Fabales; family Fabaceae; genus Acacia; species Acacia pycnantha. Next base: position 4,389,504 of record JAMWYP010000021.1, on the reverse strand, counting down.
AAAGACAAGAGTTTCAAGTAGATATAATCATATATTACTTAATTTTGCTATTTTAGTTAAAGTTATTAATAATTCTTCAATAATAATAGATAAAAATCAAGAGTATAAAATTGTAGATATGCTAAGGCCTCAATAAATCAGAGGCTCCTCATTCATTATTAAAAAGAGAAATACAAAGAAAACAAGGGTAAAGGAAAAGAATAACCATCTGTACAGCTAATACATACTAGATCCTTCAATATTGTGAAATACATGTCAACACCTAAATCTATTTCCTAACTTTCTTGCAACAACTGGCAGGCTGCATATAAAAATTAAGCACCTCATTTACAACTAAAAACAATGAGAATCATTAGCATAATTTGAAGTACATAATGTTTTGAACAAAACTGGACTGTGTTTGAGCAAGTTGGGTTGGAAGCAAGCCCTAGTCCTTTTCACTTTTTTATTTTTAGATATTTAATTAATGCTTAAACGGTTAATTGGAAAAATGGGAGTTGAAATTGAACAATTTATTGACGAGAATGCAGAACATGAACTTGTTTTTTGGTGATGACAATGATGGATTAACTTGAGGGATTGTAGTTGGGGCTGTAGATGCAGGAAAGAGAGATAGTGAAATGTTTGAGTTCACCATCAATCGGTCACATTGAGGAAGTTAAGGCTCATTCAGATGAGATAGTGGAGGATATTTAAGGATAAAAATTTCATGAAGTAGGAGAAGACAGTGATGAGATCCATCCATATGAATCTAATTTCTTATTCAATAACTAACGAAATATTGTAGGTTTCAAATAATTTTTTTTTTTGAAATTGAGTGAAGCATTTTACATTGATTAATTAGCTTACGAATGATTTTATATACACATAAATGAAGAACATTTAAATTATATTTATCTATTATTTTGTTTTTGCCCTATAGATAATACTTTTTTATTGTTGTACCTCTCACCTCGCCCATTTTGGAAGTCTTGTACCTTTCACTCCTAACTACTTTGGGTGAAATGTAAGAAATACCTCATGAACACAATGTTCAACAGCTAAGCGTGCCAATAATTGGTTGGAAGTTGCCATGGCTGAGTCCCAAAGGCCATCATGAACCGGTAATGATCCATAATAAGAACCTAGCTCCTCAAGGCGAGCAGCAAGGAGAGTGAAGTGTCGCCCTTCATCTTGTGCCACCTTCACAAAATCTGTAAAGAAGTCTTTAGGCATTGCCTCTTGCTTACCAAATCGAGCAATAATATCCTACATTATACAATTTACATTAAATGCTTGTAGCACAACAAATACTTGTAGCACAACATGAACTCTGAAGAAAAGTAGTTATCCTTTAACTTGATACTATTCTTAGTTGACTTTCTAAGAGAAATGTTCTTATGTTTCTAAATATAATTACTATTTTAAAAAAATTGCAGCATCCTGTTAGAACTGACATTGAGAGGACTAGATTAATATCAAAGAGATAGACACTAAAAACTTTCCAATTCATAATTTAATTTTCTACAAAACTTATTGTTTTGTTTCATTTGTCTGTCCCTGTATCTCAAAATTGCATATTCTATGAAAATGCTCTGAGGGAACTGCATTAGAGGAGAAAAAGTATAAGCACAAAGAATTCAGCTGATAATACCAGTAGAAAAAATTATATCATCATGTTTGGAAACATAATATCACTGCTATATACTCCCTCTGGTCCTTATTATAAGGCACCAACTAACAAGTTTATTTGGTTCTTTTTATAAGGCACTTACTTGTTCCCAAAGAACATTAATTATTTGTTTCCATGTCTGCCCATAATTAATGAGGGTAGTGGGTGAGAATAATAATTAATATAATAGTACATTTTAGTACAATTAGTAGGGGCAATATTGGAAGTTACTTAAATTGTAGGGCAACTTTATTGACTTTAACTATTTTTATTGATTTGTGAGATTTATTAGTTGGTGCCTTATAATAAGGACCAGAGGGAGTAGAAAGTAATTAACCGAACATGACAATGCTTTATTTTAATTTGCTTAGAAATCCTGTCCCAATTTTTGAATACAGAAAGAGATGGGGGCCACTTTGCCCTTGTCTGTCTAGAGAAAGCATCTCATTTGTGAGAATCAATTATTCATCCCTAGCACATTGTCGTAAAACCAGAAAATACTATTTTTATTATTTATATTCTTTAAGAGTTCTATTGAAATGTGAAGTCTGGATTTCACAATGCAAAACATGACTATTCCATCTAGCATATCTTACTCTTCAAAGTATGCTCTTTTTGCCTCCACAATACAAAAGCCACAAAGCACAATGCAGATAAAGACGACGAGGAACTTCAATATAATGTTATCAGCAACATATTCACCAAAGTCCATACATAAGGGCACTTGAAGGTCAAATATAGATTGTTTGATAAGTTGAGCCAAAGTTTATTTTCTCTATATCTCTTTATCTTTGACTTCTATTATAGAAGAATGTGATGACTTCTTGATTACATTAACGAAAAACACACACATCTTCCCACCAGAGCATGTGCAAGGGGGCTAGTTTTATATTAAAAAAGATTCCATAATTAATTAATTAAAAATCATGGAGGAGCTAGCTAAAAGACAGGTACCCAGGATAAATCAATGGCCCAGCTTTCAGTGTGAGCAAGGCTATGCACAATGGCTTGCCTACTCTGCAAGCTGCCCGCTTTACCCAGCTTCGGCATGTGACCTGGCGCCACCAACTTGACCTGCAAATGATCATAATAATCGTCGTCGTCAACAAGACATTCCCTTAAACACTTTTTTGTTTGCAAATAGGTTTTGAAAACAAACGTTAGAGAGCCTGGCGGGGCGATCAGGGACGGTGAGGTGCACGGAAGGATCATAGGGTCGAACGATGGCGGCGGAGCCTTCGAGCCACTGAGAAGCAAACAAGTCTCCGAGACGAGCTTTCTCGAAGGGGTCGGCGGTGTTCAGCACTCGAAGCGCCGCCTCCACCAGCGTTTGGGTTTCGCCTTCACGTTGGTCTGACATCATGATTTTTGGTATGCGATCCCTTGCTCCCCGCAACTTTCCAACTACATCCATTTCCATTTCCATCACAAGGTCATGGCTTTTTTTTTTTAAAAAAATAAAATAAAATTGAAGAGGGTTTGCCCTTATTTTAATTTTATTCCGTCAGTTTTCAAACCATTGATTTTAATCCCTTTAAAGAAAAAATGATGTAAATTTTTATTGAGTTATAGAGACTAATATTTTAAATAAAATGATATTTAAAGGACCAAAACCAAAATGAGAGCAAACTTAAAGAACTAAAGGTTTTATTAACTCTAAATTGAAACTATTTTAAATTTATAAGGAAAAAAAAGTTGGCAGTTGATGATGTGACTCTAATCCAGATACACCTAAATTAATGTTGCCACATATTAAAAATCAACTATATTAAATATTTCATATAGGTAAAATGAGACAATTATGAACATTATTTTTATATTGATAATAAATAAAACTTATTCCATCATTTATTTTTAAAAATCCCTTCTTGTTTAATCTTGTACAAGTTTGTAGCAACCTACTTATTGTTTAGTTAGCATTCACATCTTCCATAATTAAAAGATCATGACTATAAAAACTAATATGTACAACACAAAGTTGGTCTATCGATGTAAGGAAACGCTAGATCCCTTTGGCCTTGTTTGGTACATGGTACTCAAAGGGTTGGTGGCTTGGCACTGGTATTGCCCATTTTGCAATGTTTGGTAGAAGGAACTGAGCATAACTTGAGATTGGGAATACCATGAAAGTGGGATTTGTAACACCTCCAAATTTCTAACAATTATAATAACATAAAATTTGCAATAATTTTCATGAATAATCACTAAGATTCGAAATAACCAAATTTGGGAAGTATTACCGCCGCACTTGTACTGGGACAAGTGCAAGCCTACTTATTACATTAACATAAATCCAAAACTTAAATAAATAGGTTTTATTCAAAGCGTAAAAAGAATAAAATAAACTAGCTAGAATTAACTGAATGTTTTTCCTCACTTCTTACTGATAGCCCCAACCTTTGGAACCTGTTTCACTAAAAATCTGCTCCCCTAAGGATCATCGCATCCACACAAACACAAAAATCAGCAAAACTGGTAATCCTAATCAAAACAAAGATAATATAGTGAAAATTAAATATTTACATAATAAATAAAATGTCAATTTCGTTATTCTTTATTAATTTTAATTAGTGGGAAGAGAACCATGGTAGACCCAGAAAACCCCACCAGTCTACCCTGTGACCTAGGAAACCTGCCAATCACAAATAATCAAATTGGCCATAAATAATCTATTCCTAATGTGCACACCTCTTCCCCAAAGTTGCTACTAGTGTCCCGGGAAACCCTGCCAGACACCACTTTGGGAAGAACGGATAATATCACATCATATACTATATCGGAGGCATAAAGCCTAAGGGTTGTGTTCATCACTTTAGGAGGTACCATCCCAAAGCTATCCTCCCACGATTAAATTATTTCAATCACACATAAACAATCAAAATTCATGTAAAATTAACTATAATAACTCTTTACAGTTATCATGACTTACAAATTCTGAACACATTTGTGAGTTTTAATAGGTGCTCATGAAAATCCATAATCTTCCTATAATGTTATCATGAGAACCCATAACTCTTATGGTACTTATGATAATAAATATCATTTAATGTTTTCAGACTTCTAATAATGTGATTACAATAATTGGTACTATGGGAATCCCATATGAATCTTTAGGAGCTTTATCATCACCTGAATGAAAAATTGGTGCTCATGAGAACCCATAACTTTTATGGTACTCATGAGTCATCCCAATACTCATGAGATATTCCTAGAAATATTGATTATGTATCATTCAGATGTTCATGGGAAATTCCTACGATCTACTCATTAAACTACAATAGTGGTTTTAGAATTACCTGGTCTCCGTTTTTGCTAAGAATAGAGGAAGTAGTAGAGGAGAAGAGGAGTATTGAGGGTTAGCTAGGGTTAGGCTAGGCCTTTATTTAAAATTTAAAATTATGGTTTAGCTATGGGCTGTGCTCTTTAACTATTGCCAACTCATTAATAGGTTATATAACAATACCAATATTATTAAAGTTTTAAATTTTATTATCACTATATTATTATTATTATTATTATTATTATTATTATTATTATTATTATTATTATTATTATTATTATTCTGGGGTATTACATTTGTGTCATGCCCCACATCGACTGGGGAGGGGAACGAAAGATCCTTTATAAGGGTCTGGATATCTCCCCCTCTTGACGCATTTTAAAGCTGTGAAGGGGGTGATGAGCCCAAAGAGGACAATATCGAGAGCGAGGCCTTGGGATGTTACAATTGGTATTAGAGCCAGGCTCGGGTCTATGTGGGCTGATGTGCCAGTGAGGACGTTGGGCCCATAGGTGGGTAGAGTGTTATGTCCCACATCGGCTAGGGAGGGGAACGAAAGATCCTTTATAAGGGTCTGAATACCTCCCTCTCTTGACTCTGGATACCTTTCACTCTCAACGTGCTTTAAGCGGATAATATCGAGAGCGAGGAGCTGGGATGTTACAGATTACTCGAAAGCCACTCACCCTTAGTAGTGGAGTAGTGCCGGGATTGAAAAATTGTATAATAAAATTGTCCCTGTTTATAATAATTTTCAGACCGAAGTGCCCTCTTCCTAATCTCATCACAATGCCGCTTGATCTTCTTCTCTCCATCTCCATTCCTCTTTGATCTCACACCTACATCTACTGCCTTTTGAATCTCACAACTACTATCGTCATGAAGGTTATGGCAAGTCCCACATCGGTGGATTTTTCAAGATAAGGGGGGCTCTTACACTATAAAAGAAGACGCCCCTCCTCCGTTTAAAATCATCCCTCAATTGCTTTTCCTCTTCTATAAGGCATTTTGTATTTCTTCCTCGCTTATAGTATTTGTAATACCCTGAAAATCTCATTTATGATAAGTATCATATTGAGTAAATAATACCTATTGGAAATAGGTGAATATGTGATATCAAATTTGTAGGGGAAAAATCTCTTGAAAATTAGAGTGCCAAAATGACGAAAATGCCATTGTAGGACATAAATAACTTAGGAAAATTATGAAAAATCCTGAGAGGTAGTAAAATAATTATTAAAATTGAGAGAATATATTGTCTCTAATTTTGGTAATTTAATAAATTATAAGCTTGGAAGAATTGTAAAACAACAACTATAAAGTATTTGGAGATCATAACTAACTCCATAATTATTGATATTTTACATGGGAGATAAAATAGCAATGTTAGTTCAGATTTTGAGAGGAAGTAATTAGTTCTAAATAAGAAAATTATCAACAAATAATAAGTGATGGATTAAATAATTATTGGTTAATTATTTAAGCTTGAACAATGGAATAATTGTGATAAATTATGTAGAACTCTATAATTAGTGATTTATGGCTAGAAAATTAGCATAAATGTATTTTCTAATTAATTGGAAAATATTGAGAAAAATATTTGAGATTAAGTAATTTTAGGCCTAAATCAAAGAGTGAACCAATAGGAAAAATGTTGTAAAAAATTATGTAAAAATAATTATTAAATTATATAATAATTAATTAAAAAAATATATATATAAAATATGTGTGTGAGGGCCGACATCTTTGGGAGAAAAAAGAAAGAAAAATGAATATTAATAAAGGAAGAGTGTTATATTAAAACTCTTAATTAATAATTAATTAAAGTAAAAAATAGAAAAGGTAAATAAACACCGATAGGAATTGGATCCTATCTAGAGAACCAGGAACAGGATTTCTAAAGTCAGTAAAGAATATGAAAGAGTGGATTTTTATCTTGAAATAGACTGTTCCAGGAGTTAATTCCGAGATCGGTGGAGCATTTTGATAATAAGACGAAATAGGTAATCTGTGAAAAAGGCAGATAGTCACAGATTTAGGATTTGAAGGAAATAAATCATAACTCAACATCTGGGAATGAGTTGAGAATTTCCTGGACATATTTGGAATCAGTGGATTTTTGTCCAGATGTTGATGTTTTCGAAAGTTCGTTTCGTAATCGAGCACGTTTTTCGAGAAACTTCGGTTGAACCGTTGGAACCCTGAATGGAATCAAAAATTAAGTTAACCTAGATACTTTTGAAGAGAAAGAGAATGTCTTCAAAGTTGTGATTCCAGATTTCTAAGATTTTACAAGATTACGCGATTAGGACACCAAACAGGGAGCTTTATTGGATAAAGCTCATAAAGCAATAGCATGACATCATCTTTGATGATACAAAATTTGTGCCAACTAAGGGGGAGGTTGGCATGCAGGTTTGAGGGGTGGAGAATGAAGCAAAAATTCCATGGTTTAAAATGGAAGGGAAAATTACCAGGTTTGCAAGGGAAAATTACCAAGTTGGACCCAAAATTCATCTATAAATAGAGGCATTTGCCTCTTCATTTTTCACACCATTCTCTCTTGAGAATTTGGAAACATAGAGAGAGGTTTTACAGAGAGAAGCTCTGGGGGAAAAAGCAGCGAAGCTCTGGGATATCCCTGAATACGTTTTGACCTACTGTCGAACCGCTGTCCGACGTGCTAGTTTCCGTTTTCCGTCAGAAGTACGGTTTTTCCGTAAAACGCGCTAGAATAACATCAACGAATGTACGTTCGCGTACTGTAACACTAACGCTGATGTTTATTGTATGCATATATGTGATATGTGTATTGTATGTCGTCACTGCCTTCTGCATCATCGAGGTTGCTGTCATTGAGAAGGAAATGGTGGAGGTGAAGGGAGGGGGAAGATCACCTGATGAAGACAGGGGTAGAGGGGTAGTCAGGGAAATTAGAAAATCTTAAACATTTTTTTTTACTATGGTGGGCACCAGCACAAAACTAACTGACATTAACGGAGATGGTATTTTTGCACCAATTTTAAGAGTTTATGGGTACTTTTGCACCTAAAAAAAGCATTTAGTGTTGGGTGCTTCTGAGGGCAAAGCGCATGTGCATTTTTGCACCTTTTTCTACAATGGCTCATTTTATAGTAATACATAAAGCTATGCGATCTATTAAAATATATTGGATATAGCGTTGACTTGATTCTGTGATATAATATATGCAGCTGCGATATTCTTCGATTGATTCTGTGACTTGTGGACTATTGAGAAAAGAATATCGCAACTGCATATATTAGTAAAGTCACTAATATAAATTCTGCTTTGAGTTGTTAAGCTAAATTGCTAAGACGTAGGAGGGTGAAAAGTAAATAATATAACAAATGACCATTGAGATTTGAATTTTCACTTGTTCATTTCTAAATTTCTTTTGTAGCAATGAAGATATTAAATTTTTTCCCACTCCATTTCCCCGGTTCGTACAAATGTAATCTTTTTATGAAAAAAATAAATTAGCTATGAAATCATCCAAAAGATGTAATCCTTTCATCTTTTTATGGAAAAAAAGTTATTTGGATCTTATCTTTGTCTCCTTTGTCTTTCCCACCAAATTTCTGAAGAACGTCCGAAGTTGTTTGCAGGAGGCAAAAAGCATTTTAGGAAGGTTTTAAATGAGTTTTAATGATATAAAATGGACGGTCAAGATCAAATAAAATCAAGGGTGTAGATTTGCTTATGAAAGATAAGGAGAAAGTTGATGGGGAGAGAAACCGGATCCGAGAAGTTACTTGTGTTGGGAGGGACAACCACGAACCTCGAACTGGATGCCAGATGATAAAAAAAAACTGATATAATATGTGAGTGGTGAGGGATACATATTACCATGAGTATAATGAATTATTGAGTTAAAGTCCAATCAAGGAAAAAATAAGTCCAATTTTATCTTGACAGTTTTTGTAAGAAGTTGTGGATATTTGAAAGTTTTTCTAGAAACCACATCACCCCCAAAAGTATTAAAAACCCATAGGTGTTAAAAGTGATAACAGATAATGTTAAACTTTTACTAGTCAACATTAGTATTTTAACATTTAGGACTAGAAAGGAAAATAGGTTAGGTTAGGCTTTAGCCAAATAGGTATAGGCCTACAACAAAGTTTTAAATCTTGACTTGAGCTTAAATTGTTTTTTAGGCATGAACATGAGCCTTCAAAAGGTCTGACATGCCAAGAAGCCTCTTAAAAAGCCTACTTAAAATATAAGCATTTAAATTGATTTAAGAGTTTATGCCTACAAGATTATATATAACCCTTCAACGCTATTTAAAAGCCTACATTATATCTTAGCTACAATTTGAGGCTATAAGCAATGTTGTTAAAATCGCGAGTCAACTCACCGAGTTTAATGAGTTTGCGTTGTTGCCTCAGGAAAACGTGTTAACTCGGATGCAAAATCATTCTAGGCTCAAACTTGGTCAAACCCGTTTCTGACTGGGTGAAACTCGTTAAACTCAACGATTTGAAACCAAGTCAAGTAAGTTGTAGATTTGGGTAGAGAAAGGCTAAAAATTGCCAGGAAGAAAGAATAAAAAACATATGAGGTTAAAAAGAAGCTGCATATTACTTATTTAGGAGCCCTATTTTCATCTTGGGAGCTTTATGCCACTGCCTCTTGCTACCATCTTCGGTTTTTTTTTTCAAAGTTCACACCTTTAGTTTTTCTCCTTCTTCGCGCCTTCACCTGTGACTCTGCTTGCTGTATTCTCTATTTCTCCTTGAACTGGAGATTTGACATGAAGGGACGAAGAAGAAGAGATGAGAGAGAGAGAGAGAGAGAGAGAGAGAGAATAAAGAGGACGAATAGAGAAAGAGGGGGAAAGACCTTGTTGGAGTATTGTGAAGCAACTCAGAAAAGTAAAACATAAACAGGTGTTTGGTCATCAGTGAGTTTTTTTTTTTTGTTTTTTTAATAAAGAAGGTTGGTGCTTGGTGGTATGGTACTAGAGAGTTCTGAAGCAATTCAAAAAAGTAAAACATTAGGTGAGTGCTTTTTTTTTGCAAATAAAGAAGGCTGGTGGTACGGTAGGGTTGGGTCTGTGTCAGAAAAGTTATTACACACTTGTTCTTCTTGTTACATCACCATAATTGTAATTGTAAGGAGTGGCTGAAAAGTAGAGTGAATATATCTATCATACTCACTTTTAGACATTCACATCCTTGGCGAGAATATCAAGTAATCAAATAAAAAATAAATTGTTGGGGCATTGTGGGTATTAGGCATTTAGCAGTAGAATAAGTTGGTTCAGGGTTTGGGGGAAGCTTCCAAGCTCCCTTCTTAATTTTTTATTAAAAATTGTTTTTGGTTTGGGTGAAGGTTTGATTTGTGAGGCTGAAGTGTTGGAGTATTGTGAAGTAATTTAGCAAAGGACCAAACAGTGCATATTTGGTTGAAAGTATTTCATCCTTTTCTTCACCTTTTCATTGCTTTTAATTAATGAACATTTCATTATTATATTATTTTCATGAAGATCATGAGAAGGGAGCTTGCTTAAGATACTATCTGAATGCCTGAATCTCTCTTTCTTTCTTTATTTTTTAACGTAAGATATTAGATGTCTTCTTTGATTGCCTCTTTTTTCTTAATTTGAGAATTTCTTCTTACTGCTTACTAATTAGGTAGTATATTAAATTGAAAATGTCTTCAAGCGCAAAGGAAAATATTGAGAAAAATAAAGTTATTGTTGTAAGAAAAAACTATCCAGGTAATAGATCTAATATAGGATGAAAACATGAGATGGATGTTGATGGGAATGACAAAAAAAGTGAAGTTTAATTATTGTGAAAAAATTGTTAATGGGGGGTATTTATAGATTCAAAAATCATCTAGCATGCACAAAAATAGATGTTGAAGCTTGTGGCAACGTTCCTAAAGAAGTAAAGACCACAATATTGTAGCTTGTTTATGATGCAAAATGTGCTTCATCTAAAAGGAAAAAACAATGGGTTGATATCGGTGATGAAGATGATCAAGGTGCACATGAACAAGTTGAGTCTCAAAATTCAGAGAAAGGGCTGATGAATTTCTTGAGAAATACAACAACAACAAAAAAAGAAAGAAAGAAAGAAAAATAGCAAAGGGGTAGGCAACACACAATCAACCATTAATAATATGTTTAAGAGAGACTTGAAGGAAGAGGCTTGTCAACAAGTGGCTCGATTTTTTTATACAAGTGCTATACCTTTTAATTGTATAAAAAATCCTAAATTTACAAAGATTTGTGAAGTTATAGGAAGATTTGGTCAAGGATTTAAGCCTCTTTCTTATCATGAGATCAGAGAAAAATATTTAAACTTGGAATTAAAAAACACACAGGCCTTGCTTGAGAACTTTAAGAGTGAATGTACAACAACAGGTTGTTCCATAATGTCTGATGGGTGAACTGATAGAAAAAGGCATTTAATTTGCAATTTTCTAGTGAATAGTCCTAAAAGGACAGTATTTTTATATTCATTAGATACTTCTGAAATTTTAAGATGGCTGATAAAGTATTTGAGATGAGATGCTTGATGAGATTGTGGAAAAAGTATGTGAAAAAAATGTGGTGCAAATAGTAACTGACAATGCTACAAATTATAAAGCAGCTAGGGAAAAAATTAATGGATAAAAGAAAACATTTCTATTGGACTCCATGTCCAACCTATTGTATTGACTTAATGTTGGAGGACTTTGAAAAAAATCTATTGCATAAAGAAACCATTAGCAGGGCTAGAAAAATTGTAATATCCTGAATTTTGGACCCTGAAAATTGAGAACAAGCCTAAAGTAGGCAGACGACTAAGCCCGGTTTGGGAAGAGTCCCAAGAATGACAAGAGATAGGAAGCCTCCCAGGGATTAAGAAATTTGGCTATACAGGTCAGTGGACTTAGTTTGTGTGAATCGTGGAATTAAAGTGTCAATGGAAAAGAGGCACGGAAGACTTATACGGTATGAATTCGTTGGAAAATATGTTATCTAACTAAGTCCTAAGGAATAGGACAAGTCGTTGAGAAAAAATATACCAGTATAAGTAAGCATACAAGATTTTTAGGGCAGTCAAGTATGCCCTACGTTTTTGAAGAGGAAAAGTCAGTGTAATCACTACTGGAGGACACATGTCACTGTGAGATTAAAAAGAAAAAAGTAAGTAATGATTATAGGGGTATAAAAGTCAAATCCTTACCCCTTAAGTATTCAATTTCGTCCACATGAAGGAGGAGAGAGAAAATCAGATGATTTTATCCATACTCAGGCCCAAACACAAAATACAGGTCCCATAGGATGTTAACTGGTAGAAAGGGGACCGATAAAGACCAGTTAGAGGATTTATTTTGGATTAAATGAGACAAATGTGGGGCCATGCATGGAAATAATATGGCACCACATATGTATGTCTATTAAGGGGAAAATATCTGAAAATTTGAAGAAAAGTACTAAAGAAAGCACTCTGTTAACTAGCAGGGCCCAGCGTGGACCGGTAGAATGCGATTGGACTGAATAAAGTGGAAAAGACAGAGGAAAAGTCATGGTATCAGATTTTTGGACCCAAGATGGCGCCACCTAGGCCCCCCAATCATTAAAAACGAATTGGGGAAAGAGTAAGAAAAGTCAAAGGAATTTCGGGCCAAAATTGGTAATTTACATAAATTTCAGGCCAAAACAGGTAATTCTCACAAAATGAAAAGTAAAAATCTAGATATTTTGAAGGGGAGGCGCCACATAGAAGACCTGGAACCCTCTGGAATTTCTTGAAGATAAGGTTAAAAGGCTAGATCAAATTAACCAATTACTGGACAAGAATTTACTCTAGTTATTCAAGACTGCTTGACTACCTTTTAATTATTTTAAAAAGGAAATAACTCTTCATTTTCACAGAAAATAAAGGTTCATCAAGCTTCCATAACCAAGGTCAAGAACTCAATCACTCAGATCACCAAGCCAAAGCTCCGGATCAGGTAAACACCGAAAACCCGAACCTTTGAAGCTTAAACTTGTGGTTTTCGTCCAAGGTGTTAGGGATTGGTGTTTTGATTAGATTTTGGTGTTTTTGAGGGTCTCAAAGTGTTCATAAAGTCATTTTCTATGGGGTTAGGTCACGGTTTAAGTTTCCAAACTCAAAAACACTGAAAAATTAAAAAGCAAGCTTTGCTGCCAGATTCTGGAAAATCTGGGCAGCGAAGCTTCATCCCAGTTTTAAAAATATTAAATGGTATTTTTTTAAGCTTACATTTTACAGGAAGAAAATAGATATCCAGGGCTTCTCCGTGATGTATAATTTTATGTCTTTTAGATCTTTCTACAAGGAGAAATAAATTAGTAAAGTTGGTCCAAAAAACATCAGGGCGAATCTGATCAGAGAGTAACAATTGAGCTATACACCAAAATATGTGTACTTTTGGATTCTGAAAATATTTTTAATGGAAAATATACATCTTGAAGGTTTACATGGAGCTTATTTCGTAAAAATATTATTTTTTTGGAATTTATTAAAAATCAGTGAATTTGGGCCAGAATCACTTGATTTTCTGGAAAATTAGTAAAGGCTCGGTTTTTGTGAAAAATGTAAGGGTATTTTTGGAAATACTAGAAATAAGGTATTTTGATGTTATTTAGGGTTAACACATACTTGGGGAAGCTACCAGGCACGATAAAATATTAAGGCAGAGTAAATCCCACAGATAGTAAGTGCTTTACTCAAGTATCTTTATGTGTTTGATGTATGTTTTTTTTGCCATATATGTTTGTGTGTATTTTTGCCAAATATGCATACAGAGCATGTTGGGGGTTCAAGTCCCTAACTAATGATTTCCTAGCGTTGAGGACGATCATTCTGAGGCCGGCCTTGATTGACGGTTGTACGGGTTGATAGGTCCGGGGCTTGCCTTGGTAAGGCAACCTGACCGCACGTGGTAGTCGGTTATTGTTGTATGTTTCTGAATGCATATGTGGTATATTTGGCATATTACTTGTGTTTTTCATATATAACATAGTTGCATGCATACACTTTGCACATTTGGTACGTGAGTATTGACAGTTACTCTGGGGGCCATTATTAGACTCCAGAAGCTTCTGTAGTTACAGGGAGTCCTGCCTGAAGCTTGAAGACCCTTTTTGGAAAGGTAGGGCAGTACAGTGCAGTTGAAGAATAAGGAATGCCCTATTATATTTTGTACTTATATTTTGAGGATGACTGTATATTTCTTGGTATTTATTTTGGATAACTATACCCTTAACCCTTCGTGGACTTTTACTTTCTGTTTGTTTTACGTTTACCAGTATAGTCGTTGTCCAAACCGGTCATATGCTCTGTTGTGCGTACTCTGATAGATAATCAAAATGGACTAATAACCAAGGAAAGGTAGTAGTTTAAAAGGAATCCCTCTAACCCGTCACCCGAAAGGGCGAGGCCTGTAGGGGTGTAACAAAAATCACAATATATATTTATGCAAGATCAATGCTCATTAGCCTTTTGAGAAAATGCACAAAAGGAAAAGATTTAATTAGGCCTGCTGCAACTCGATTTGCCATTGCATATATGACTTTGTCATGTCTTAATGAGCACAAAGTACCCTTGGTAAATTTGTTTAATTCTCAAGATTGGAAGGATAGCAAATTTTCATCTATCAAAGATGGAAAAGAAGTAGCAAAAAGTGCTATGGACAATAATTTGTGGAAGAATATTGTGACATGCCTTAAAGGTGTTGATCCTCTTGTTAAAGTTCTTCACTTAGTAGATTCAGAAGAGAAGCCAACAATGGGATTCATATATGAAGCCATTGAAAGTGTGAAGGAAAAGATCAAACAAAAAATTAATAGTGTTAAAATAAAGGCAAGTATTAAATTAAATTTTTGTACTTAATTTATTATGCAAGTTTTCTGTTTTTTATAATTTGATTTTTTTTTTTTTGTGGAATGAATTTTTTTTTATTGACTGTGACTTGTGATAGTTATGAGCTTATATGGAATATAATTGATAAAAGATGGGAAGCTCAACTACATAAGCCTTTACATGCAGCGACATACTACCTCAATCCTTATTTCCATTATGATAATAATTTCAAGCCTCATTATATGATTAAACAAGGGTTATATGGTTGTTTGTTAAGGATGGTTGGGGATCAAGATGAGCTTAACAAAATTGAGTTTCAATTGACTGACTTTCATAATGCAAGAGATATGTTTGGTCGTGAAATTGCACAAGCATTAAGAAAAAAACTACCTCCAGCAAAATGGTGGGATTCTAATGGAGATGGATGTTCAGAATTTAAAAGAATTGCAATTTTTCTCCTTTCGTCATATTTGGGGAGTTGATCTTGATTATCCTAAATATAAGATATATTTTGTTGAGTTAAGATATATCCAGCACTCTAAAATATTTTTCCAAGTGCATCTAAGGTCCTAAAATATTTTGTGGTGTACCCGGCACCCTGAAGTATTTTTCTAGTTCACCGGGCACCATGAAGTATTTTTTAAGTGTATCAAGTACTCCCTTAAACTTTTTTTTTTTTGTGTGCATTCAACACCCTAAAGTATTTTTCAAGTGTATCATGCACCCTAAATTATCTAAACTGTTAGGGCAAAATAACACAAAAAAGCACTTCAGGGTGATGGGTGCACCTGAAAAATACTAATGGGAGCTTGGTGTGTAGCACAAATTGCTTTAGGGCATTGGATGCACCTAAAAAATATTTCAAGGTGTTGATTGCACCTTACTCTTTTTTATATTTGTCAATATTTTCCTAAGTTATCCCTATTGATGCTCCTTCAACAATAATTAAGGAGGAGATGGAAGAAGAAATTAATGAGGATGACTAGAGTGCTTTAAAAAATACATGTTATATTAAATAACTTCTTTAATTTAATCTAATTGGTAAATTTGTCTTATATAAGGATAAGAGGGAGTGATCTTCTTGTTAACCTGGAGATTTGTATAGATATTTGGAGTTATATGATACTCTCTTTGATGCTAAATATAAGATAAAGTTGACTTTTTTGAAAATATTAAGAAAGCTAATTAAATTACTTTAAAATATTTATATCTATCGTTAAAAAAAAAAAGTTATTTTGCCTAACTTTGTCCTATTTTTCCAAAGAATCTTCTAGTGGGTGATCCATTCATCCATGGGGTAAGTGTTGTGCTTGAGGTCATTCATCACGTCATCTGTAGGCCATCCTTGTGGCGCCTCACTTTGTTGTCTATGCATATTGGTAAAAGCAAACGGTTCTTTTCAAAAAAAAAAAAAAGCAAACGGTTTAGAGCTGAAAGCCATAAGATTACTGCACTTTCATAAGGGTGTTTTGTCGATGGAATGGTTTAGATTTTCTCCCTTAATTTGGGCCTGCACTACTAAGTTTTAAACTCTTACATAATTGATTTCATCAACTTCAAAGGGTGCTACCCCAACTGGCAAGGGGGTCGGACTTTCTCACTTCAAGGGAGGGGGTTCGATCCCTGCGTTGGTCAAGGCGCTGGGGGAGGCATCCTAGGGGTCTGGGAAGCAGTGGAAACGCTGGTAGAGGTGGAGGCATGTGTACTCTCTGTCCAGTATGCCCTGCATACTGGGCTCCAAGCGCCCTGCCCTTGGATTGTGGGTGAGCCCAACCCCTTTCCTAAAATTTTTATATCAAAAAAAAAAAAAAACTTCAAAGGGTGCCAATTAACACAGGAAAAAAATGAAAGATGTGAAGTGATTTTGCAAGAACTAAATGCTACTATTATTTTCATTTCTTTACTTCTTTATATGTGTTCTAATCTCAGCCCTTGCTCTGTCATTCAGTGATCTCATTAAATCAGAACGAAAATGTTTCTAAAAAGGTGAGTGTAACATCCCAATTTTTAAAAGCAGTATAAATTTTTTTCATCAGAGTAAAGCATCGGAGCAAGAGTGTAATTGATATATATATTCAAAATGCCCACTGGCTAATTACAGAGACAGTACGATAACCGAGAGTTTCTTTAAAGTAAATAACAACAGAAGTGTCTCCCTGGAAATACCCATGCCGTGGCAACAAAAGATAATCTTCAGCCGGTCATCTAAGCGTGCTGCTTGCCCCTATCCTCGGTCTTACCGACCCTGAATCTATGTTAAGAGCTGAGGTTCATGCATCGGACCCCAGGTAACGGTTAACCTCATATTCACATATACAGTATATGGATCACAGTCAATCACCACATTAACAATATAACAGATGTGTCACACGGAGTGCATGTAGATGTACCACACGGAGTGCATGTATCCAAAAGCACATAACAATACTCAAAACATACCAACAGACCATCAACCACAAATACGCATACCATACTCATAATACATACACGGATACAGTAAACATCAGAGTTAGTGTTACAGTACGCGAAGGTACATTCGTTGACGATATACGGTACGACCGTTGGTCAGAAAGTAATCACAGGTATCCTATAAGGACAATAGCGTATTTGTTACTAATCAATCATCATAACAGTCATTTTAGTCAAAAATGACCATTTTACCCCTGACTCCCCTAATCGGCGAAATTTCGCTAGAACTTCGTTACTTTGACTCTAATCTTCCAAAATTTTTCCATAACTCCTTTTCCAACATAATTTTCGAAATATGCATCATATTTAACCCTAAAACATGATATCTACAATATACTGGAAGATTAAAGATCAAAACAACATCTACCCTAGAACTTCAAGAACTACCGAACTAAAACTAAGAACCGAAGAACTTACCCTTGCAGAACCTCCTCTTCCTTCTAGCTCTAACTTCTCCAGAGCTCCTCTCTCTAACTTCTCTCTAATATTTTGAAATCCTTAAGAGGATTTGGTGTGAGAATTATGCAAAGAAGTGAATGACTATTTATAGGCACAAAATGCACTATTCATCCCTTTTTCATATTGAATTCTAACCACCCAATTGAACCCTTAGCTCACAAGTTTCCTCCTCCATTTTCCTCCACAAAAACCTCCCCCTATGTCATCTTTCCAACCAATGAAGTCATCCCAATGATGTCACTCCTTTGCTTTATGAGTTCCTACCGATAAAATTCCCTGATCGGTATTCTAATCGCGTAATCTTGAAGAATCTCAGAAATTCCTTAGCATAGCCCTGAAGATCTAAACTTCCTCTTTAAAAGTATCTGGGTTAACTAAATTTTTGATCCCACTAAGGGTATTTCCTAGCCTGCTGAACATTTTCGGACAAACGCCGTCGGTTACGGAAATTACTTCGGCTAATGTCATCTTCGGGACAAAAATGCACTGATTCATAATATGTCCTGAGCTTAGCAACCTAGTTCAAGGATTTTAAGTTATGATTTATTTTCCATTGGTTCTCATTCACCCTACTTGCTTTTTCACAAAATTTCTCTTCCTTTTTGATCCACTTGCCCACTTGCTTAAGCATTCACACTACACATCTTTCTCTCTTTCTTTTTCCCCTCTTCATTTTCGAAAAGATGCTCCCTTTTGGCCAAGGAATATGCTTCAATTATCCCATGCTTTATGCTCCCATTGGCTTGTTGCATCTTTTGACTTTTCTACAACTTCTATGCAAAGTTTCCTAACAACTTCTTAACTAAGTTACTACATCAATTTCCTTCTTCTTTTCTTTCTTATTTTCGAAATTCATGAAGTATTTTTGACAAAAGATGTTTCTTTTTAATTCCATTACCTTATATTATTCCATTATTAAAGTAATTATCCCATTGGTCAATACACAATTACTTGGATTTCTCTTTAACTTATGCTTAAACAATTAGCCAATAATTATTTATCTAATCCCTTACTAATTTTTGATAATTTTCTTAATTAGAACAATCATTATCTCACAACTATTTTACTGACATTGGTCATATATGTTCCATGTAAAATATTAAAAATCATTGGACAACTTATGTCCCCCAAAATAATATTAAATTTCGCTTTATTATTTTCCAAGGGAAATAATCCCAAAAATTATCTAAATTAGAGACAACATACTCTCTAATTTTTAACAAATATTTTATTGTCATTTAGGATTTATCATAATATTTTCAGGGCATTTTATGACCCACAAACTCACTTAGGGATTTTTAGCACTTTTTCTCTTCTAATCTTAATAGATTTTACCTTAGAAAATAAGATAATTATAACTCCAGGTTTGAGACCACATATTCACCTATTTCCAATAGGTATTATTAACTAAATTATAAGACTTATCATATGTGGGATTTTTATGGTATTACAGTGAGCATCATTTTTCCCTTTGATGCAAGATGCTCTCTCTTGTTTGCTTTCTCCAGCCCTGTATTTACAAGTTGATATGGAGGTTCTTCTAAAACCAATTGAGTCTCTTTATTATGTTTGGATATGAGATAGGACTGAGTATGACTGAGGAGTTAACACGTTTTACTATTTCATGTTGAATATGCTATTGAAGCCATCAAGGTATGATGCACTTCACAGTGATCTCTCATTTCCTTTTTATTGTGTTGTTTCTTCTGATTTTGTGCTGAAAACATTTATAAGATATGATATTATTCTTCTGATCCCTCAATGTTTTGATTCTTCTGATTTTGTGCTGAAAACATTTATAAGATATGATATTATTCTTCTGATCCCTCACAATGTCTTGTTTCTTCTGATTTTGTGCTGAAAACATTTATAAGATATGATATTATTCTTCTGATCCCTCACAATGTTTTGTTTCTTCTGATTTTGTGCTGGCACAATAACATGCATTAATTGTAAATTATAATTGGCTTTTGCTGGCTGCAGCTGGGATCAACTGCGATTGGGTTGAAGAAAAAAGAAGGTGTTGTCCTTGCAGTTGAAAAGAGTATCACTTCACCACTGTTGGTGCGTTTATTTACCAAATTGCATTGTTGTAAAGTGTCAATGGCTAAAAACAATTATAAGAAATGCAATGCTTGTTCTGTAATTGGAGCTGGTGGTGAGCAATATATATATTGAAGAAAATTGTGTGTTGAGATTTGAGGCAGATTTATTTGATGAAAATTATATTTTGGGAGTCATCATGTTAGTTTTGACTTTTGGGTTTGCATTGTAATTTATTTTACTAAAATATATTCTTTTAAAGATTATTTTACAATTGAGAAAGAGTTCCGTTTATATAGAGGAGCAGCGGTGAAAGACGACAAATCTCCTGAGCTGGAGGATAAGACGCACTACAATAAAGTTGTAGATGGAAATTAAAGAATACAGACACATATGATATAAAGTAAAATGGTACATCACACATGATAAAAGTAGGGACACATAACACACTTTTTAGTACAACACAAAACACTCAGAAATAACAAGAAGACTTTGTACGATGACA
Source organism: Acacia pycnantha (assembly GCA_025563575.1). NCBI lineage: Eukaryota > Viridiplantae > Streptophyta > Magnoliopsida > Fabales > Fabaceae > Acacia > Acacia pycnantha. Next base: position 4,369,249 of record JAMWYP010000021.1, on the reverse strand, counting down.
TTAAATACTTCTAACCTTGGTTTTCTTTCATCTATTTTTCATTGTGGGCAAGATGTTATTATCTTTAGGTTCTATAAAAATGAATATAATATCTGTTTTGTATTTTAACTTAACCTCCAGTTATACCGTTTTCAATTTGGGCAAAGAAATATGATTATTGTTATACCGTTTTCAATTTGGGCAAAGAAATATGATTATTGTCTATCCTTAAGTTCTTCAGGGAAGACCTCAAAATGTCATATATTTGTAATGATACCCACTCAGTTCAAGCCACATTTTCTTTGCGCTATGATATATTTGTGTTTTGTTGACTTCCTTCCATTTTTTTTGTTGTTGTTTGAATTTCTCTCCCAGGAGCCAATTGAGAAAATCATGGAAATTGATCAGCACATGGGTTGTGCAATGAGTGGACTAATTGCTGATCCTTGAACACTTGTTGAGCATTAACTTGTGTTTTTTTCATAAAGCTTCTTAATTGCAAACAAAATGGGTGATGATTTTATATTCCTAGAAATAAAATCCCAAACAATGAGAAGCATAATGGAGTATATTTAAGTTGTGAATGGTTCATTTTGTCATTAGGGACAAATGATGTGACACTTGTGTTTAACAGTTTTTAGTTTTTTATTACCCTAAAGTTTTAACTTTATTTTATTCATGAATCTGAATTTAGTATGAATGTAATTTAATATGATTTATTTATTGGATGTCAAATTATTTATTTATTTAGGGTTTAAGGGTGAACATAAGAGCATATTTAGGAGTACTTGTCAGCTTTCATGTATTTGAAAGCTATTTTAGGGTTAGGTTATTTGTAGGATTATTTGTATTGTTATGTATTTGGGCTTTATTTTTTCAAACTTTTTATTTTGAGCTTGTATATATTTGCAGTTTTAACTTTCAGTTTCTTCCAATCGCTTTAGTTTTTTCTCCACCACTTACGTAATATTTCTTTTTGTTCCTTTGCTTATATTGTAAGCTAGGTTCTTTTATCTCTAATATATTATTATGTTCTTTTTATTAAAAAGGAGATTTTGATGAGATATTGCAATACATTCATTGATGAAGAAGTAACTGTGAGTCTTCTGTGACTACTTTAATGGCTGATATCTGTGAATTAGGATTCTCTTCTTTACCCTTTCTATCTGCTCCCATCCTTTGCCTCAAACGGGGGCCAATATCACCAATGAGGAAGTCAAGCAAGCAATGCAATTTTTATCAAGAGAGAATGGCAAATGACAGGAGATCAGGTGTACAATTTATTTAGAATAATATTATTATTGTCCTTGAAGCCTTTCATCATTTGAAGAATAAAAAATTACTTAAACTAGATATGAATAAGCCAACAGGGTTGAATGTGATTTTTTTCTTGCTCTGCTCCTTAAATGGAATTTTTTTTTTTAAAAAAAAAAAAATCCCATGCTCTTATGTATTGTATTGCATCAGACAAAATGTTTGATGTTCGAAAATCATGTCTCCATTTTTCTAAAACTGTCCCGGAGTTAGCGAGGGAAGAAATTGGCCATCTTTTAAGAGCTTTAAAACCCCATAAATCTAAGGGGAGGATTGGGTTTTAAGGACTTCAAAGTTTCCAATCTTGCATTATTAGCTAAATTGGGATGGAGAATATTGCAGGAACCACAATTATGGGTGAAGAAGCAATTAGCACTGTAAATAGTCCACCAATCCTCCACTCAAATTCGACAATAAAGTGGCTTACTGCTACTGGCTACATACTTTTCCCAAACTCTACAGTACAAAATAGTTTAACTTGGCAACATACTGCAAATTCACAAGTAGCATAAAGTAAATTGTGCAACTTTTAATGCCATAACAATTATGAAGATAAAGGCCACAATGGAGGAGAAACAGAGAAGTTATGCAAAAAAAGAAATCATAGACGACTTATCACAGCTTCCACCTCCGAGGGGGAATAAAGATGGTACGTTGGAGCCACTTTAGCAATGTCAACGTTGTTGGGAGTCACCTGAAATTTGAAAAAAAAAAAAGGAAACAAGTTAACTTCTAGGCAACATTTAGTACATGGAAAAGTTTCAGCGCACCAAACATTACATAGCTCTTATAGTTTGTTTTGAGAAGGAAAACTACATTAAGTGGGTGTTTGGAAACACCCACAACCACTTAACATTCTTTTTGTAAAGCGCAAAATCACTAAAAATAAACTAATCCAAAAACACCCACTAAACTATCCTAAAGTAATAGCTAATTACAAAATTGATACATGAATTTTCAAAGAAATGGCGAGACACCTCCACAAATTTTGGGATTATATGGAATCATTAAACTACAATTAAACCTATTCATATGAGGTCAGCCTTATGTTTCATTTTCATCCCAACCTGATATGCCAGTTCATGAAGACTGTTCAATAGAGAAGGCAACTTGAAATTAACTCTAAAAGTATTCAGTATTTTTATTCTAGTGTAAAGTTCCACAATATTTTGTTACATTTTTAAAGTTTCAATAACAATGCTGTAACAGAGCCTTAGATTGGATGAGGTAAAATTAATTTCCCCCCGCTTTGTTCAAATAACAAGGCTCTGGAGTAGATCAGGTCTTAGACTGTTAAGGAAGTATAGAACTAGCTAACTGTTACATTCTACCTGCCGAACTAAGCCTCCTTTTAATAAATATTTTCTACACTTTACATATCAAAGACCATCCTAGAAGGCAGCTTTGAAAGAAATGATGGAAGCACAAGATCATTATAATCAATATACCAGGAGCCAGGAAGAGAAGGATAAGCGATCAGCACTATCAATAGAATATTTAACATTTAATTTATCCTTACCTTCTCTTCCATAACTTGCTTGAGAATTGATAGAGCAATAACCTCAGCTTCTTGAAGAGTTAGTTCCTGCAAAAGAAACAAATGTCATGGACACCCAGTTTAAATGAAATATATATATATATATTGCCTTTGGTTTAAATGACATATGGATGCTTCTGGAAAGAGAATCCAAAGTTATAGACAAAGACGAATCGATACTGTGTTTTGATATCAAAACAATTATCTGATTTTAACATTGCATAGACCCCTAAATATCTAGTAGGTTGACGAAACCAAAGATATATGGAAGTCACATGATTTATGGTACATAATTAATAAGTCATGCCGTGTTATATACTTGGTAGAAAAGAATAGATGAAAGGACAACAACTTACTAACTTAGTGTCATTTGTACTCTAAATTGAAAACGAATATGCTTAATTTCTAGAGAATGAGTTGAAATAAAGGTAAAAATGTGTCAGAATTTAATAGTTTGGAATACCAGTAAAAAATAGATAGGGTTTTATCTGTAGGTTCAATCACAGGAATGCCATTCAACACGCAAGTATATATTTCAATACACTTTTACATCTCTGGGGACACTAAGCTAGACTAATAATATTGTCAATCCGTTCAATTTCAATCAACCCAGAAAGAACAAGCATTACGTCCCCACATTTATTTATTTTTAATTATTTTCTAAATCTTTACACTTCACATCATCTCTCCCAATCACATTTTACTCTTACAGACAGTAATTATACATGTTGGAACAGCCCAACCATCATAACGTGTATACCTTGTTGTATTGTTCTTGTAGAGAGCTGTCTGCTCCTTCTGAGCCTGAACCAATAGCTTTAGCATTGCATTGCCAAAACGTTCCTGATGGATCAGTATAGTATCTGCATATTAGAAGCGCCTTTGAGTCAGCTAATGATTGACCGGAAAAAAAAAAAAAAGGCTTTAAAAAGGAATTTGTATCAATAAGACCAGCAACAGCAAAATATATAATTTCCATTGGTGAATAAAGGAATGGAGCCTACAAAAAGTAAAATTAAAACAAATAACAAGCAGCAACAATCGCGATATGCATATCCATAAGAATTACATAAATTTAGACAAGAATTATCCTTAGGGAAGAAAAGGAACAACTGTGCAAGAAACTGCTAGTACCATAAGTTATGAGGTTATGAGACGAGTACCCTTTAGTGCTTGTTTGTTTTAGCTTTTTAGAAGTGATTTTATGGTGTTCAAGGTGAGTAGGTGAGAGGAGTTTTGTAATTTTTGTGCTTCCCAAACAAGCACTTAGTATGTTTCTTCCTCTCAGTTACTAATCTATAGCATTATAGTAAAAAGCTTTCATCAGATTCTAAGAACAAGCCCAACCCTTCCATAAAACACTGGAGAGCCCACCCCAAATACTTCTGCAGCAGCATGCTTCCTTTCTTTTGATTTTGTAGCCTTGTAATTATTATTCAACAGTTTTTATTTATCACTTTTAGAAAGTGGGGGACGGGGTAAACTATTCATTTTCTATTTCCAAAATCACCTTCTTCAATCTATTATTTCTAATCAATGTACCAAATGGGCTGTTGAAAACAAATTTCAACAATTCTCTAAGGTTTTATAACATTTCACACAAATATCAGGAGGCAATTCCTTATGAATCCTCTGAACTGGCAATAAATGATAACTGATAACTAGATTTGTTACCCCATGGAAAATAAGGGAGTTAACTGTTCGTTACCCCATGGCAAATAAGGGAGTTAACTGATAGGATTTCACCACCTATTATTACCAATGGTAGGAGAAAGAAAGACCTTAACGGAAACTATTGAAGGTGTGGGGTCAAGTAATGCATAAAATGGAAACTAACAAGTTATTTCTAACTTCCTTAATGTGCTGTCACAATTGTCAAGCATTTACGAGTTAGTTAATTGTTCGTGTTGGTTGTCAATATCTGTCATTTATTGCTGAGGCCTGAGGAGCCATGGTTTGTTTGTAATAAATACCGCTCTAGTCCTATTTATAAATCCAAATGAACTAATTCTCACATACCAAGAAGAGTTAGTTAACTCATTAATTATGGGTTAAATTTCCAATTTTGTCTTTATATCTAATTGGTTCCAAAAGTCAACATGAATAAATTCTTTTTGTTTATTGCAATTAATAGGGGGGAAAATGTAACAAATGCATTTATTACTCTGAAACTGGACTTATAATAAGAATCAAAATTTTTGGTCAAAAAGGACTTATAAATAGGATCAAAGTGGTAGTCTAATAAAGGGTGGTAGTATGAAGAAGATAGGCAATAAATATTTTATGAAATTCAGGTGATTGTCCAATTCTTTGCTCGTATATGAAATTAGATTCTGACTTGTTTAGTTGTTTAAATAAATAATTCACCTATTGTTATTCCCATTACCCTGATTCTATCTTTAACCCTGAAAAACTTTGCTCTTCTGACAGATTCGCAAATCTGAAACAATCACAATAATGAAATAAAGAAAAAACTGGAAGGATTCGCAAGGATGGGAACAAGAGGTAGGAGGGAGCATTTTAAAAAGTAGTTGAAAGGAACATATTAAGAGAAAGGCTGAGAAAAGAAGGGAGGAAGAAGAGCGCTGAAAAGATTTTGGTGGAAAGCCAACCTTGAGAAAGTTGGCCAACCTGTTCTGTCAATGAAGGAGCAAGACTTGCATTTTTTGTGCTAGTAGTCTATATATGTATAACAAGGTGTGCGTCCTTTTAGTTGAGAGATTCAAGGGGGGTGATCATCTTATCGTGGCTGGTGAGAGGAGATATGTCCAAACCAAGGGAAAAAGAAAAACAAGTAATAGGTAATGTTTAAGAGATGAAAAGCAAGTGATTGAAGGACCTTGTAGGCATACAATTGGTACTAAAGTGATATAAAAATCATTATTCACAAATCCAGACATAAACATATATATATATATATATATATATAATGTGTTATACCGCCATTAAAATGAGTTTAACAATCAGTTACAACCATAATATCATAGTACACGCCAAAAGCAGCCATTGCACAGTAAAATGAAGAATGAGTACTCACAAACTAGGTCCATTCTCATCATGGCCAGCAATGAGGAGAGACACTCCAAATGGTCGTGACTGTCAAGATAGGGGGAAAATATAGATCATATATTAAAATGCATCCTTGATAGATTTGTAAAGAAAAACAGATGTAAAATACTGGAGCAACCAAATAAAAATACGGATATTTTCCAAGAGAAAGGAAAGCATCAACGGCAACCACACTATATTTCACAAAAATTCAAATTAATTACAGAATAAAGATGAAATGGGACCAGAGCAAGCATAAGAAAGGTGGGTAGGAGATGTCAAAGAAAAGAGAAAAGCTAATAGAACTTTTTCAAATGAATCTATCGACATTACCAAACCCTAACTAGTAAAGACCTATACAAAACTCAGGATACATTTTAAAACACAAGATAATAGGAAAATTTATAACGCAAGATAGCAGAGAAACTACTAACGAAATCTATGATGCTAACAAAGATAACTAATTTGTTCTAAATCAGTTATCATAATAATAACTAAAATACATCAAAGATAACTAATACTGATTATAATTTATTCTTAATTAGAAATGCTGTCTTAACTAAATTTATTTTACTTGTTTCTCTATAATTCTTAATTTACAGATAGCTAGTATCGCATTTTCTAATCTCTTTTCATACTCCATTCTTGGTATATTCCCAAAACAAGTCAATCACAACAGTAAGTTGTAGGACCATGTCATGCACCAAACAAAAAATGCATGACATGCATATGCATACATCATCAAAACTTAGGTCAAGATGATATGTTCAAAAGACTTGTGGAAAAACTTAGGCAGTATGGAATGCCTTAATCCACATTGATAAGTACAATCAGCTCCAATCTTTTGAAAAGTATAAATAATCCTTACCTAATTACCATCATCTCTACCACATTTTTTTCACATGGAATCCCTAAGCAATCCAACATTCTTTCCCAAAGATACAACATTACAGACATCTAAGGCACGAGTGCACCTGACTTTAAGGTTTTCCTTCAATTACACAAGCAAGAGACACATTCTCTACAATCCAACCAGATCTACATCTACCAGTTAAGCTCAAGAAAATGAAATAAATAAACCACTGACACAGAATAGGCATAAAAGAAACTTATTGGGGAAAATATACAGGTTACAAAGTCTCTAAGCAAAAACTGTTTATAAATTATTGGGGACGTATTATGCATACCATGTAACATAAATGCGAAAAAGCATCTATAGAGATCATTCGGAAAGCTAAGTAGTTCTTTACCATTGATTCTTCATCACCTTCACCAAATCGCAAGGCTAGATCACACAGAGCTTGGGTTGTCGACTCTACAGTCATTGGCTCCCCATAGGAGAACCTATGATTCTGTGAACAATAACATGATACATGTAAATCACTATATAATCAACCAACAATTAGAAGTAAGCAAGGAACAGGAATAGAACCTGAGTTTCGACTCGCGCATGCTCAACAAGTGTTCGAGCATCAGCAATTAGTCCACTCATCGCACAACCCATGTGCTGATCAATTTCCATAATTTTCTCAACACTGCTTGGCTCCTGGGAGAGAAATTCAAACAAAACAATTGAAGGAAGTCACAAAAACACAAATATATCATAGCCCAAAGAAAATGAGGCTTGAACTGAGTGGGTATCATTAGAAATATATAACATTTTGAGATCTTCCATGAATAACTTAAGCATAGACAATAATCATATTTCTTTGCCCAAATAGAAAACGGTGTAACTGGAGGTTAAGTTAAAATACAAAATAGATATTATGTTCATATCTATAGAACCTAAACATAATAACATCTTGTCCACAATGAAAAATAGATGAAAAAAAACCAAGGTTAGAAGTATTCAATGTCATGGTACAAACACAATTTGGTTAATGCATATTATCAATATCACAACAGAAACAGATGTAAAATAATCTGTGAACGAATATATTTTAGTAAAATAAATTACAATGCAAACCCAAAAGTCAAAACCAACAGGATGACTCCCAAAGTATAATTTCCATCAAGTAAATCCGCCTCAAATCTCAACACACAATTTTCTTCAATATATATTGCTCACCACCAGCTCCAATTACAGAACAAGCATTGCATTTCTTGAAATTGTTTTTAGCCATTGACACTTTACAACAATGCAATTTGGTAAATAAACGCACCAACAGTGGTGAAGTGATACGCTTTTCAACTGCAAGGACAACACCTTCTTTTGTCTTCAACCCAATTGCAGTTGATCCCAGCTGCAGCCAACAAAAGCAAATTATAATTAACAATTAATGCATATTATTGTGCCAGCACAAAATCAGAAGAAACAAAACATAGTGAGAGATCAGAAGAATATCATACCTTATAAATGTTTTCAGCACAAAATCAGAAGAAACAACACAATAAAAAGGAAATGAGAGATCACTGTGAAGTGCATCATACCTTGATGGCCTCAATGGCATATTCAACCTGAAATAGCCGGCCTTCAGGCGAAAACGTGTTAACTCCTCGGTCATACTCAGTCCTATCTCATCCAAACATAAACAAGAGACTCGATTGGTTTCACAAGAACCTCCATATCAACTTGTAAATACAGGGCTGAAGAAAGCAAACAAGAGAGAGAGAGAGAGAGAGAGAGAGCATCTTGCATCAAAGAGAAAAATGATGCTCACCTTGTTAGAAACATCTTCGTTCTGATTTAATGAGATCACTAAATGACAGAGCAAGGGCCGAGATTAGGACACATATAAAGTAAAGAAAGGAAAATAATAGTAGCATTTAGTTCTTGCAAAATCACTTCATATCTTTCATTTTTTCCGGTGTTTAATTGGCACCCTTTCAAGTTGATGAAATCAATCATGTAAAATTTTAGAACTTAGAAGAGAAGGCCCAAGAAAGGGGGGCAATCTAAACCATTCCATCAAGCAAGCATTGCAAACTACCCCCTCATCAAAATGAACACAGCAGGATTTATATGATGAACACTTTTTAAACGGGTCAGGGACGAGAGATACTCACCGGAAGCTATTACCGGACTAAGCTTAACTTCGATCGTGATCTCCGTCAATATCGTCTCTGCCTTCGATCGTCGTCGGTCTTCGCCCTCTCTCGCCTCACAGAACCAGATGAACTGCGGAATACGGTTACCATCGCGGCATCCAGTGAAGAAGGGCTCAGGGTATTTTCGAAAAAACAAAAAAAACACCAGGGACATTTTAGTCGACTCACAAAATTTTTTGTCCTCCCATCCCATCAAACCAAACAGACCTACGGACGATACTGCCTAAGGGACTCTTGATTAATGTGTTTTTTAATTAGAACCCAACCCCCCCAAAAGTGTGGAAGGTCCATTATTATAATTATTGTTGTTGTTATTATGGGTTAAGGTCCATTATTATTATTATTATTAATGTGTTTTTGGAATAATGTTGTCTCGAAAGTTTCTAAATTGTAGCTATTTTGCTCTGACTTTTATTCAGGTTAAGTTTGACCCTTAGTTGACTAAATATGCTCAGTTGGCAAGTCCATGTGTCATCCAAATCATTTTTATTAAGGTGCAAATTTGTTATGGATGTTTTCTCTCAGGAGCAATGTTGCCCGAGAAATCTGTTGGGCTCAATATTACTCTTATAAGTTTTCAAATTGTAGTAATGTCACTCTAACCTTCACTATGAATGTTAAGTTGACTATTAGTTAACTAAATATACTAAGTTGACAGCATGAACAACATTGAAGAACAAGCTGTAGAGAGGAGGAACTCCCGTTCACAAGAGAAAATGAAAAAAAAAAAGATTTAACATTTGGATTCAATCACATTGAGCAAGATTATTGAGAACAACGCCACTAGTAACTCTCTATTGTCATTCCCCAACGATGTCAAGATAAATAGATACCTTTTTTATTTTCTCTTCATCGCACAAGATGCTTTAACATCTTTAATTTTCTCCAATCATTTAGATAGGGTGATTTTTTTTTTTTTTAAAAAAATCAATATTTATAAATATAACTTGAAAAAAATAAAGTGGATGATACATGCCAGTCAAATAAGCACATTTGGCTAACTAAACCCTTGTTATTATTTGTTCTGGTGTAGAACACAGATGTCCAGCCTGATGGGCTGGTGCTTTGATGTTGGATCAAAGGTCTCTTCCTGAATGCCTATGAGGGAAGCACTCAGTAGGAGATGGGATCACTGTACACAACCAGGCTCTTAGCCAAGGGGGTGGGGTGTGTACACAGTGTGACTGTATGTAAATAGTTCAGGGTTAGAACGTGTGTATCTTAGGGTTTGACCTCAGTATTTATAGAGTGTACCTTAGGTAGGATATTCTGGGCCTGGTGTAATCTCCGACCTAAGGATCCGAACTGCCTAACCATATCTGGAGATATTCCTAGATTATTGGGGTAGCTAGTTAGGATCCTCCTTGCTAATAGATAGGATTGGTTATACCACATCTATTTGCTGTTGGGCTTTATCGCTATTGGGCCTAATATAAGTCTGTAACAGTTGCCCCCAGCTCGGTAGTTCAAGCCTTTGAGCTGCCGGGGTGTATTAAGTCCTGGATGGGTCATCCGAGGTAAATTGAAGAGTCCTTGGCGCCCTGGCAATTATACCGTGGTCCGCCAGGTTAGGTTTCCCGGGCACCGGCCTTGGCCCTCCATCTTCCCGGGGTACGTGGTGATGCCGAGGGAGTCAAGGCGCCGGGGTGGAAGCCTGCGGCTTGAGGATCCGGGGTGGCTGCCGTGGGCCCCGCGTGATTCCGGGGGAGTATCCCCTATGGATTTGCCATGATTGCCTCCTGACACCTGGCTTTCACGGATTGGGGATGGGTTTCGACCGTCACACCTAGCCGCCCCCGGTTTTCGTGCGCATTTAATGCGCCAGTGGCATGTCGTGCGTCACCCCTACTTTTGGAGTGAAACGTCCCTTCTGCTCCTGATGGTTGGGTAGTTTTTTGAACTTCCCTCCTCTTTCATTTACGCTATACGTGGTTGGGACTCTTCATTTTACTGCCAAGACTTTGCTTTTCCTGCCAACTTTCTTAGCGGCGCAAATTCTTCTCTGCATTCTTGAAGATTCCTGCTCCTGTTTTGCCCAGAAAACTCTCTAGATTTCCCCATTCCTTCACTTTTCCTTCTCCCCATCTTCGAATCAAGAGGTATGTTGCTCTTCTTTATCTTTGAACGTTTTTATTTTCACGTTGTACTTCTGCAATTTTGGCTTTTCGCTTCTTCTCTCTTCCACATTAGTGTTTTGGGGGTTTCTGGGTTTTCTAAGTTTTTTGGAATGAGTTGGTGTTCCTGAGTGATTGTTGACCACGTTTTCATATAGCATTCTAGTACCCGTAGGTCCTTGCCTGGGGGGGGAGCATTTCTTTTCTTAGATTAACTCTTTCTGGTTCCTCCCCTTTTCTTATCGACCCTTTGATGACTGTATAGGTCTGAGCCTTGATGGATAGGGGAAAACGTCCATCGTCTTCAAATCAGCCTTTAGATCCAATTGAGGACGAGGCCCTGCGAGATCGTTTTCCTCGTCTTAGTTTCTGGCTATTAGGCACTCCATTGACCGAGGAGGAGAAACTAGCCTTCATTCTCTGGGGTGGGTCCGGTAGTAGGAGTGCTGGAGGGTCCCAGCCGTCCGTTCCTAGGTCCAGCCAGCTGGAGTCCGACCCCATTAGGCTTGATCCTGAGAGTCCGCCTGAGGCCGAGACCGTTTCGGCCAAGCCTATCAATTTTTATTAGACGCCTCACCAGGCAGGGTCGGAATCCCTTCCGGATGGGTACCTCGGTCCCTGCTGGAAGTGCATCGCCCAGAGCTCCTCGTACATTGCGAGTGGGCAGGACTTTATGGCTAATAGTGTTTTAGGCTTGTGCCGCCATAGATCGTCGTCCGAGCCTATCCCGGCTTCTGGGGGTCTACGTTTTCCGGACTCTATTCGTCTTCCCTCTTTAAACAGTAGCTTATCTATGTCAGGTATCCTTCTTAGCTCTGACTATAGCTTTTTCTTTGTTTTTGTTATAGGTAAATGGAGTCCTCGTCTTCTCCCCGCCTTTCTATGTCGGACGTGGAGGCAGATTCCGACAGTCCTTCCCCGGATCTTAAGGCTAAGTATCAGTGGGTAACGCACGAAGTGCTGACAACACGTTCGTTGATGACGACTGCGAACGTCGACCGTCTGGGGTCGTCGGCCTTGCCTGGATGTTTCCTGAGTCCTCTAGAGGAGGACGAGCCGATATGCTCTACCCGGGAGCCCGAATGCACAAATTTCTTTTTCTTCTATAGGGAATACATGTCCCGGCTCGGTATTCGCTTCCCGTTTACCGAGTTCCAAATTTCCGCCTTGAATTACCTTTATCTAGCCCCTTCTCAGCTTCACCTTAATGGGTGGGCTTACCTTGCGGCGTTCAAGCACCTGTGCGGCTCGTTGGAACCCGCCATTCCTTGCACTGCCACTCTTTTCTTTTATTTCTTCTGTCCTTTCACCCCTCGCTCGGGTAAGAAGCCGGCCAAACTGAAGGGGCTGACTTCTCTCCGGAGTGATTCCGACAAGAAACTCTTCTCCGCCTTCTCTGATTCTTTTAAACATTTTAAAAATGCCTTCTTTAAGGTGGTTGCCATTTTTGCTGAGCAACCTTGGTTTCTGAAGGGCCATGAGGGCCCCGAGGTGGAGTGGCGGTTCCCACTATATTGGACCGCTGATCATCACAAACTCGGCTCTTCCTCATACCAAATCAATGCCAACGACCTCCTAGTTGAGGAGAAAGTTGCAGTGGCTCGGCTGGCCTCTTACGTTGCCAAGCACGGAGTAGGGAGCGCAACCTTCTATATTAAAGAGGCTGGCGCGAGGTCGGGGTCGGCATCCAGTATGACCTCTTTTATTTTAGTATAGCGTTTATCATATGCTACTTTCTTTATTTTCTATGTGAATTCTGACATTCTTGTCATTTCTTTGCAGATCCACGTCGTATGGAGGAGTTTCCGGATTACCCGACGTACATGAGGCCGGCGGTCGAGGCGCTAACGAAGAAAGCACCTTGAAAGCGGGCCGCAGCCGAGCCTCAAAAAAAGAAGGCTGCTGAAGCTGCAGCCGTGGCCTCTAAGGCAACTACGGCTAAGAAGGCCAAGGTCGGGGAAAAACAAGTGGCTCCTTCGTCCGCTCCCTCATCTGCTCTTACTGGCTCAGCTTCTCCAGAGGCCGACCCTCCTGTGGCCAATAAGGGAAAGGAGGTTCTCCCGTCCGATAAGGGAAAGGAGGTTCTTCCGTCCGATTTTCCGCGTCCCCCGTCTCTGCACCGGATTCCAACTGCCCCTCCTCGACCTAGGGTCTCAAACGTAGTCTGGACTGGGAGCACGGGGTCACGGAAGAGCTTGGTATGGCCTTCTTCCCGCCCCGCTAGTTCCAGAGCTCCCACACTCTCTCTTCGATGGATGAACGCGAGGTCCACAATGTGCAGGACTCTCTCTGCAAGGCCCTCGAACTGTCCCAGACCTATCTCCACCTCCATGGTTATTATGCCGGGAGTACGAGTGAAGTCCGACGTCTGAAGCTGGACTTGGAGGTGGCCGGGGAAAAGGCCAAGAGGCTCGAGGAGGAGAAACAGAAGGCTGGGAGTGCTAAGGACCGAGCCGAGGAAGAGAAGGACTGTGCCCAGGAGGATAGGGACCGTTTGGAGGAGGAGCTTAATAGCTCCAAGGCCGCAACTGGGAAGGCGACCGAGGAGCTTTTGCTCACCAAGGCCGCTCTGGCCTAGGCTAACTCCGAGTTGGCCGATATACGGTCGGCTCAATCCTGCGGCATGGAGGCTGTGAAGACCCTCACGCAACAACGTGGTGATTTGTTCAAGGAGCTTGCCGAGACCCGGGGTGCCCTTGAGGAGGAGAAGAAAGCCCACCTGAAGGCGGCAGAGACTGTAAGGGTGGCTGCACCTGACTGTTTTAAAATGGCCCTTGCTCAAATTCATCACCTCAACCCAGGGGTGGAGCTGAACCTCGCCGGCTATGATTACCGGTCTTTCATTAAGGGTGGCGTTCTAGTCCCGCTGCCCCCTTCTCCTGACGACGAGTCGGTGTCTCTTGGGGACGATGGTCAAGTAGGCCAGGTCGGCGAAGAAGCTTCGTCTGGGGTCCAGCCTGAGGGAGATGGGGCGCCTGGGGAGGAAGCGGCCCGGACGCCTGGGGAGGAAGCGGCCCCTCCAAGCTGAGCGTTGTTTTATCTTGTTATTTTTGTTCCGGTGTTTGATTCCGGTTTACTTGTAATAGTTTGTACTTCTTTTGTTCATTTGCTTCATAGTAATGAAAATTCAATTAAGTATTTCACTCTATTTCTTTAACCTTACGCGTAAACTGCACGTCGGTAGTCTCAAGGGGGAGAATTCCTTGCTCGAGGCAGTCTTCGAGTGGCTTCCTCCAGTCAGTAGAAGTGGATATGGCCATCACACAAGTCGATTCTTCTATCTTTTGTTGGACCACGGTCGTGGTTGGCCGTGCCCTTAGTGCTGGCAAGCTTGGAAAGGATGTCGGCCCTGGCATTTTCTCCTCTAGGGATGTGTGTGACCGTCACTTCCTCAAAGTCCGATAGTGCTTCCTTTACCTTATTTAGGTATTTTGCCATCAGAGGGCCCTTAGCTTGGTACGTCTCGTCTACCTGGGCGACGACGAGCTGGGAGTCGGTGAAAACCGTAACTCTCTGGGCTCCCAGTTCCTTGGTCTGTTGGAGCCCGGCCAGGAGTGCCTCGTACTCGGCCTGATTGTTTGATATCAGAAAGTTTAGCTATAGGGAATGCTCAATTGCGATTCCTTCAGGGCTTTCTACAATTATTCCGGCCCCACTTCCCTTGGAATTCGAAGAACCGTTCACGTACACTTTCCAGAGGTCGAGGTCGCCGACACCTTTCTTAGTCGGGGTCAGTTCCCGTAAGAAGTTTGCCAACGCTTGTGACTTAATGGTGTGTCGTGCTTTGTAGGCGATGTCGAACTCGGATAATTCTATGGCCCAACTAATCATCCTGCCAGCCAGATCGGGCTTGTGCAGCACTTGCCGGATCGGCTGGCTGGTCCGAACCACGATTTTATGTGCTTGGAAATATGGGCGAAGTCAACTTGCCATTGTGAGTATGGCGAAAGCCAATTTTTCCAGCTTCTGGTACCTTAGCTCCGAGCTCTGTAGGGCTTAGCTTACAAAGTATATCGGCTCCTGACCGTTCTCGGTTTCTCAGACTAATACCGAGCTCACTGCCTCTTCTCCGACCGATAGGTAGAGGAGCAGAGTCTCATCGGGCTGAGGTTTCGATAGAACCGGTGGATTGCCAAGCATTGTTTGATTTTTTCGAATGTGGCGTCACAGTCCAGGTTCCAGTCCCCTGTTGTCTCCTTTTTCAATAATTTGAAAAAGGGAAGGGCGTTCTCTGCCGATCTCGGTAAGAACCTGGTTAGCGTCGCCAGTCTTCCCGTTAGCTGTTGGACTTCTTTTTTGTTTCTAGGCGCTTGCATGTCTAGTACGACCTTACACTTGTCCGGGTTGGCCTCAATTCCGCGGCTGGTTAACAGGAAACCAAGGAACTTTCTGGCCGGGACCCCGAAAGCACATTTAGCCGGATTCAGCCGGATTCTGTACTTCCTCAGTTTGTTGAAGGTTTGTTCTAGATCTCAGATGTGGTTGCCGGGGTCGTATGACTTAAAGATCATGTCGTCGATGTAGACCTCTATGTTCTAGCCGAACTGGTCCTCGAACACATTGTTCATCATCCTTTGATACGTTGCCCCAGCGTTCTTCAAACCAAATGGCATGACATTGTAATAGTAGTTTCCTTTTTTGGTGATGAAAGCCGTGGCCTCTTGATCGCGGGGTGTATGGCGATTTGGTTGTGTAACAACCCGACTTTTCGAAAGCAGTATAAATTTTTTTTTTAAAATCATCAGAGTAGAGCATTTGAGCGGAAGAGTAACTGATATATAGATTCAAAAAGCCAACAGTAGTGTATCTGGCTGATTACAAAGGCGGCTCAATAACCGAGAGTTTTCGAAATAAAAGACAACATCAAAGGAAGACTCTGTAGGAACAACGAAGTGAAGTCTTGATCCCGGTCTTCTACGCGGCCGCTTGCCTCCATCCTCGGTCCTTGGTCCTCCCGAGCACGCTATGTTAAGGGCCGAGATCCGCACCGGATCTCGAGTAACGGTTAACCTCATATTCATATATACAACATATGCATTACGAGATAATCATACAAAGAAACAAGCATATCCCAACAAAGACATAATCCCTTTGGCAAATGCGTCACACCTAGCTATCGTGTCACACTTAGCAGCCATTTCACACCTAGCAATCGTGTCACACCTAGCATTTCACACCTAGAAATCGTATCCCAATACCCCGCAAGCATAACAACAGTACATGAAGATATCACAGAGCTAACAATTACCACAATAGGCATACATTACACATAGTACATATACGCATACAATAAACATCAGATTAGTGTTACAGTACGCGAACGTACTTACCTCAGTTATCACATATCAACAGTACATAAACATACCACAACATATATGCATACCATAAACATCAGAGTTAGTGTTACAGTACGCGGACGTACCTTCGTTGACAGATTACGGTATTTCTAGCACGTTTTACGGAAAACTGTACTTTTACGGAAAATCGTGAAATCTCCAACAGCGGCTCGTCGGGCAGCGTAACGGCAGCAAATCAGGATTTCTGATATCCCAGAGCTTCGCTGTAATTTTTCCCAGAGCTTCTCTCTCTAAAATCCTCTCTCTAGAATCGTTTTTGCTCTTCAAAATGGTGTGAGAAATGAAGAGGAAACTTGGCTATTTATAGAAGAAAATGTGACACTATTCACTACTTTTTCATATCGGATATCGGCCGCCGGATCGCACTTTGCCACATGTCACGATCCTCACCGGGCCACTTGGCAGCTGACATCATCATTTAAAGCCATGATGTCATGGTGGTGATGTCACTTACTTCCTCAAGAAGCTGTCTTACCGATAAGTTTCCGATCGGTGTCCGAATCGCGTACTTTCGGAGAAATCTCAAAATTCTGGTTAACTAACTTTGAAGATCTCCTCTTACTTACTAGAAATGTCTATTCTAATCTAAACCTTGATTCCATACAGGGCATCCCGTGTTCAGCCGAAGTTTCTCGAAAAACGTGTCCGAACGCGTCCGGTTTCAGAACGCATTTCTGAAATCACCAATCTCTTGGAAATAATTCACTGATTCCAAATATGTCCATATAAATTCAAACTCATTCTTAGATGTTGAGTTATAATTTATTTTCTTTAAATCCAAAGATATGCCTATATGCATTTTTCCCTATTTCGTCTTATTAGGAAAAAGTACAAACGGCTTCAGAATTAACTTCCGCAAGAGTTTAACGGAAGATAAAATTCCACCGATCAATATTCTACCCTAACTTTGGAAATCCCATTCCTAGATCTCTAGATAGGATCCGTTTCCTAATTATTAAATTACTATTCACCCTTTTTCACTTTAATTAATTATATTGTATTATAATGCAAGTTGCAACTTATAATATCATGATATTTTTACAAGATTTTCCTCCCAAATTTGTCAAACATTTCGGTCAAAATCTGGTCCCTTTTTATTTAATTTTCGTTTTTATTTAATTAATAATTAATTAATATTATATAAAATAATTTTTTGATAATAATTTTTATATAATTTTTGCAAAATTTCCCTATTGGTCCAAACTTGATTTTAGGCTCAAAAATACCTAAACTCAACTATTTTTCTCCAAAATTTCCAATTAATTAGTAAACATGTTCTTACTAATTTTAACACAAAAATCACTAATTTTTGAGCTTTACATAATTATCTCTACTTTTGGGTATTCTTCTACAATTTCTCCAAGTTTGTAACTTAATAAATTACCTAAATTAGGGACAATATCCTTCCCTATTTCACGTAGATTTTTACTTGCTTCTTTTATAGCTTTCACAGGTATTTATAACCCATAATGTGTTTAGGGACCTATTTGCAAATCTTCAAACGTCTTAGGGACCTAATTGCAAATTATCCTTTTTCAAGGGAAATTACCCTAAGTCAGATTTGAGGGTATTACATTTCTCCCCCCATTAAACAAAATTTCGTCCTCGAAATTTGTACTCTACCATCTAAACTTTGTACTATCCAAACTTCGTCCTACTCGGACTTTGGACTCCACGCGTCGGATCCTTACTTTGTCTGAAATACCTCCTACTCAATGACACGATCACGGTCGAATTGTAATAACGAAGAAACATGGAACACATCACAGAGATCTACTCAAGTTTCGGGGGGTAAAGCTATCGAAAGTTCGAATGGTCTTACGTTATGAAGACTACGAGTTCTCCTTTGAAGTACTCCACTGACACCGGCCACCAAGGATATTCGTAAAAACATATGTTTATCGACTCCAAACCATGGAGCCAGGTTTCGATCCTTTCCTTCGTTAGATTCTCGTTGGTTCTTTCTACTCAAAACGGGTACGGAAATACGTATCGGAAGCTCCTATACATGAGTCAAATACTGCATGTACTTATCTTTATTGGTCTCGGGTTTCATCCGGCGTGGCCTATCATCGCATGTAAGCTCGATGCTAGGAAAGAATCACCGTCTAGCACAAACTGGCGGTTATCGAGTGATCGAGACGATATCGAGTTATCGGAGACTCGATATCGAGCTATCGAGCTATCGGGGACCGATATCGAGCTATCGAGCTATCGAGCTATCGGAGACTCGATATCGAGCTATCGGACACTCGATATCGAGCTATCGAGCTATCGGAACCGATATCGAGCTATCGAGCTATCGGAGACTCGATATTAGAGCTATCGAGCTATCGGAGGTCGATATCGAGCTATCGGAGATCGATATCGGGGTTATCGAACCGATATCGGGATTGTCGAGATCGATATCGGGGTTATCGAAAACCGATATCGAGATTATCGAATTATCGGAGACCGATATCGGGGTTATCGAATCGATATCGGGATTATCGAATTATCGGAGATCGATATCGGGGTTATCGAAATCGATATCGATTATCAGAATTGATGTACCGACAGAAAGTGGTACACCTGATCAGAATGGTATACCGGTTCAAATTGGTACACCGAAATGAGGTGGTACACCGACCTTGGGCTATATCAGTACTCATTTTCAAAACATGCTCCAAAATTTTGAAAAGGCTTAGAACCTAACTCCGTTAACCGAACAGAATGGCCAGGTAAGTGTCTACCATGGGGGCCTCACCGACTTATACGACGACTAATTGGCTTACCCACATAGACTAGCATTGCCTTCGGCACCAAACTGTCCGTAATAACATAGCTAAATTCATGCCAGGACTACTGCTCTGATACCATATGTCTCCTTGGCGAATCCACGCCGTGACAACAAATCGTACCTCAGCCGCTAGTTTTACGCCCCGCCTCTCGGCCAAAGGCAACCAGCTCACTGGCCATGTCGGGGTAAGAGCCAATGCTTCGTCACAGATCACACTGTGAGAACCCCCGATCATGGTTAACTTAACTAGCTCTGATACCATAATGTAACAACCCGACTTTTCGAAAGCAGTATAAATTTTTTTTTTAAAATCATCAGAGTAGAGCATTTGAGCGGAAGAGTAACTGATATATAGATTCAAAAAGCCAACAGTAGTGTATCTGGCTGATTACAAAGGCGGCTCAATAACCGAGAGTTTTCAGACACATAATCCCTTTGGCAAATGCGTCACACCTAGCTATCGTGTCACACTTAGCAGCCATTTCACACCTAGCAATCGTGTCACACCTAGCATTTCACACCTAGAAATCGTATCCCAATACCCCGCAAGCATAACAACAAGACATGAAGATATCACGAGCTAACAATTACCACAATAGGCATACATTACATAGAGTACATATACGCATACAATAAACATCAGATTAGTGTTACAGTACGCGAACGTACTTACCTCAGTTATCACATATCAACAAACACATAAACATACCACAACATATATGCATACCATAAACATCAGAGTTAGTGTTACAGTACGCGGACGTACCTTCGTTGACAGATTACGGTATTTCTAGCACGTTTTACGGAAAACTGTACTTTTACTAAAATCGTGAAATCTCCAACAGCGGCTCGTCGGGCAACAGAACGGAAGAAATCGGGATTTCGATATCCCGAGCTTCGCTGTAATTTTTCCCTGAGCTTCTCTCTCTAAAATCCTCTCTCTAGAATCGTTTTGCTCTTCAAAATGGTGTGAGAAATGAAGAGGAAACTTGGCTATTTATAGAAGAAAATGTGACACTATTCACTACTTTTTCATATCGGATATCGGCCGCCCGGGATCGCACTTTGCCACATGTCACGATCCTCACCGGGCCACTTGGCAGCTGCCATCATCATTTAAAGCCATGATGTCATGGTGGTGATGTCACTTACTTCCTCAAGAAGTCGTCTTACCGATAAGTTTCCGATCGATGTCCGATCGCGTACTTTCGGAGAAATCTCAAAATTCTGGTTAACTAACTTTGAAGATCTCCTCTTACTTACTAGAAATGTCTATTCTAATCTAAATCTTGATTCCATACAGGGCATCCCGTGTTCAGCCGAAGTTTCTCGAAAAACGTGTCCGAACGCGTCCGGTTTCAGAACGCATTTCTGAAATCACCAATCTCTTGGAAATAATTCACTGATTCCAAATATGTCCATATAAATTCAAACTCATTCTTAGATGTTGAGTTATAATTTATTTTCTTTAAATCCAAAGATATGCCTATATGCATTTTTCCCTATTTCGTCTTATTAGGAAAAAGTACAAACGGCTTCAGAATTAACTTCCGCAAGAGTTTAACGGAAGATAAAATTCCACTGATCAATATTCTACCCTAACTTTGGAAATCCCATTCCTAGATCTCTAGATAGGATCCGTTTCCTAATTATTAAATTACTATTCACCCTTTTTCACTTTAATTAATTATATTGTATTATAATGCAAGTTGCAACTTATAATATCATGATATTTTTACAAGATTTTCCTCCCAAATTTGTCAAACATTTCGGTCAAAATCTGGTCCCTTTTTATTTAATTTTCGTTTTTATTTAATTAATAATTAATTAATATTATATAAAATAATTTTTGATAATAATTTTTATATAATTTTTGCAAAATTCCCTATTGGTCCAAACTTGATTTTAGGCTCAAAAATACCTAAACTCAACTATTTTTCTCCAAAATTTCCAATTAATTAGTAAACATGTTCTTACTAATTTTAACACAAAAATCACTAATTTTTGAGCTTTACATAATTATCTCTGAATTTTCTTTGCTTATGCTTAAGTAATTAGCCCAATATTACTTAATTACTTTCTTATCAATAGTTGATAATTTTCTTAATTATCACACCTCATTACCTTATGACTTTTACACTGACACATTTGTTTCCATGTGTTCTTTACGGTCATTTCAATACTTTTTGGGTATTCTTCTACAATTTCTCCAAGTTTGTAACTTAATAAATTACCTAAATTAGGGACAATATCCTTCCCTATTTCACGTAGATTTTTACTTGCTTCTTTTATAGCTTTCACAGGGTATTTATAACCCATAATGTGTTTAGGGACCTATTTGCAAATCTTCAAACGTCTTAGGGACCTAATTGCAAATTATCCTTTTTCAAGGGAAATTACCCTAAGTCAGATTTGAGGGTATTACAGGTTGTACCCCAAGTAGGCATCCATGAAAGACAGCAACTGGAATCCGGATGAGTTATCCACAAGCTGGTCGATGTTGGGCATTGGATAGGCGTCCATTGGGCATGCCTTATTCAAATTGGTGTAGTCCATGCAGACTCTCCACTTGCCGTTTGGTTTCAGGACCATTACCATGTTGGATAGCCATGTGGTGTATTGTATTTCTCGGATGAAACCTGCCTCCAACAATTCGTCCACGTGTTTGTCAAGGGCCAGTTGCCTATCTAGTCCTCTTTTTCTTTTCTTCTGGGCCACTGGAGTCGACTCTGGCCGAATGGCCAATCTGTGACAGCAAAACTCCGGGTCGATCCCAGGTATTTTGGCCGGGCTCCAAGCAAAAACGTCTCTGTTTATTGCTAAGAATTCCTCCAGCCTTATTCTTAAGTCCGGGCTCATGGTTCTGCCTATATTGGTAATTTGATCTGGCCCGTTTCTGACGATGAGATCTTCCAACTCTCCTTCTGGCTCTGGACGGGGGATCTCAGGTTCGTCTCGCAAGTCCAATTCCACCATATTAACTGGATGGTTGGCCTTTCCCCCTCCTCGGTCCTTCGACCCGGGCTGGGTATCCCGAGGCTGGGAAGGAGATGGGACTGCGTTTTCGCCTTCCCTGACCGTCTCGAAGTAGCATTGTCGGGACTCCTTCTGATCGCCCTTGATGGTGAGGACTTGGTTGGCGTTACTCACCATTTTCAGCTTCTGGTGTTTGGTCGACACCAGCATATCCCATTTGTGGATAGTTGGCCTGGCCAGTATTACATTATAAGGGGAAGGGAACTCGACTACAATAAACCTTACCCGATCCGTCTTAAAACCTTCCTTCATGCCCAGAGTCAGTCTGAGGTCGATGTACCCCTTGGGAGTGGAGAGCTCTCCATTAAACCCGACAAGGGTTGTTTTGCAAGGTTTCAGGTCTTCTTTATCGAGGTTCATCCTTTTGAAGGCATCCTAGATAATAATATCAGCCGAGCTTCCGGTGTCTATGAATATTCTTTTGACCCGGCAATTGATTAGGGTTCCTGTGATTACCAGGCCGTCTTGATGGCGGGGTACGACGTCCTTCATGTCTTCCTTTGTGAAAAAGAGCTGAGGTCGTTCCACCCTACCTGTCGTGTCCGGGTCTTCCTTGAATTTAGGTTGGTCCCTCACCGAGAGGACCTCCTTTAAGTATTTCCTTCTCTGGCTTGCCGTGTCTCCGCTTCCACCAAAGGCCCCACTGATCACGTTACAATCAAAATCGGCCTCGGGAAATTCATCCTCATCGGACCCCGGCCTTTGCCGCTTTTCATCTTTCTTTCTCTCGGGGGCCGAGCTGTCTTGTCGGTCGCCTTGTTTTCGCTTATCTCTCTTTCGCCCTTGAGTTTTGATTACATATTGGTGCAACTTCCCTTCTCTGACGAACTTCTCAATGGCATCGCGAAGTTCATAGCATTGGTCCGTGGTGTGCGCCGGACTGTCGTGGAAAGCGCAGAAACGGGTCTGGTCCGTACTTGCTCGTTTTCTGAGAGGCCGAGGTCTCTCAATCTTCTGCATCTCGGTCGATGCTACCTCCCTCCATAGCTGGGAGCGGGGGACATTTAAAGGGGTGTATTTGTCATACTTCCCTTTCACCTCGAGTTTTACACTGGGGGACTTATTGTCTAAGCTTCTTCCTCGGCGATCTGGCTTGCGGCCGTCAGACTGGTTCTTGTCTCTTGGCGGTGTCCTCCTATCCGGGTCTTTCCGAGGGGCATTTGCTAGGCGCATTTGCTCCATTTCCAGATATTTCTTCGATCGCGTTATGAACTCGTTCAGGGTTTTGGCCGGTTCCTTAAAGAATGACTCAACCAACTGAGATTCGCTGTCGAGGCCGCCAGCAGGTGTACATGGATCTTTTCATTTAGCCTGCACACTTGTAAGGCCGCGTCCCTGAATCGATCCAGATAACTTTGAAGCGTCTCCCCATGCTACTGCTTGATTTTGTCCAGAATGTATTGGGACTTTGGTTGTTGTTTGTTGGTAGCAAAATGCAACTCGAACGCCTCCGCCAACTGATCGAAAGTGTGTATCGACCTTACGGGCAAGGTATGGAGCCATTTTAAGGCGGCTCCTTTAAGAGTTGCGGCAAATATTCGGGTGATGACGGGCTCTCTGAGTCTTCTTACGCACATAGTAACCTCGAAGTCCTCGACGTGGGTAGTCGGGTCTTGGGTTCCGTCGTATTTTGTGAGGTCGGCCAGGTCGAAATCGTCCGGTTACGGCACGTTGAAAACGTCGTCTGAGAAAGGACTATCATTCTTATCCCCGACGTACCTCCTCCGTGGAATCCTTGTTGGTGGACGCTGTGGAGGTCTACCTCCTTGGTTCTCGTCCTCTCGGTCCAAATTTCTGCCAGTGTACCCCGAGTCACGACCTCGGCCATTTTCCGACCTGGTCCTGCCCTGCCCGTCATAGGAAGTTTCTCCATCTCGAACACTTTCTCGGTTCCTGTCACCCCGGGCCCCTTTGGAAGATGCGGATTCCCTTGTGACAGACTCTTTGGTCGCGGACTCCTTTGTCGCGGACTCCCTCGACGTGGAATCCCTCTACCTTAGTCGTTCCTCGAGTCGCCGCATGTGCAGGGAGTTTCGGTGTTCCGTGGTCTCTATATGTCTTAGCAGTGAACCCAGAGTGACCTGCAGGCGTCAGATCTCAGGGTGTTCGATCATGTAATACCCCTGATTAATAATAATAATAATGATGATGATGATGATGAAAGAATTAAGGTTTGCGCCTTCTTTCTATTGATTTATTCATCCAATATATGTGTACATATATAGAGGGAAATAATCTAAACTGATTCCTAGAGTTTCTCCTAGAATCTAGGAACAATAATTTGAAATTAAAAAAAAAAAGATACAATTGAATAACTTTATTTCATTGAAATGTTTTATACTTGTCATTAGGTGGCAGGTTGAAATTCATCAAATGATACAACTTCTTCATATTTTTAGTGCTCACGTCGGATGCCGACTAATTGCCTTCAATGGGAAAATGCATATCCTTATAAAAAAACAACTTTATATTTATCTTAATATTATTTTAATTTACTACACTTTATAAAAAGACTTTTTTTTTCTTATATAAATTGACATTTGATAAAATTTAAAGATTTGGTGGATCTGCATCATTTTAAATTGTTTATCTAGAAATTAATAATGTTTGTAGCGTTAATTTATTTATTGACAATAATTAAAGAGCCCAGCCCATAGCTAAAACCCTAGATTTTAATTATAAACTTAGGTTCCCGTACTCTCATCAAAGCATTTTACTAGAAGGCTAGCAAAAACGGAGATTAGGTAATCCTAATTCCCATATAGCTTAGGTTAATTCATATTATATGTAATCCTAATCCCTAGAACAATCTTGCGTCTCGTCTTTGATTCTTTTTCTCTGCATCTCGTTTTGCTATTCCTGTGTGCGTGGTCCAAGAATATGCACTTCTGTGCATTGTGCTGCTTCTAATAGATATATCTTAGGGTTTTCCTTTTTCTTTTTCTTTTTCATGTAACTGCGGGTGCCATGCCCTTCTTTTTCTTTTGTTTGACCTTTTGACCTTTCTCGAATTGTGCGATGAACTTTTGAAAGTCTCTTTTGCAAATGAATATATGATGCTTACGTATGTGTGTAGTGCTTCAGTTTTAGCCTTCTGGTGATTGAATGAATACACAATTCTTCTCCTCGTCTTGCGTGCTAGCTCTTTTTGCAAAGTCATGAGATTCCTGGGTTTAGTCTTGTGTGTCCGGACATTATCAATTATGATATATTATGGATAAAATAATATACTATATTATACTATGCCAGTCGTGTTTCTTTCTGGGTGTTATCAAATATAGATAATATAGTATATTAGGTTAGACTAGTTGTACCTGATATTTTATTATTTGATATTTTATTCTTTCTTCATATAATATCTTCTCACAATAAAAAAATAGGACACGAATATATTTTATATCAAAATATCATTGTATCCCATATTTAACTAAATAATAGAAAGTATATAAAAGGTAATTAAATAATAGAAATAATTAGGGATTTAAATGATGGTCATGAGAACTTCTCAGGACAACCCTATAGGAAACCCATGAGAAAAAGGGATAATGAGTAGAGTCAGAGATTTAAATGATGGTCATGAGAACTTCTCAGGACAACCTTATAGGAACTAATTATGAGAATTTATATAGTTTGATTCGAAAACAAAATCCATTTTTTGTGTGTGTTGAATATATATATATATATATATATATATATATATATATATTGTTGGTGTTGGCTGTATCAACACAACAATGGTATGTTGTGTTGAGTACAATACAAGTGTTTCCAATATATATATACAAGTACGAATTGAATTGATTACAATACAAGTGTTTCAAACACATATTGAAAATAATTTGGAATTTTATTTTGTCAAGTCTTGATCTTCTAAAACCTTGAAGTACCCTATTACTTTGATATTTGAGGAAACCTTATCCAACTTCACTACATGATATATCATCCCAATGCCTAGACTTATTCAAAGATCCGCCTTACGATGAATCATAGATATTAACGTGTTTGTTGTGATCATTGTATTTAGGATTTTCCATGATTGATCTCTCTGCTATCCTTTCATTTAATATACAATAACTGTACGTCTTTTGCTTTTGCTTTGGCTGTTCCGTTTTTTTTTTTTTTTTTTGTGTGATTGAAACCTATAAATGCTATTTATTTATTTATTGAGAAATCCATTTTATATGTGATAGAAATAATTTAATCGTGGGAGGATAGCTTTGGGATAGTACCTCCTAAAGTGATGAACACAACCCTTAGGCTTTATGCCTCCGATATGTTATTTGATGTGAATCGATTATACCCGTTCTTCCCAAAGTGGTGTTTGGCAGGTTTCCGGGACACTAGTAGCAACTTTGGGAAGATGCGTGCACATAATGATGAAATGTTTTATGGCCAATTTGATGATTTGTGACTGGTAGGTTTCCGGTCACAGGGTAGACTGGCAGGTTTCCGGGTCTACCTGGTTCTCTTCCCACTAAAAAGACTGGCAGTGTTTCCTGGATCTAAATGAATTTAAAAAGATATCGAATAATATTCGATGGAATTACTATATGATTATATATATTTGATTTGATTAATATATTTGAGCTATGTAAATTGTGTTTTATTATGATTACCAGCTTTACTGATTTTTGTGTTATGGGCTGCGACGATCCTTCGGGGGAGCATATTTTCAGTGAAACAGGTTCTCAAGGTTGGGGCTAGCAGTGAGAAGTGAGGATGACGACTAGATATTTCTAGCTAGCTTTAGGATTCAAAAATTTGATTTTTTTTTTTTTTGTTTTTATGAGTTTTAATGATTTTTGAAGACTTATTTATTTCATTGAACTTAGCCTTTAGTTTATTGTAATAAGGTAGCCTTGCACTTGTCTCGGTACAAGTGCGGCGGTAACACTTCCTAAAGTTGTTTATTTTGAATTTCGGTAATTATTTATAAAAATAACTGAAATTTTATGTTATCGTAACTGTTAGAAATTGGGAGTGTTACAGATCGAGAAGGCTTCCGGGATGACGTTCTGGTGTCCTTGATGGACGTCTACTTGTTTAGGGTTTCGTGCTGCCGAGGACTCTGTATCTGACGGGTCGTCGGCTAGATGCCCATTATTAAGAGCGGAATTGACTGGTTCGTCTTGCCGTGGCGGTGAGGGTTGGTCTTCCCCGGCGTGTCCATTATTGTGGATGGGGTCGATCGATTCCTCCGCATGTTGTTGCGGCTGCGACGGCTGGTTTGGCAGCGGTCCAGTCTTCGGCTGCCTTTGGCTAGTACTTCTTGTATTAAACCTCATTGGTCACGGGGATCAAAATTTACGGTCCCCACGGTCGGCGCCACTGTTCTGGTGTAGAACACAGATGTCCAGCCTGATGGGCTGGTGCTTTGATGTTGGATCAAAGGTCTCTTCCTGAATGCCTATGAGGGAAGCACTCAGTAGGAGATGGGATCACTGTACACAACCAGGCTCTTAGCCAAGGGGGTGGGATGTGTACATAGTGTAATAGTTTAGAGTTAGAACGTGTGTACCTTAGGGTTTGACCTTAGTATTTATAGAGTGTACCTTAGGTAGGATATTCTAGGCCTGGTGTAATCTCCAGCCTAAGGATTCGAACTGCCTAACCATATCTGAAGATATTCCTAGATTATTGGGGTAGTTAGGATCCTCCTTGCTAATAGATAGGATTGGTTATACCACATCTATTTGTTGTTGGGCTTTACCGCTATTGGACCTAATATAGGTCCATAACATTATTATTATTATTACGTCACTACCAATTTTACGTCACTACCAAGTCATTATCATTTT
Source organism: Acacia pycnantha (assembly GCA_025563575.1). Taxonomy (NCBI): domain Eukaryota; kingdom Viridiplantae; phylum Streptophyta; class Magnoliopsida; order Fabales; family Fabaceae; genus Acacia; species Acacia pycnantha. The sequence goes on along the minus strand of JAMWYP010000021.1, from coordinate 4,341,239 downwards.
TTCACCATTAGATCATAATCTCAATAGGAGAGAGAAATGATAAAGGTAGATGTAATTCTGATCTAATGGTGAAAAAGTGGTAGTGATTTGATAGTGACATAACATTGGTAGTGTTAATATCTTATCCCAGAAATGAATACTCTTTTTTTCCCCATGAATCAGAGGCGAGGAAATGAATACTCGTTTTTAATTATTTTCATGAATCAGAGGCTAACTTAACTCTCTTGACTTTTCTTCTTTTTGTGAACCCGCTTAAATCCATTCTATTGGGTTTCAATCCAAAAACAAAACCGAAGCAAACCTATCAACATCCATCTCAACTTTATGTTTGACACTTCTCAGAGAGGGATTGAATGGTTTCGACTTCAATTGTTGAATAGTTATGAAAGTGTGCTCTGTTTTCTTCACGGAGCAGAGGATAACCTACCTCTCTCAAAAATTCAGACATGTATATAAAAGCATAAAATTATATGCTTCAATCGATATACTCCTGTTTGCAATAGTGGAAGCCAGTCAGGGGTAATACAAGCATAACTACAAACAAATGATTCAACAAACAGTTCTGGAATTACATTACTCATTTCAGCAAAATGGTATGACCAACGTAGTGATACATAACTTTGATGTGTAACTTATTATGAAAGGTGGCCTTTAATGTTACCAGAGCATCAGAAAACTTGTAAAGCCCAACAAGTTATATATGGGATTTTATAATTCAGCCTACAATACGACATAAAAAGTTCTAATCTTCAAGCTCAATAATCTTCACAACTGAAGAGTCACCTAGTTTCTGGCAAACAACAACACGGTCGTGTGGCTTAATGATGCCGAAGGCCTTGCCATGATCTAAAGCAACCTTCAAAATTGATTCATTTGTTCCACTTGTAGACTCCGCCTGCACCGGCAAGACAAGGCACAAAATTGACATCTATTTGAAGATTTTGCATAGGTGATGATAATGATCTAGGAAGCATAGATATTAATGACGTGACAAAATCTGAATTGTTCATGCATAATATGAAGAGCCACGTTGTCTATAATACAGGTGTCAAAAAGAGCTCCTTTTTTATGTATCTTACATTATAGTAGATGAAAATTTATGAAATGCATTAATTTGTGGGGCAGGTGTCATTTGGGATATAGTCTTCGAGAGAATCCAAAAAAAATACCACTTGAAATTCAAAATGTCAAATAAATGATTTCACAATAAAATAAGTTGTCAATTACTTTATTGTTCTTGTTGATCACATTATTGTTGTTGTTAACAAGATTTTAAAATTTAAATAGTATTTTTCTGTCATTCTCCCTATAGTCTTTGTAATGGAGGGCTAAGGGTTTATCACTATTTTGGGAATTATTGTTTGGATCTTAGGATACATTATCTCAATAGAGCATTCTTGACTTGAACTATGATTATTTGGACCTTAAGTTACAATATTTAGGCTGATTATCTCTGATAAAATACCAAAGCGAGGGAATAGAAACATAAGGAAAAAAAAGTTTATGATGAGTGAATCAAGAACTGTGGATTGAGATTAATGGTGAAAATCCTAATGGAAAATCTAAGGGTTATGATGCAAATTTACCCGGAAGTTTTCACTCAGAACAATGTTGCCCTAGAAGTTTTTTGGATTCAAGATTACCCTAAAAGTGTTTAAAATGGAGTAATGTTGTCATTTACTATTAAAAATGTTAACCGTCAACGTCAATTTTTTAAGAAAGTGGGGTAAAGCGACATTGAACCCAAAAAAACTTCCAAGGTAAATTTACGCTTTAACCCAAAAATCTAATGCTAGGGAACAATTCAACAAATCCAGAGAATGAACACCCTGTCAATGTTCGAGCGGCATGTTGGTTGGAAGAGAAGAACAGTTTCCTTGCCACGTGCTCACAAGATCTAATGACATTGAGATGAGAGAGAATGAACACCCTACCAGAAAGAAAGCTTCAACCAAAAGAAGTTAGAGGTATCATCTAACAATCTATCCAAACATTTCCTGCCCTCCTCCCATTCCTGCTGCTCTGCTTACCACCTGGAACTCTAACATGTCTGGTTCTCTAACCCCCCTGCATTAGCTGCCATGTCTCTCTCTCTCTCTCTCACACACACACACCCTGCCCGAACCATTCATATAATTCTCCTCTATGCCATCTTTTTGCCCACATTTAGACCTGCACTTCCTCACATGCAGACTAGAAACTGGCACACCCATAATTATCCAAGTGGAATTAGGCTTTTATCATTGAACTTCTTAAATGAGGCTATTGAATGCACCTGTTACTGATCTCAGTATCTTGATTTTAGTTTGACATCAAGCCATCTCCAAATCAGGTCCTGACTTAAGCCCCCGAACAAAAACTACTTTCTCATTGGAATAGATAGATGTCATGGGCACCGGACGAAATCTATTTCATTTTGCATTTGGTCAAAGATATTTACAATGGCAAGCGGATTAGAGAAGCAAAGAGACATCCCAGGGAAGTGGTATATAAGCCAAATCAGTTATGACTTAATATCCACTTCCATTAATTCTGCAAGATTGGCAGTTTTGGTTGCCAAATTGAATTCAACCAAAAGGACACATGACATGGCTGTGGAGACCCAGTACCTTTCTGTCTATCAATTAAAGGAAAATGTTTTTTGGCCAAAAATTAGAGGAAAACTAGAAATTAGGTCATTATACGAGACAAAATGGTTTAATTTGAAACAGTGCACCAGACAAATGGCTAAATATAAGTCTAGCCCATCAACCACTTTTGTTAATCTCTACAGACAAAAGTTAGAAGTGGAAAGGACTAAATAAGATTTTAGGTTCAACTCCTATCTATATGATTAAAACCTTATTGAGAGAGCTATCTCTCATTCGGGACCCAACAATACTCAAATTAGAATTAGTTGGTAATACCAGATGGCAGATAGTTGTTAGCTCCTAAAACAAATGTTAACCGCTTGTCTAGTAACTTTTTCCTAAACTGATTATTTTCAATATTCCTAGACCACATTGCACCTCAATTAAATGGTAAAACAATCCATATTGGGGACTAGGATGATCCAAGTTACATTTCAGCAGAGAAGCAAGCATCAAACCTAACATGAAATACTATTTCCCACTTTGAACATAGTCATTTTACTCAAATAGGCTGAAGATAAACCAGGCAATATTTAATAGGTCTTACTGGATGACGTGGGTCTGCCAGCATTGGGAAAAGACCTCTAACAATAAGTGATTGTCTTGCCTGTCATTGGACAACAAAATGAAACAAATAGCAAGAACTGATCAGTTTCAACGTCAAATGTTATAATGCAAATCAAGAAAATAAATTGGTTTTCTGGAAAAAATAACATACCGATGGATAACATAAACAAGAAACACATATAGACACATATCATAAAAGGAGAAACAATTATTCTTCATTTTCACTATCAAGTAAGTCTGCAAAGCAGATATTTCTTGACACAGCAATGAATGCTAACGCCCAAATATTTTTGTTTTCTCAATATTTAACTTCATCCATTTCTTGCTTAATAACTAAGAAATTAAAACCACAAAATGTCAATACAAGGGCCTCACGACATCTTTTTAATTATAAACACTGAGAAATTTATCCAAATTCAAATGCATTTCAGGTTAGAAACACTCATTTTGGATTTTCTCTTTTTTCCCACTTTTGGGTCCTTTGAATTTATGAATATTATACAAATTTCATCTTTATTTCAAAACATATACAAAATTTCCTTGGTATAACAAAAATTTACACAGACCTATCCTAGTCAGCTGAGTATATTTATTTTTCTAAAATACTAGGGAGGTCAGTAAAATCCTTTGCCAAATCAAGGTTGGTGTAATTTCCTCTCTGAACATATCATGATTGTTCAATCAAAGTTAAAATGCACGAAAGCTTCATTTCAGTAGCAGAAATTCAAATATATATGCCAAAAAAGATGACAAGTTGAGCTTAAAATGTTTAACGACTGATGATATTGAACTTAATTATGGTAGAAGCCATAATAATAATAATAATAATAATAATAATAAAGCTTCCTTCATTAGAAGTAGCTTATAGCTTTACTATTAGGCTATTAAGTATCTCCAATTTCTGAAAGCAACAACATCACAGATACAATATAATCATTCAGGCACCTGACAAGATTAGATTGCAAGCAACAAATCACTAGCACCAATCTACCACAAAATTAGAATTAGCTGATAGCTTTACTATTAGGCTATTAAGTATCTCCAATTTCTGAAAGCAACAACATCACAGATACAATATAATCATTCAGGCACCTGACAAGATTAGATTGCAAACAACAAATCACTAGCACCAATCTACCACAAAATTAGAATTTAATGAAACAAAAAATGTGTAAGTGATAACATTATATACCTCAAAAGCACCAGTGAAAGTCCATCGGAGTTGATTTGTTTTCAGTTGAGGAATGACAACAGATATTACAGGCATGGTTGGTCTGTACTTTGCAATCAACCTACAGATACAAACAATGAGAATAATGTAATGAAATAGCACATGGCTGTTGATATCAATATGAACTGAACAAAAGATACCAACAGAAGAAATCAGTACTATGAGCAGGTGCACGTGCATTTGCATAGGTAACCATGAAAATGATAAATTTATAAATAAAAAGGGAAATGGGGATTGAAAGATGTTAAAAAGAAACCTTGCAGCTCTTCCAGATGAAGTGAAGCAAATAATAACGGAGGCCTTAACCTTGATGGCTGCTCGAACCTGTATGTTACAGCACAAATGAAGAACTTCCCAAAATTTGGTACATTCATATTTCTTTGGGAAAGAAACTAGCATGATGATAGTCAGGGAAAGATAAATAAAAACCAGAGAGATCAAAGAGTAGAGTCATTAGAGAAATGTACCGCAGAGGAAGCTATTGATTCCAAATGACTCATGGGCTCCCCTACATATTTGACAGTCTTCTTGAAATACAAATCCTGATTAAAAACTTTCTCTGCCTACACATAACAGACGTCCAGTTTCAGTTAACATTTTTCTCTTAAGAGAAGATGAAGGTTGTGGAGAGGAGAAAGCTAGTGTCTTGACTCTTTTAGAGAAACCACACATAATAAGATCCATCCGTCAGCCACAGGACCATGGACAGAAGGCCAGGCTAAGTTAATAGTCTTAACGTACGTAAGCCAGAGACACAGCATATTTGAAAATCAATGAGGAGTGGACTTCATACAACATTTCAAAATGTATCAGAAACAGGAAGAAGACATATATCATAAATAATGCGCACTTAGAATAACTAGCAAAACCATCCAATAGAAGACCTGAATATTATAAATTATCCATGAAAGGAAGGCTTCTCCTCTGAAGAACTAACTACAAGGATGAGTTTGAGACTTGAGACAGGAGTGCCAGTTAGAATGAGAGCACAAACCTACCTCTGCACAGATTTTTCCAACAGTAGAAATTGTCTCTACAGGGTACAATCCTCGCAGGGTCTCAGCCCCAAGAAGAATTGCATCACTTCCTGAACCATCAAGAAATGGACAACAAAGTTATACATAAAAGTGCATCACATAACCACAAAGAGCTTAACTTCACAAGCCTTAATAGAAACATGCACATGTGCAATACCACAGATAAAAATACATCAGTACATATATATATATGTGTGTGTGTGTGTGTGTGTGTGTGTGTGTATCATATTAACCCCAAAAAAATTCACGAAGTAATAAAAATAAAATTCACCATCCAGCACTGCATTGGCAACATCAGTTGCTTCAGCACGAGTAGGTCTTAAATTATCAGTCATAGTATCCACAACACGTGTAACAACAGCTGGCTTTCCAGCTACATTGCACTTATAGATTGCAGCTTTTTGGAATAAAAACACCTGTGAAATTGAAGGAAACAAGAACAAGAGAATGGTTAAAAATATAATGATATAATGAAGAGTGAAAGAATATCAATCAATATGACATAACAGATCATAACTAGCACATAAAATCTCAAATGAAGCAAGTCATGCATAAATTAGTATTTTGTGTTCAGAAGCATGTGCTTACCTTCTCAGGTGGCAGATCTATCCCCAAATTTCCACGAGAGATGATGATACCATCTGCTTCTCTCAATATCTCATCAAAATGTGTCAATCCCTATGGGAATTTACCAGGGGAAGATGCAATTAAAAATCACAATCAAGCACAGTAGGCAAGCTCAAAACATTTATTTACTTGCATTGTCTCTCATATTCTCATCACCATTCTCTACAACTAGCCAATCACAATAAGATGGTAACCTCATCAAAAGCGAACCATGTATGAAATTCTCTCCTTATGTTTGTAGCAAGAGTGTATGGTTGCAACTTGCAAGGATGTTAGAGTTCACCTCTATATTCTCAATCTTTGCAAAAATTTGTGTCTGTTTCAGGTCACCAAGTTTAGAGAGAAATTCACGGGCCTGCAAAAATATAATTATAGACATATCTCAATACCTTGATTAAAAGATAGAGGGGAAACAATTTACTTAGTCAAAGCTGTTTTTCAGCTACAGAAGATCAAAAATTCAAAGCTAAAACTGTAAGCATGAGGACAGGATGGAAATCACTCAAATATCATATGTTAGGAAAAAGGAGAAAAGCTATCTGGAATAGCTCTTACATGACAAATATCCTCAGCATGCCGGGTGTATAATGAAAGGAAGTCTATGTTGTTTTGAAGACCCCATGTGCTTATGACCTGAGTTAATAAATTATATGTCCAACATAATTATTAGATTCAATGAGCAGCAAGAAAGTAATAAACAGGTCTCTTACATGCATGAACCAGACGGGTAGAATGAATCAATCATAATCTGGTAATTTGGGCAGGTAAGAATATAAACAGCTTTAGTCTATACACTTACATTAAGCTTTACAATTGCAAAACATTTTTTGTTGAAGGAGTTCTATTTTAGCTAATCAATCTCAAAAATAGGCCCAATATAAACCTATTATTCCCACCATGAGAACGAAATCATACAAAAATTTAACCATTCTTTCTCATGAAGTGAAAGTAGAAAACAAAATAGCCCATTCAATCTATCTCATTTCTTTATGGAACAAGTTTTTTATGTGCATGCCAAATATTTACCTCCTTGTCCTTATCAGTAAGCGTAGGAAGATCAATACGAATCTGAGAGACATGTAAAGTATACAACGACCCAGCTAGTGTAGCAGAATTTTTTATGAGACAAGTGACATCATCACCATGCACCTCAGTGACCTACAAGTAAAGCCATAACTGTGTGACAATAATAATACAGAAGAACTCTGACACTGAGTATTGGGAAAGTTCTCTGATTTGAATATTGCTGACGCCTGACATGGAAAATCTAACTTCGCATAAACAGGATAGTCGTAACTCAATTAGCTGATACAGTATAACAGATTTACTGTCAAAAATGAATTTACAGACAGGGAAAAGAAATAAAGAGAAATAATAATGAAAACAAATGAAAATATGATAGAATAAATGTGAAACTAAAGGCAAGGATTAACTCCCAAATCTACCAATGATTTTTCGAGTAAACCCATTATCCAAAGAATTAAATAGGTTCTACATACAATCCTTGAGAAACTTTGATCCAATCAAGACTAAAATACTAATAACTACATCTATTAAGGATAAGAAACCATTCAGATAAAAATAGAAGAAAAATTAAAAGGATAAGAAACCATGATAATAACCACCTCTATATTTGTCCTCATAGAGGCACAAAGAAAAGCCACAATGAAGTGATAGAAAGCTATAATCACATATAGATATACTTTTTATCCCACTAATGCCCCTGGACCTCAATTCCAGAATCAATCAAATAAAACTTAAAATTCTGAATATATATACCTAAGAAAATGAAAAATTTCTTTTCCATTATAAGTATTAATTCTGTAGCTAGAATTGCCATCAGAAATATAATTTTTTTTATTGTCTTCATCAATTTTTATAAACTATTGTCTTCATTGATATGTTGCATTGTACATTAGTGAAATGCAAGCGCGCACTCTGTTGAGCCAAATTGTTAAAATGGTAGATTTCAAGGATCCAAAAACCAGTTTGGTGCGGTTGAATCATAGTAAGTCTTGTGGGAATATTATATAATATTATTATATTATATTATTCTCTCTAGGTTGTTGTAACCTCTCCTTTATTCTTTCCTAGATTTTCTCCATTAGTTACTCCTAAATTAAGAGTAGTCATTATCTTATTATTTATTAGATATAGATATATTATATCTTAAGATATTATATCTTAACCGTTTTGATTTATTTTGATTTGATTAGATTTTATTAGATTCTAGGGTTAGCTCTCGGTTTGCCTATATAAAGACCCATATGTATTCTCTTTGATTAAAGAGTTGAAGATTAATGAATTCAGATTATTCAGATTAGTTTTCCTCTCTCAATAAATTCCACAAGTCTATAAGGCCTTCGAGTTTAAATATTATAGGGAAATATGTATAAAGCAGGATTGCATTTTTTTTCCTCATTAGTTTTAGCTTCAGTGAATTTAATTAGTGGTTGCAAGCCATATACAAGAAATATATGACTGAATCAAATATTCAGTCATTGATATGGGCTATATATAATCACCTCTTTTTCTCTTCAGGCTTTCATAACTAGTATAGAATCATAGCTAGAATAGTACTCATAACAATGGGTGAAATATGATTAGCACACCTATCTGCACAAGCATGAATAATTCCAAGCATCTATCAAACATTGCATTACCTCCAGCCACACAGATGTCGTTTCACTTCCTGTAAAGAGGTACTGACCAATAAAAATAGTGTCACCCTTCTTGACTGCCTGCAGGAATATGGATACCCTAGTTATGGGAACACCATGATGTATAGAATTGAAGGACAAAACACAAATAAAATTGCACCACTAGAAATAAAACCTTAAATGTACTACATGAATGTGAGGGAATGCACCCTTATGATCATCCTGGTCAGGGATTTAGTTTGGACAAACCTCAAAGACTCCCTGACCATACTATCAAATGAAATAAAATTATAATTATTGTAGAGAACAGAGGCATAATGTGCATCTAAAATATTATTCCGTGTCTCAAAACTTATACAACGTAGGTTTACATAGAAAGCATAACTTGACTGTAGTTAAACTTATTAACGAAATAAAATTATAATTATTGCAGATAACAGAGGTTTTTTTTTTTTTTTTTTTGGGAATAAGTATAAAATTTGATGGCAAATATGGAAAGATTTACTCAGGTAATTAATTTTCTGACTAATTTTTCCCTGTAAATTATTATGTTTTGGGTTCATCGTATATACACTTAGGTCATTCTCTTTTGTAAGACTAAATGATTAGAATATTCACTTATTCTTATCAATTTCTCTCTCATTCTTCTTTATTTTCTCCCATTTTCTCTCGACTTTTCCCTCCTTCCCGTTCTGCCATTATCTTTCTATTTCCCCCTCTGTCCACTCTTCCTTCCCCCTTTTCTTTATTGTCCTACATAAAATTCAATGAGTAGAGAAAAATTCAGTTGAAAGGAAGGTGCCAAACAATTTACTGCAAAACACAATTTTGATTGATAAACTAGTAACCTTTGCTTTGGATGAACTAAAAGTAACCATCTCCACAACATACAATACTTCTATTTTCTTAATATCCCTTATTAGGATAACATTATCCTTAATCTACAGATTACTAAATTCTTAATGGTTTTTAACATGGTTTAAACAAGTCAATCAGCAGAGGTAAAAATAGTCGACATGGTTTAAACAGGCCCTATGGGCCCGTTTGGGATAGCGGCGGTAGAAGTGGCTTTTTTTCTGATGTGCTTTTCACTTTTTTTCTGATGGATTTTTTCTGAAGTGATTTGTGTTTGGGATAGCAGTGGCAGAAGTGACTTTTTTCTTTATGGGCACTTGTTTGGCATAGCTTTTGAAAAGATTGATGAGATGAAAAATGACTGAAAATAGTATGAATCATATATATGTGTGTGTTGTAAAAAATGTGATAATTTGGGATAAACAATTAAAAATAAATATAAATTTGCTAAATAAAATAGTAAAATTACCATTAAAAAGATTACAAGTTTAAATAAACCTATCCCCTACACAAGTTGGTTTTCTAATTTGACCACGAAGATGATCCATTTGTGTTGAAAAGGACATGATATATATATATATATATTTGGACCTTATCATGAGAAAGAGTTTAAGATAATTATTGAAAATTATTCTTGGACCTTGAAAATTTAGAAAAAAATTATGGAACATTATTTTGGTGATCTAAAAATATTATGAAGAAATTAATTACGACAATTGGCTTAAATAAATTTTACAGCTATTTTCTAGAATTTATGGCATATTTCCCAAAAATTCAAGGAAAAATAGTTAGAGTATAACTCTTGATCTAGAAATTTTAAAGTAGATATTTATGGCCTAAATAAGTTAATTGAGGAATAAAATCTTTATATGGTATTAATGATTAATTTCTAGAAATTATTTGATGAAATTGGTATAATAAGTAATAGATAAAGTTATAAATAAAGATTAGTTGAAGGGTGAAATGGTCATTAGGCATAACAAAATGGATGTGGCTTTTGGTGATGGGATAATAAACAACAAAATGTGGCTTCATAAAAAAAGCCACATTAAACCTTGAAGCACATCAAGTTTACAGCCATGCCAAACACTCATTTATCTTGCTTCTCCTTTCGCTGTGCGTTCAATGTGCTTATTTCAGCTTCCACAGCCATCCCAAACAGCCTCATAGTCAGTCAGTAACGGAAAGTCACCATGAAAATCGAACAAATTACAACTATTTCAGAACACACCTAGCATGAGGTGACCATGCTTACAAGTAGGCAGATATCAACAAAATATATCATCAGAAATTTTTACAAAAAATGAATATGATTTGCTTGTAAAAGCTATTACCTTTGATAGTCCATTGAAATTAAGTGGTAAGAGGTTTGATGTTGCTTCTTTGTTTTGATCTGGGGTCAAGACAACCAATGTCTCTGCTTGAAGGGAAATAGGGCGTTCAGTTTTATTCACCACTTGCAATTCCGGACCCACAGTATCAAGCATAACCTGTAGTTGAACCAAAATTTGTATAACTGTCAAAAGGTAATTGCATTTATCAAAGGTTCATCTAATAGTAGATGCTGATGGGCCATAATGACACTGATTGTTAAATATATCACATGTAATGATCTTTACATTCAGAAGAAATCAAGGGCGCTGCAGATCTTAATTTCCTTTCTCATACTTGATAACCAAATAAGCTAGTCACTTTACTACAGTTCAATTACATCAGAAAAATGTGAGGAAAAGGCATGGATATTTGTAAGTTTTAAAATCACATTCATGCCATAGTTCCTTGCCTTAAAATCAGTAGATCCAAGCAAAGCGATAGAGCTTAAACAGCTGATTAAAAAAAAAAAAAAAAGACAAAAGGATAGATTAATACAGAACCAGACTGAAATTCAAATCAAAATGTACATTTTTTAAAAACACTTAAACAACTATGATCCTTTCTTTTCAGGACATTACCCTCAAAATCTACATTTAAGTGCAAAGTATTTACCATCATGAAATTGTACTCATAACAGCCCTTAAAATTTTTTGCACTAAAAGTGCTTCAAATGAGATTCAAATCAAGGAAGCTGCTGAAACCATGCTTTTAAAAACACTTAAGCAACTTTGATCCTTTCTTTTCAGGAGTTTTTGATGGAAGTATTGTAATGTAAGAGATATAATCACTCTCTATATTGTATTATTAGATGAAGAGAATTACAACCTATTTATAGGTGAAGCAAGGGAGAACAAAGAAGGTAAAGAAGATAAATTAGGAAATACAATAAAGCCTAATAAAGACTCATAACTACTAATTAAGACCCTCTAATCAGGTCCTCTAATCAGGGAACTAATCAAGGGATCCTAATAATTAGGAGATATATTTCCTAATATTCTAACACTCCCCCTCAAGCTGGAGACAGCTTGCCTCGAAATTCTTCAAACTTCGTTCTGCCTACTTCAATCTTCAAAAACTTTAGGCTTGTACTTCTTGAGTCTTAGCGGCCCCATATTTTTATTGTTTGGGCTCATACTCCTTTTTGAGTCTCAGAGGTCCCATATTTTGTTTGGGCTTGTACTTCTTTTTAAGTCTTAGAGGTCCCAAATTTTGTTTGGGATTGTACTCCTTTTTGAGTCTCAGAGGTCCCAAATTTTGTTTGGGCTTGTACTCCTTTTTGAGTCTCAGAGGTCCCAAATTTTGTTTGGGCTTGTACTTCTTTTTGAGTCTCAGAGGTCCCAAATTTTGTTTTGGGCTTGTACTCCTTTTTGAGTTTCAGAGGTCCCAAATTTTGTTTTCGGCTTGTACTCATTTTTTGGAGTTTCAGAGGTCCCAAATTGAGTAGCAGAACTTGCCCAGAAGAATCTCGAGTCCCTCAATTTGATAATAACAGATTGGACCTTTTAGATCAGATCCGTTTTTAGATCAGACTTGTGACTTCTTCCAGCCTGAGTGCCGCGAACTTCGCCTCCTTTCTCTTTGCTCCTTCTCCTTCTCCTTCTCTGATCTGCGACAGAAGATAGAGGACGCATGAAAGCTTCGATCCCCGGAGTTCGCGACTGAGATTACGGACTGAGTTCGTGACCTGTCGGCTAGCCGAGCGACGGTGGCTTGAGGTGGCTGCGTCTGGTTTGATTTGCAGCTTAGCTTCTGGAAAATCTAGACTTCTTTCCTTTTTCCGGCGGTGAGATCGAGGCTGTCCGACAGTGAAGGTGGAAAACTACGTTGTTCTGGCAATCTATGTTGCCCTAAGTTCTCCTTCCACAATGCTCACTTCTCTTTTCCTCTTTCCGGAATGCTCGCCTGAATCTGGGAATATCGCTGGAATTTGCAACTCTGTTTTGGTGATTTGTGGATCTGACTATGGTGATCCTGTTTGTGTTCTCTGGTTTAACCAGAGTTTTGTGTCTCCCGGCGCTGTGTAACTCACTGCCTCTCTAAAACTCTGAACAGAGCAGCGAGTCACCAGCGCCGGAAAACCAGAACAAAACGTTAATTTTCTTCAGGAATTAAACCTGGCTCTAATACCATATTGTAATGTAAGAGATATAATCACTCTCTATATTGTATTATTAGATTAAGAGAATTACAACCTATTTATAGGTGAAGCAAGGGAGAACAAAGAAGGTAAAGAAGATAAATTAGGAAATACAATAAAGCCTAATAAAGACTCATAAAGACTAATTAAGACCCTCTAATCAGATCCTCTAATCAGGGAACTAATCAAGGGATCCTAATAATTAGAAATATATTTCCTAATATTCTAACAGGAAGTATTCTATCTTTTATTTTCTTTGTTCATTCAGATCCAATATGGTCATTTTTTGGGCTTTGGTGGTGGGTTTTGCTCACTTAGATCCAGTCCAAAGAGGGAAGTAAACAAATATTTGGCGAGAAAATTTTCAAATTGCTCCTTTTCATGATTTGGTTAATTATTTAACTTTGAATATTGAGAAATTTTTACTAATTTTTTCATTGAAAATATCAAAGTTATTCAGATCAAGATTAGAACCACTGACCTTGGCTTACTTGGAAGTAAGAATATATATATATATATATATATATATATATATATATAAAATTCTTCCTCAAAAACAGCTAAGAGTAACAGCTGAAGTGCTAGTGTGTGCCTTCTTCAAATACAATGCCGTGTTTATTAACTCCAAGTCACCACTACTTCCAGCTTTGTGAATTTATTTTATCTTTATGTTGATTATATGCAGTACATAAAAGCCTTAGTTTTCATGTTTTTCTTTTACATGCCCTAGGGTGTTTCTAAGCAAAGTTCAGTTTTGATAGCTTTTGGAATAAAGGATAAGATGAGGATCATGGAGAGCCAGCAAAAAAGGCTTAAGAAATGAAAATATTTCTGTTTATTACAGTTGTGTGATTAAGGATAAATAGTATGGTGGATTAGCAATTAGTTTAAGAATTAGCAAAGGAGTCTCATCTATCACATTACTCTTTCCCCAAGAGACAGCCTTTATGGTAAATGAGCTCATTATTCTCATTTATGAAAACATTTAGTACTAAATTAAAATTCATTTTGAGGATGAATAGGACAAAATTCATATTTAAGCAGTAAAGAATAAAAGTTTAGACTGAGCATAAGTGTCCAACAGCAAATAGTACATTGAAAGACTTATTATTTAAACAAGAAAATAGATTAATTCCTATTCAAGATGAAAGAGGGTACAATTAAGTCCATTACGTGTAGGAAAATCCAAAATCTTCAAGATGATATCATAGTTCGCCGGAAGCCCTATATGTGTTCAATATTTAATATTATTACTATTCAAAGATATTGGCCCATTAAGTGAGGAAAACAATGAGAGAGAGAGAGAGAGAAATATCAAATAATTGAAAGAAATTATAAACTACAGATAAAATAAAATAAAATAAAAAATCCTCATATGAATGAAATGCAAGTTTATGAATTTGGACAGATACCAGTTATCTAACGATAATCATCCAAGCATCTAACTCCATTAGCCAAGCTACACTAGGCTCGGTCAAAGTAAAGTGTAAGTGAACAAACATGGAAAATTATGGCATTTTACCGCACAGAGTTTCTTGGTACTTTTGATAGCAGCCTTTAAATTTTCCAATGTCTCTTGGTGGTATTCCCGATCACCCCATGAGAAATCAAACCTTGCCACTAGCACATGTAAGACACCATAATAAGATGATAAAAAGGTGATTGAGTTACTGACTGTTGACATAACACCACTATGAACAATAGAAAGAATGACAACGATTTACAAACATTTAAGCCATGATATGAAATTCAATTTCTCAGTTAAAAAAGAAAAAAAAAAAAGCGTATGACATCCAGAAGAAAATTGCTTGCTGGAATGTTTTGCCTTCAATTAATTCTAACTGACTGAGCTGCTTTAGATTTTATGAAAAATACAGTAACAGGAGAAATTCCCAAACTTATTGTCCTTGGCTAAATGAGAAGAAATAGTGTCATCAAAGAGACAAGTAACATGTAGTATCTGTTTTTCAAATCAAGATGATTGTTTTTGGCCAGAAAAATCAAGATGATTGACAATCAAAGTTTCCAACGGGTGAATACCAGACATTCCAGCATCCAGGCAGCGGGCAATTGTATCAACTGATCGTGACTTTTGACCAAGAGTACCAACAATTTTTGTCATAGCTGGAAAGAAACTCTGCAGTTCGAAGCAGTCAAGCAAAATCACAATTGGCAAAAGCAGAAAACTTTCAATTAACAAGTACCAATATTCACTAGGAAGTGAGCACATAAAACAAATAGTTTTTCCATAGCCTGAAACTCTCTGTTTAATATCCAATGTAAACAAGTACAGATTCTTTTGCCGCACCAAAAGTAATTGTGCGGCAAAAATGAATAAGCATTTCCAATCTAAAATGTGTAACTAGGATTTCAAATCACATTTGCGATCACATTGTAACTCAACCCCATTCAACTAGAATACTAACAGGAAGAGAACACTCGAATATTTTACAGTCTTTTCCATCTAAATTTCTCAACATTAAAAAGCAAATCGGCATCTAAGGCTACACCCTCATCGCAGCAGTGTGGTCACTGCTCATAACAAAACGGTTTACTAAATCAGGATCAGTTCTGAGGAGTCCACATCACTTTAAGATTTCACAAGGAGGATCAGTACAGTGGAAACCATTTTTCTACAAAAAAAAAAAAAAAGGGCAAATCGAAAACAGCAACTAGATTTGATCGAAAAAAGAGGAGAAAAATGCTAGCTTACAGGCTTGGATGGCTCGAGGATGGACGACATCCTAATAGGTTCCTCAAGAAGCAACGGACTACAATGCATTTTCGATGATCAACACCAGCAAGGAAGATATCGGATTCCTCTAAGAAGAAACAAAGACACAGCACTACCACCGAAGGAGAAGAGCAAGTCAGAGAACCAAATATCAAAGATCAAAATCGCGTACAGGACAAAGTGTGCGAGAGACGAATGATAAAGAAGAGAATATTAACGTCACGAACAGAGCGTAGAGTTCAGACTCGGCAAAATAGAATAATCAATGCCGTGGATCATAAATGTGTAAATATATACACATGGACATGGGGTTCTACTGTTATTGCTGTCGCCTGTCTGCAGAGAGCGATGCTATTACAGTGAGGCCCACAACCATGTTTCAAAGTTTTCGGAATTCTACTGTGTAGGAACGAAAGCCGCGCGTGGAATATGCGCCGAACCGGAGTCGCACCGCAGATACAGACAATCCTGGGGGCAGGTGAGCTAAGGGAGGTCTATTACCACCGGCGAGTCAACGATATGGTTGCTTTCTTGTTACTGTCAAACCTGGATGGTACGATAATGACTTGAATAGTTGAATTGTGTGGGTGTGATACTTCCGGTCCAAAAGGGAGCATTTCCTTTTCTTTTTCTTTTTTTCCAACAAAAAAATAGCATTTCATAACATAAGTCACATTCAGGTCAAAAATAAGACTACAAGTCATGTTTATTTTTCAATTAGTAATATATGTTAGATATAGAAAAAGAGGGTTCTGAAAAAAAAAATTTAATTAAAGACGTGTCTTTTTTAGTAAAATAGTTAAAAATGAATTACATTTTAAAATGGAAGGAGTACACAAGCATAAGTATATTAATTTGAATACTATTAAATATCTTATAATTTTCAATTTTTAAATTAATGTCCTTCTTTTCGGGGAAAATTAATTATTTTAAAGTTTTAAATCGGAAATATTTAATATTTATATTAGATTAAAAAGTAATAACCGGTTAATTATACAGTATCAAATAAATTGAAATAACAGTTTATTAGCTTCTAAAAAAATAAGCTAATCTTTTTCTTACAATCTTAAAATAATCTTTTATTGATAGTAAATATAAATATATTCATGAATTTATTTAATATAAAATGTTTTTTTTTTACAGAACTTGAATATAAAATATTATTGGAAAAGTATCGCATGTTTTACATAAATTGTTTTCACACAAACCATCATCCTCAAAAGTCATGTTAGATTCCAACCAATTTAGATTTAGTCTAACACACTAACGAGTTCTTTTCAACAAATAGTTGATGCAATGGGTAAAATTAATAATATTATTCATAATTAATAAATAAAATATTATTTTATACATTTTGCCCCCACATATATACTACATATAATCCTTACTATATGATCCAGTTAATTAATTGGAGGAGATTAATTAAGTTAAATAAAGTAGCTTATATTATTTATCATTTTTTTTCAAATTGATTTGTTTGACTTTTAAACATATAATCTAATAATACAGCTAAACATTTAGAGAGATCATATAATATATATTATAATTAAGTAATTTATATAGTTTATTTAATCCTCTCAAATTAGCCAACTAACTTTTATATTAAGACATAAGAAACTATTACTAATATATATAATGAAGAGAAAAACACTTCTCATGTTGTAGGAGAAGTGTTTTCTCATGTCACACACACATGAAATGGTGGGACCCACATATATATATAATGCTCATTTTATATATATGTGAGTCCTACCATTTCATGTGTGTGTAAGAATCTACTTCTTCTCATGCAACATGAGAAGATTAAATCCCATATATGAATATATTTATGTGTATAGGAAACTAATTTATTGTCGTTTAATAGCGATTAGAAGTTTTAAAAGTAGATTTTCAATATACGAAGTAAATGTGAAATAAGTTTTGTCTCAATTTACTTACGTGAATAAGCACTTTTGAGACCCTAAAAGTGATTCAAAATAGGAAAATTCCTAGAATTGAGAACTTGCAGTGGCCAAAAAATCTTTAAAAGAAAAAAGAAAAAGTGAAGGTTCCTCAAAACAACAGCTGCATAAAAAGCAAGCACGAAATCAGGGAGTAGCTACTGTTAAAAACCAAGAGGAACACCTTGTATTGGGCGACAGTCCGCGATATTGGTCTAAATCAAGGAATCAAAGACTAGTTAACTATTTATCGCACTTTGATTTGCTAAAAAGTTTAGATTTTAGGTCTATGATAAGATTCGTTATAATAAAAATAAAAATAATTTGAGGCATGTAACATGTCAATGGCTGGAGAACATTTCAAAAAAATACTGTATCTCTGTCTTAGTTTTATGCCACAATTCTTCTCATGTGATTGGAAGTTCATTATTTTATCTTTTTTATTTTTCAATCTGATGAAGGTTTTAATTTGGCCTTTTTTTTCTCGATATTAAATGTGGTTTTGGTTGTGATCAAGATGAATCATTGGATCACATTTTCTTTTCCTGCCCATACTCTCAGGCTTTCTGGTTTGGTCTGCTGTCTATTCGGATTTCTCTGCAGACATTTGATCAATTTATTTCATGGATGAAGGAATTGTTTGTTCAACTTCATGAAGATGGCAGGGATGATGTGTTGCATAAGATTATAATTCTCTTTAACTATATTTGGTTCAAATGAAATATTGCTATTCATAAAGGAAATGTTACCCCACCTTCTCACGCTATTAAGGAAATTTGTGGCATGGCCAGGGGCGGACCCAGGAATTTTACTGAGGGGGGGCGAAAATAAAAAATGTTATATCATAAATAAAAGTACTTGAAATATTATACAGACCTAACATACAAAAAATTGAAAGAAATCTATTACAAAATTAAAATTACTTCACTTGACTCTTACTCTACGTGTTTTCATATTGTTAAACTCATCTATAATTGAATCCGTGCTAAAACTCAAAACAATTTCTTTTTCAATGTATGTAATCAAAGAATCATCAAGAAATTGGTCTTCCGATCCATTCTATTTCGAAGCCTGTTCTGAAGGTGGAATATCACCTAGAGGGGGGACAAAAATTCTTTTTGCTAGTTACTCGGTCACCCACACAACAGATATATATCAAGGCAAAGTAGAGATAGAGTAGAGGAGATAGACACAAAGAATTTATACTGGTTCGGCCCAACTCTTGACCTACGTCCAGTCCCCAGAAACACTCCGGGATTTCACTAACTTACCCAGAAACACTCTGAGATTTCACTCTTGCCCAGAACCACTCCGGGACTTTACAATCTCAATTACACACTCTGTACTCGGATGATCCTTTCCTTAGGACTCACTCCCCCTTACAAGTTGTAATTGAATAACCCACACTTAAGGTTCCACAACCTTAAGATTTACAGATAAACAAATAATCAAATGATGACACAAACTCCTCACTGAGTAGATATGTGATGAACACTGAAGTACAGAGTATTGCAAAAGTATCTAATGAAAGTATTACGAAAGTATCACATGAGAGTATTGCAAAGTATGACGAAAGTATTGCAAAAGTATTAATGAAACATTGATGAACAGAACTCTCGTATGAACTTTTCTGTCTTTGCGTTCTGCCTCTTGCACTCTCTGTGTATTTCGTTCTGTGTATTAGATGAAAGTATTGGAAAGTATCATACGAGAGTATAGCAAAACTAAACTCTCGAATGTCGCTTTCAGTTTGTGCGTTTTCTCTACTGTGTTCAAGTAGTTTGAGCAGCCAAGACTTCACATATTTATACTGCTTGATTGGTGACCGTTGCAGCTTCTGAATTTGAATTCAATTGAAACCCATTCCATATTTGTTCGTTGCTGCATCATTCATATTAATAGGAAATCTTCCCGTTGGTACGTTGGAGCTTCGGACATGACCATAATCTTAGCCCATGATTCGGTGCTTTCTTCAGTGAATCATTCTTTGTTGCTTTCTGTTCGTTTTGAGGATGATTATCCACTTTTCCAGCGAGTTGCCCAATTTTCTTCGTTTTCAAATGGATATTAGGATATTGCGTGACCCATGATGATTTCAAAATGATCCTGTGCTATAACTCAAATATTTGAAAACTATGAGCAAAACAGTTAGAAAACAGGTCATTAAAGATAATCATTAATAGTATTGAATGCCAAAATCGAAATCTGAAGTCTCGACAGAGCAGAAGGATTTTTACCGATCATACTCGAGTATTGAATACTAATACTCGGGTATCTATGTTGTTCAGTTATATCAGAAGTCTTGATTCGAACTCTGTTGCTTCCAGTATTTCGAGTGTCCACTTTCGAAGATCATAACTTCCTTGTATGAACTCCGTTTAGGTTGGTTTAAGTCGTGATGGAAAGCCCTTTGAGTCTTCTTTCAAATGGCACTGATTTCAGCTTCATCGGATTTCTAGTTTGTGAGGTATACCCAAAACATTGAGGCTTGGTCAGTAGTGTGACGGTGATGTCACTCTCATCTTCAACAATTCATATCTCTCTCATCTAAACTCCTTTGGACTTGAATCTTGTGCGACTAGGACCATTTGGAAGTCTGGTTCCTAAAAAAATTGGTTTCACCTCAATCCGATCTCTGGTTAGGAAGATATCATCGAATTACCAGAGGTCGCCGATCTTGGACGTGAAACAGAGCTGATCAGAGTGGTGTCATACTCGAGTATTGATGATCCATACTCGGGTATTGTCGGGATTTAAGCACAAAAGCAGCTGTTTATGCACCATACTCGAGTAGCCAAGTACCATACTCGAGTATTGAAGTGTCATACTGAAGAATTGAAGCCTGATACTTGCGAATGGATGTTGGATACTTGCGATAGTTGATCCCTGCAACCAATACTCAGGTATACATGAACCATACTCGAGTATTATATCAAATTCAGTATATGATTGCTAAAACTTCTGATTCGATACTCGGGTATTCATTATTAATACTCAAGTATTGTTTCCTAAAACACTTAAACAGCTATGTTAGGCCAACTATACTTGGGTATTACAAAACCATACTTGAGTACACATTAATGAATATGATTAAACTTGATTCAAAACCTTAAATGCTTTCAAGTCTTGTCATCATCAAAACTAAGCATAACTAACATGTTCTTGATTATCTTCATAGCAGAGAAAGACCTTTCAGTAGTTGCTGTAGAAACTGGAAGAGTGAGTACAAGTCTAATCACTCTATCAATAAGAGGGTAAATGTTGGATTTTTCAGTCCTTGACATAATTCAGATGTAGTTGTTAAATTAATGAAATCTGGATGCTTAGGAATGTCAAGCTCAAAATGTTGTAATTGCATCTTCAAATGCAATTTTTCCTGTTCTTTGAAAGCTCAAAGTGTTGAATTTTCATATGCTTTTGGTTTATGTGAGCATAAAGAAGGTACTAATTTATTTCCACATATAAGCTTTTTGTCTCTTGAAGGTAACCTGTGTACATTTCAAACCTGATGCATTTGTGTTAAATTTTCATATGATATTATTTACATATGCCTTTTGTGTTGAATTTTCATATGCTTTTGGTTTATGTGAGCATAAAGAAGGTACTAATTTATTTCCACATATAAGCTTTTCGTCTCTTGAAGGTAACCATTGTACATTTCAAACCTGATGCATTTGTGTTAAATTTTCATATGATATTATTTACCTATGCCTGGCCTTTTGTGTTAAATTTTCATATGCTTAGTTCAAATGAAGCTATCCTTATAGTGATGCTCCTTTGAGATGTTAGATTCATTGGTGAACAACCTTATGCTTGCCACAATAGCTAGATGGATAATTGGTAGCTAGTATTGAGTTGTTGATCTTAAAGCATTCAACTTCTAACTTAAAACTATTCCAAGTTGATTTAGAGATATTTTGTCTGCATGGTGGACTCTCTAATTCCATTGAGACTCTGGAAAATGTGGGGAACTTTGATTGTGTTTAGGAGGTTCCTCATGAAGGGCCCATGTGTGATCTATTATGGTCTGACCCAGATGACAGATGTGGTTGGGGAATTTCTCCTTGTGGCGTTGGATATACTTTTGTCCAGGTAACTTGATTTTCATTTTTGAATCTTGCCCTCTGTTGAACTTTTATCAGTTATTTACTTAAACTCGCACTTTGTCTTTCAGGATATATTTGAACAATTCAATCACATCAACAACCTTAAGTTGATTGCTAGATCTCATCAGCTGGAGAAGAGTGTCTCAGTATCCCATTTCTCCTTTTCTCTCAGTATCTTTCCATCCTAGCCGTTTACTCAATCGGAACATCTAGAAAGAGACACGCCATACACTTTAAGACCAGACCAAAAACTATGACTTTTCATCTCTTACAGTGCCGAGAAAACTTCATGCATGCAATCTCCATTTCTCTGAAAAACCAAGAACAGACGGTGGCTCGAATTGAAAGATTAGTTACCGGCTTAGTTTTGTTTCTAGGTTTTTATCAAATTAATAATAAAAAGCAGGATATCCATTTCTCTGATTCTTCTCTATATGGTATAATGGCTTTTGTCTTGATCCATGTGCGCATATTGGGGAGGGCTCTGCGTAGAGGAAATCATTAAGAATAGAGTAATGGTGACTTTGATGGAACTAAGTGTTGGGATCCGTACACGCAGCAGAGTAAAAAATTTTACGAATCCCATCCAAGGATCGCTCAACGGTGTTTAAATAAAGGTTTAGAGTTTCCGAATCATACCTATGCCGAACAATTTGAACTGGTGGGCTACCTTCTCGATCAGCAGAAGTCGACTCTTCGAATCACCTTCCTTTACCGGTATCCACACGAATAGCCTCGAACACAGATGGCAGCGTGCTAGCGCCTTCAGTATTCTCGCGTCTCTCTATTTTCTATCTAGGGTTTCTCGCGGTTTTCTAATACGCTCGACCAAAAGTCCCGTAGGTTTTTTTTAAACCTAGTAGGCGTATTATATTCAAATTTTGAATATGGATTAAAAAATATATTAATTAAATCTATCTGATAGATCTAATCTAATCTAATCTATTTATTTAATCCAAATAAAAGCCTTCTAATTTAATTTATCTCTATAAATTAAATCCGAGAAATGATATCTTTATTCGAAAATTAAATTTGAGATACAATATCTCAATTTATTATAATTATTTAATTTATCAAATAAATTAAATACTATATATAATAATAATATTATTATCTATAAATAATATTACTATTATTTCGAATTTAATATATATATATACACACACACACACACATCGTAGATTAAATACAGTATTCATTAAATCTTAGACATATATAAGATTCAATGAATCTAGACACTTTTGCTTGTGTTGGGCTATTCTTGTGTGCGACCCTACAGGCTCACATAAGATTGGCAGTGGGCCAATACTGTACCAGCCCACAAGTCGCAAGCGGCCTCTAGCAAGACATTGCGACTACCCAATTCATATGGGGATCGATGATACGATACAACCTATCGTACAACCATGTCATGCCCCTTTTGTCACGCGATAATTTGGTCAAGGATGAGGCATGGAGAAAGTCAACTTCCTGTTCTTGACCATTAATTTCTCAATTCTTGAGTAGTCTACCAATTGAAATAGAAACTTTTTTCCATCGTAGTATGACCATACATTTCTTAGACTTACTCATCGAGGGGCCCAATATTATCTCTCTACAAATGTGAGGGACAAATTCCATCTTGACCATTCACATTCCTCTGCATGAAAGCCACTGATCCCGATCCAAGCCTTTATCATCACCTGGTCAAAGGTGACTTTTGACTAGGTCAAAGACCAGCGACTCATCATGTAGGAATCCATGATGATCTCAGGTCAAAGGGCGTTGTGACGCGGTTATACATGAGAAAAACTTATGACTTATTCCATGCATATTTCTCATAGTGGGTCGGTCCAGCACCTTGTACTATTACAAGTTCCTATGACTTTGACTCGTATCTCCATACTCATCAAAGTCATGACCGATCAGGGACATTTAGGATAATCTATACGATATATCCAAGGATCAGTTATCACTATAAACATGCAAATGTAATGATAACTAAAGGAGAATACTTTAAATAACATTAACATTTAAAGTACAATGACTTGCCCCTAGGGCATAATTTCCAACAGACTCCCACTTGCACTAGGTGCAATCATTAATTACCCTAATTCCCATTGCCCTAACATGACGCTCATGTTTTTCTTGTGCAAGCGGCTTAGTAAGAGGATCAACTACATTGTTTTCTCCTGGTACTTTGCATAATTTTTGTATCACCTCTATCATTGATTTCTCTGATAAGATGAAATCGCTTGAGTATATGGTTGGTCCTTTGATGTGACCTAGGCTCCTTGGTCTGCACAATAGCGCCACTATTGTCACAGAACAAGTCTATTGGATTTGAGATGGTAGGAACCACCCCTAGTTCATTAATGAACTTACTAATCCAAAAGGCCTCTTCAGCTGCATTCGATGCTGCTATATACTCAGCTTCTATTGCAGAATCAGCTACAATGCTGCGCTTAGAACTCTTCCACTCTGCCGCACCACCATTCAAAATGAATACATATCCAGTTGTGATCTTAGATCATCTTGATCGGTTTGGAAACTCGCATCGTGTAACCTGTGACACAGAGCTCATCTTCCAATCCACCATATACCAAGAATAAGTCCTTAGTCCTTCTTAAGTACTTTAGGATATTCTTGATAGCAGTCCAATGACCCTCATCGGGATCTTGTTGATATCTGCTGGTCATACTCAAGGCAAATGAGACATCCGGTCGAGTACATAACATGACATACATGATAGATCTAATGGCGGAGGCATATGGAATCTTACTCATGTGGTCTCTTTGATCTTGTGTACTTGGACACAAATCCTTACTGAGATGAATGCCATGAGACATGGGCATGTAACGCCTTTTGGAATCCTGCACGTGAAGCTATGTAGTATCTTGTCTATGTATGTGCTCTGACTTAGGCCTATCAGCCTCTTGGATCTATCTCTATAGATCCTTATCTCAAGGATGTAAGTGGCTTCGCCTAAATCTTACATTGAGAAATACTTTCCTAACCAAGACTTGACACTCTTCAAGGTAGGAATGTCATTCCCAATGAGTAGGATGTCTTCGACATAAAGCACTAAAAATACAATTGTGCTCCCACTGACCTTCTTGTAAACACAAGGTTCGTCGATGTTTTGAATGAATCCAAACTCTTTGACTACTTCATCAAAATGATGATTCCAACTCCGAGATGATTGCTTCAATCCATAAATGGATCTTTGAAGCTTGCAAACTTTACCTGAGTCCTCTGGACGCACAAAACCCTCAGGTTGTGTCATGTACACATCCTCAAGGAGATTTCCATTAAGGAAGGATGTTTTGATGTCCATCTGTCATATTTCATAGTCATAATATGATGCAATGGCAAGAAGGATTCTGATTGATTTGGCCATTGCAACTAGGGAAAAGGATTCATCATAGTCAACATCATGAGTTTGAGTGAATCCTTTTGCAACCAGTCGTGCCTTTAAGATATTTACTTTGCCATCCATGTCAGTTTTCTCTTCGAAAACCCACTTGCACCCAACAGTTTTTACACCTTCAGGTGGCTCGACTAAGGCTCATACCTCATTGTCGTACATGGATTGCATTTCAGACTTCATGGCATTAAGCCATCTTCTGGAGTTTGGTCCCACCACGGCCTCTCGATAGATAGTTAGCTCATTTTGCTCAATGAGAAAAACATCACGGCTTCCAGTAATCAGAAATCCATATCTCTGAGGCTGTAGCCGTGTTCTATCGGACCTTCGTGGGCCTTGTGTTACTTGAGTAGGCTCAACGACTTGTTGTGAGTCTTCTCCATTTTCCATCTGTGGTTCTATGTCGTCTTGTGGCTCTTAAACTTCTTCGAGGTACACCTTACTCCTACTGGTTATTTTAGAGATGAACTCTTTCTCCAAAAGGACACCATTCCGAATAACAAACACTTTGTGATCGGTAGGATTGTAGACATAGTATCCTTTAGTTTCCTTAGGATGCCCCACAAATAGGCATTTGGAGGATCTGGATGATAATTTATCAAAGGCTTAGTGTTTAACGTAAACCTCACATCCCCAAATTTCAAGAGAGGACAAACTGGGTTTCTTCGCAGTCCATATCTCATATGGTGTCTTTTCAACTGCCTTTAACGGAACATGATTCAGTGTGAACGCAACTGTTTCTAGGGCATGGCCCCAAAAGGAAGGAGGAAAATCTGTTTGACTCATCATAGATCGAATCATATCTAATAGAGTTCGATTCCTCCACTCAGAAACACCATTCCGTTGAGGTGTTCCTGGAGGAGTAAGTTGTGAGATGATCCCACAACTCCTAAGATGGTCAATGAACTCTTGGCTCAAATATTCACCACCCTGATCGGATCGAAGGGCTTTAATTGTTTTTCCAAGTTGGTTTTGCACTTCATTTTGGAATATTTTGAACATTTCAAAAGATTCAGACTTTTGTTTCATTAGATAGATATACCCATATCTACTAAAATCGTCTATGAATGTAATGATGTACAAATGATCCCCTCTGGCAGATGTATTCATTGGTCCACACATATCGGTATGTATGAGGCCTAATAAATCAGTGGCTCTCTCACTGTGCCCAGTAAAAGGCGCTTTTGTCATCTTTCCCAATAAACAAGACTCACATGTATCAAATGATTCAAAATCAAATGAGCTAAGAAATCCATCTTGATGGAGTTTCGAAATGCGTTTCTCATTTATATGGCCTAGACGACAATGCCATAGGTAGGTCGGATTCAAATCATTTGACTTGAACCTTTTAGTAGTTATGTCATAGATATGTCCATTCAATTTTCTACTGTCCTTGAGATCCCACATTTAGTATCCAATACCCATGTTGAGGAAGTAGAAAAGCGAATATCTATGACATAGATACTTGAAGCGATAGCCCCGCTATCCTTCTTGTTCTTCTCCAGATCTTCGAGGTAGAGTTTGCAATTTCTTTTCAAATGACTAAGTTCATTGTAAAAGAAGCAGACTCTATCCTTTGGAGGTTTTGCCTTCTTGGCTTTCTGTTTCATACCCCTTTCTTTCTGAACGGACAAAACGATCGGGCCTCTTCTTAAGGCTCGGCTCGGCGATTTGAGCATCCCATGTTGTTCGAAATTGATTCCTCCATGTTGTTCATGTTGTAATCCATGACAAAGTTATCATAACTTCACGGGAGTAAGTTCAAGATCACATCGTAGCTAACTCACGGGACATGGGGAATCAAGCCTCTCAAGGTGATCAATGTAGCCTTTCATTTCCAATAAATGAGGATTAACTGATTCATCTTCAGCCATCTTACAAGAAAATAAGGTCTTTGTGGTCTCATACATCTCTTGCCTTGCCTGTTACTAGAACATTTCCTTAGGATGAACAATCATCTCAGAGGCCTCCACATGTTCTAGATCGCTATTGAGGTCTAGAAGCATAGTGGCAAGCATCAGACATCCTTATGCTTCGTATAAACATTAGTCTGAGCTCTTGGATCAACAGCTGCAGGCTCGTCAGGTATGGGTTGATTGATGAGATACTCTTTTCTTTCGTGTTTAGGATCAACGCTTAAGTTCCCAAACATGTCAAGAAAGTTTGTCTCATCGAGTTCGTCCTTCTTAAGGACTGATCGCATTGATGGTGTTGAAGTATTACTATACTACATGACTCTACAACTAAAGATATGCAAAGTTTAATTAATAATCTCCCACTGAATTAACAACGACCCTCGTTATAATTAGTGGGCTAAGACCCATATTTGGCTCAAAATTAAGTCCGCTTTGGCAGGACGCTTAAAATTAAGTTATTTAGGTAGGCAAACCTTTTGCCAATTACATCACATGTAACTCTTAGATCTTTATGGGATTCGATCATCATATGACCGGCACGTTTAAACCCATCTAATGCCTTGAGATCTAAAACCGTTTTGATAATCTCAATTAAGTCAAGACAATAATGAATATTGAGTATCATCAATACTCACTCTTGTCTCACCAAGATAACTCAGATGCATCCACTTTGGTGGAACATACAAATGAGCGATCTAGGTTTTGACAAGTATTCATTTATTGGTGGCATTATGACTTAAGATTTTATTTAGAGGGTATAATTGATTAATCCTATTAATTCTCACTATTGTATCTCATATAATATCTAAATTAATTATGAGTGATCTAATCAAAACATAATTAAATGCATCTGATTTAGCCCTTTGCTTCACACTTAGGCTGCAAAACGTTCATGACCATAATATTCAAAAGAGTCTTCTACTCTTCTTTGGTCAAGTCAAAAAGCAGCATCTGAAAGCTGAAGAAAAGGACAAAAAACCAAAATCAATATTTAATAAAAAAGAAAGGGAGCTTATAGAGACTCTAGTCTACAACAACTCTACACATCTATTTTTTTTTAATCGAAACTCTCCACATCTAAATCACGTGAAGGCTCCTCCGGGGAAATAAAGCAACCTGGACAATTATACCCAAAAAAAAAAAGCAACCTGCACAATGTTGATAAAGTAATCCTTTTGCTCAGAGGTTGATAAAGTAATCTAATGAACGACTTTTGAGTTCTGACAAAAAAAAAACGACTTTTGAGAAAAAAAAACAAAATCTAATTGATAACCTAACCTAAGGAAATAAAGCACACCGAAGCAAACCGAATAGTGTGGGTAAAGTGAATTGTACAGTGACTTTATTAAAAGAAAACTTTAGGGCACACTGCTCAATCCTCACTTATCACAAGAAAACGCAGACCAGTCACACCACTGACCACACTTCGTATATATCACAAGAATCAGTTCATCTCTCTTATTTCAAAATTGAAACACACACTCTCTCTCCTCTACCTCCGTTCTCTCTGCTTATTCTTTGTCTTCCTCCCACAGTCCTACCTTCTTCTCAAACACCAGCAAGAACAAGCAACGGCGCACAGTGAAGAACGAAAAACAAAAGCTACGAAAGAAGGATGGTGGAGCACTAGAGTGGCGGCACAAGGTTTACAAACATAAACTAGGGCAAGCTATATAAGTTATGTATTTTTCTTTTTTAACCCTGTATTAAATTTTGTTTTTATATATCTTTTTGCGAAAATTTTTAGTCTTTAACAATCCAGATCTCCGATTTCTACTATATATCTTTAACTCGCTCAACTCGGTTTAAAACCGACGAGTCCACCGAGTTCAACTGAGTCAAAACCGAGTTTGAGCGAGTGCATGTATAGAACGATTCTGTATGCGAGTTGACTCGATTTCAATAGGTAAATACGCTAACTTGTCAAACTCGGCGAGTTGACTCGTGTTTTTGACAACCATGATTAAAACTCTAAATTGATTATGAGTGATCTGATCAAATCATAATTAGGAGTCTAAATTAATTATGAGTGATCTAATCAAATCATAATTAAAACTCTAAATTAAGTATGAGTGATCTAATCAAATCATAATTAAAATTCTAAATTAATTATGAGTGATCTAATCAAATCATAATTAAAATTCTAAATTAAGTATGCAATGATTAAATCAAGACATAATTAAAAATGTGACACAACATGGCTCAACCTTAACCTAAAATACTCTCAAGCCAATTAGAGGACTTCTCTAAAACAAAAAGAAATACATCAGGAGAAACCTCGTTTCAACATACGAGGAGAATGAGATGATAAGAGAATGTACATCAAGAGTCTTTAGAGAGAGAAGCATGGCTCGCAGACCATATTTAAAATTTACAACAATTGTAAAACTCTAGAGCCATATTGTTCACCATACCCAAACAACATTTGAAAGGTTAAATTAAAACATATATTAATTCATACAATTATGAAATAAAATATTATGATTAAACTTATCATGATTTAAATTCTATAATTTATATTATATTATATAATAAATATAATATAATATCATGATTTAAATTCTCTAATTTACATTATATTATATACTATATATAATATAATATCAAGATTTAAATTCTCTAATTTACAATATATTATATACTATATATAATATAATATCATGATTTAAATTCTCTAATTTACATTATATTATATACTATATATAATATAATATCATGATTTAAATTCTCTAATTTACATTATATTATATACTATATATAATATAATATCATGATTTAAATTCTCTAATTTACATTATATTATATACTATATAAATATAATATCATGATTTAAATTCTCTAATTTACATTATATTATATACTATATATAATATAATATCATGATTTAAATTCTCTAATTTACATTATATTATATAATAAATATAATATAATATCATGATTTAAATTCTCCAATTTACATTATATTATATACTATATATAATATAATATCATGATTTAAATTCTCGCGCTACTGACAATCAGCCGGGGTCCCTACAGTGATCCCGCTAGCCGGTTAGATTTTTTTTTTTTCAAAATAACATATTGTTTTCGAAAATAATTTCCAAAAAAAAATGTGATTTTTTTTCTCTCGAAAATTTCAAACCCTAACGTGATCGCACGAACTGAACGGTTTAGAACATGGCTATCGTTCGAGCGTGAGCAAGTCTGAACTATTCAGAACGCAACTGACGCACGAACTCGAACTCCGATCTTAGCATCCTGATCGACATTGGATCTGAATGTTTCAGATCCACGCGAATCAGCCACACAGTCCGACTTGGAACCCGTAGAAACCCTAACGCGAGTTTTTGAATTTAAACACATTACTGGATTCGGTTTTAACCATATATACATCACATATATATAATCTCATATAAACCCTATCGCGTATGAACATTTTAAATGCATACAAGATTCAATTAATCATATATCGATTTAAAACACATACATGGATTCGGCTTAAGCATACATGTATCTCAGACATAAACACACGTATAAAACCTAATTTAAATGCTCTGTTGAGTTGGCTCTGATGTTACTGTTGGGATCCGTACACGCAGCGGAGTAAAAACTTTTACGAATCCCATCCAAGGATCGCTCAACAGCGTTTAAATCAAGGTTTAGGATTTCCGAATCATACCTATGCCAAACAATTTGAACTGGTGGGCTACCTTCTCGATCAATAGAAGTCGACTCTTCGAATCGCCTTCCTCTACCGGTATCCACACGAATAGCCTCGAACACAGACGGCAGCGTGCTTGTACCTTCAGTATTCTCGCGTCTCTCTATTTTCTATCTAGGGTTTCTCGCGGCTTTCTAATACGCTCGACCAAAAGTCCCGTAGGTTTTTTTTAAACCTAGTAGGCGTATTATATTCAAATTTTGAATATGGATTAAAAAATATATTAATTAAATCTATCTGATAGATCTAATCTAATCTAATCTATTTATTTAATCCAAATAAAAGCCTTCTGATTTAATTTATCTCTATAAATTAAATCCGAGAAATGATATCTTTATTCGAAAATTAAATTTGAGATACAATATCTCAATTTATTATAGTTATTTAATTTATCAAATAAATTAAATACTATATATAATAATATTATTATCTATAAATAATATTACTATTATTTCGAATTTAATATATATATACATACACACACATCATAGATTAAATACAGTATTCATTAAATCTTAGACATATATAAGATTCAATGAATCTGGACACTTTTGCTTGTGTTAGGCTATTCTTGTGTGCGACCCTGCAGGCTCACATGAGATTGGCAGTGGGCCAATACTGTACCAGCCCACAAGTTGCAAGCGGCCTTTAGCAAGACATTGCGACTACCCAATTCATATGGGGATCGATGATACGATACAACCTATCGTACAACCATGTCACGTCCCTTTTGTCACGCGATAATTTGGTCAAGGATGAGGCATGGAGAAAGTCAACTTCCTGTTCTTGACCATTACTTTCTCGATTCTTGATAGTCTACCAATTGAAATGGAAACTTTTTTCCATCATAGTATGGCCATACATTTCTTAGACTTACTCTGTAATACCCCTGATTAAAATAATAATAATAATAAGGGTTAAGGTGCAAAAATAGACAAATGCTTTTCTCAAAAGAGCGTCCAGTGGCAAATACTTTTTTTTGGCGCAAAAGTAACTATGTGGTTACAAAAGTGGAGCAAAATTAGCATTGACCGTTAGTTGACCGTTATCTGTCCCTCTCCCTCTCTGACCCTTTTCCTCTTCCCTCTTCCCTTTTTTCTTCGTCTTCTTCCCTCTTCGTCTTCTTCCCTCTTCCCTCTTTTCCCTTTTCCCTCTTCGTCTTCCCTGCCATGTTATTCCCTGCCATGATTCCTGAGATTTTAGCCTGTGATTGCCTGAATTAATTTGGTTGATTGCTGAGATTTTAGCCTGTGATTGCCTGAGTTGGGGGGGGGGTTCGAGAATCTGGGTTGGGGGGGTTTCGAGAATCTGGGTTGGGGGGAGGGGGGTTCGACGGATTTGGTTGGGGGGGGGGGGGTGACCGGAATCTGGGTTGGGGGGTGTGACCGGATCTGGGTTGGGGGCTCACCGGAATCTGGTTGGGGCGCACGGAATGCAGGTTGGGGGTGTGACCGGATCTGGGTTGGGGGGTGACCGGATCTGGGTTGGGGGGGTCACCGGAATCTGGGTTGGGGGGGTGACCGGATCTGGGTTGGGGGGGTGACCGGAATCTGGGTTGGGGGATCACCAAGGAAGAAGAAGGTCCTGGTCAAAATGCAAGTTTTGACCAGGGACTTAAATGAAAATTTTAAAAGTTTATAGAGGGACTAAATTGCAATTTTTGAAATGTATCCGGGGCTGAACTGTAATTTGAAAAGCATTATCGTCCATGTCATCGTCCATGTCATCGTCCACGTCATCATTTTCAATTCAGAAAAGTCAACTAACGGTCAAACGCTAATTTTGCTCCACTTTTGTAACCACGTGTCTACTTTTGCGCCAAAAAAAAGTATTTGCCACTGAACGCTCTTTTGAGAAAAGCATTTGTCTATTTTTGCACCTTAACCCTAATAATAATAATAAAAGAATTAATATGTGTACATATATAGAGAGAAATAATCTAAATTGATTTCTAGAGTTTCTCCTAGAATCTAGGCACAATAATTTGAAATTTAAAAAAAAAAAACAAATAAAACAGTTAAGATCATATAATCAGATCTGATTAGACTAGATCACATAACAGATTAGGGTTTAAGTGATAAAGGCACATTCCAACAAAAGATAATAATAATAATATATAAAATATCTAGAAATTAATAATGTTTTTAGTATTAATTTATTAAATTGCAATAATTAAATAGCTCAGCCCATAGCTAAAACCCTAGATTTTAATTATAAATTTAGGTTTAGCCGCCTAAACCTAGAAAACGCTCGACTCTTTTTCTCTCGACTCTTTTCTCTGCTACGGCATCCTCCTCCCGTACTCTCCTCAAATCGTTTTTCTAGAATGCTAGCAAAGACGGAGATCAGGTAATCCTAATTCCCATATAGCCTAGGGTAATTCCATGCGAATTCTGATAAGGTAGTTGAGGTCCTAGAAGTATTAGGATTGTTTTGCATGATGTATATATATTATATGTAACCCTAATATGTAACCCTAATCCTAGTAGGAATTAATATTAGATACGTTATAATTATCTTTTTCTTCTTCTCGAATCACGTGTGAAGCTTCTGTGCGAAACGATTTCAAGTTGGGATTAAATGAATAAAGGTTGCCTCGATTTCCGTGCGCACTATAATATATGTTTGTTTTTTAATTGGAACCTGTACGTTTATTCAATTGAATCCATGAACCTGTACGTTTTTGTGTTTACTTATTCCGAGATGCGCCTTCCTGTTGGGTACAATAATATATATATGCTATATATTTATTATTTAGTTATTGATTTATTGATTTATTAAGACATATATTTTATGTGTGGATTGAAAGAATTTAAATAATGGGAGGATAGCTTTGGGACGGTACCTCCCAAAGTGATGAACACAACTAGGCTTTATGCCCTCGATATGTTACCGAAGTGAACCGATTATATCCGTTCTTCCTAAAGTGGTGTCTGGTCGGGTTTCCCGGGACGCTAATAGCAACTTTAGGAAGAGGTGTGCACATTAGGACGAAGTATTTTTGATGGCCAATCTGATTGATTGTGACTGGTCGGGTTTCCTGGGTCATAGGTAGACTGGTCGGGTTTCCCGGGTCTACCATGGTTCTCCTCCTACTAAACAGATTGGCAGGGCTTCCCGGGTCTAAATTAATAAAGAATTATATTTAGTGTAAATTATATAGGATTATTTTATGTGATTTATATAAAGTATTCGAGCCACTTAAATCTTTTTTTTGTTTTTTTTATTGGGATTACCAGCGTTTTTTGATTCTCGTGTATTATGGGTCGCGACGATCCTTCGGGGAGCAGATTTTGATGAAGCGAGTTCTCGAGTTGGGGCTAGCAGTGAGAAGTGAGGAAGAATATTCAACTATTTATGGCTAGGTTTATGTTATTTTGCTTTGAATAAAACTATTTATTTAAGTTTTGGACTTATATCATTGTAATAAATTAGCCTTGCACTTGTCCCAGTACAAGTGCTGCGGTAACACTTCCCAAGGATTTACTTGAAATTCAGTAATTATTTATAAAAACCATTGCAATTTTATGTTATTATATTTGTTAGAAATTGGGGTGTTATATACTCATCGAGGGGCCTAGTATTATCTCTCTACAAATGTGAGAGACAAATTCCATCTTGACCATTCACATTCCTCTGCATGAAAACCACTGATCCCGATCCAAGCCTTTATCATCACCCGGTCAAAGGTGACTTTTGACTAGGTCAAAGACCAGCGACTCATCATGTAGGAATCCATGATGATCTCAGGTCAAAGGGCGTTGTGATGCGGTTATACAGGAGAAAAGCTTATGACTTATTCCATGCAGCTTTCTCATAGTGGGTCGGTCCGGCACCTTGTACTCTTACAAGTGCCTATGACTTTGACTCGTATCTCCATACTCATCAAAGTCATGCTGGTCTTATTTCATCTTCGCTCCCGCGGAGATGACCTACCAGGGACATTTATGATAATCTATAAGATATATCCAAGGATCAGTTATCACTATAAACATGCAAATGTAATGATAACTAAAGGAGAATACTTTAAATAACATTAACGTTTAAAGTACAATGACTTGCCCTTAGGGCATAATTTCCAACACTAAGATGAAGAGAATGTCAAGTGAGAAGCATCCATTCTTGAGGAGAGGGTTCAACCATTGCCATCTTTATGCAAGTACTTCATGGATATTAGAAACTTATATATGAGCTTGGTGTTTATTTTTCTTTTTCTTTTTGGAATCAGCAACTTTTACCTGCTATCTACTCCGGTATTAAATTAATCATTTCCCAATCTGTATAATTGTTAATTTATTTATTTACCTGCATATCATAAAAAGAAATTTGTTTATGTAAGAGTTGTGATTTCAGCAGATCAGGATTTGACCTAAGAACAATAACAATCTGTGATCAGGTATGCATGCTAGTACATTGTCATGAAGGCTCACAATATCAATATTAAATAGCTAAAGTTCCCAAGTTCATAAAAGGGCATGATTATTGTTGCTAGTATTAAATATCATTGGGATCCTTCTGTCTATGATGAAGCATGAGATGTTCTTATTCTTGTTCTTCCCCATTTTTTCCAGTGTGATAAAGAATTTCATGTTGGCTACTTGAGGGATAATAAAATGTCAATTTTTTTAAGGTATGTTGTGTGTTTCCATGTCTTAATATGCAGATTCATTAGTTTGGATTCCAATCTTTTTTATCTACTAACCATGTTATAATATTTCTATGTTAATGACATGAATTTTTATGTCAAATGAGAAGCATTCATTCTTGAGTGGAGGGTTCAACCATTGCCATTAATTTTAAGAGACAAGGTAAGATAAAAATATATAATTTTTTTTAATAAAAGATGGTATCTTTTAAATTGTTATGTTATTTGTCATCAGGAATGTTGCTATGATTTTGTAATTTCTCATTTTCTAATGACATTTTGTTATGTGTTGCATAAAGATTTTTTTGTTAGGTACCCAAAAAATAGAGAAAGGAATTTGCACATGTTAAGGGACAAATGTCACTTGTATTAAAATCAATGTGTATACTACTTAAAGATGCCGAATACAACTTTGATTTTCTAATACACTCTACTATATCAAATATATTGTATTCCAGTTTTTTTTGCCCTATACTAACATCTACATTGCTCTTCCTTCTTCCTTATTCTTATTAGGTGAAGGTCCATCTTCCGTAAAAGCTTCAATAATGTCCAATTAGTTCCCACTCGGTGAATCTCCATTTTCTATAGCTTCAACAATGTCCAATCAATTCCTAGCAGGCGAAAGTCCATCCTCTGTAGCTTCAACAACATTTAATCAACATAAAGGACTTGACAGCCACTACCTGCAATGACAATTCAAATTCCAGCAATTTAGTCATTCAATCCATCAAGTTTCTTTTTGTAATACAATTACTACAACAAGTTCTATTTTGTATGACATAGTTGTGTTGTTGTAACAAATTGTATTTCGTTTCATATGAATGCAATCAGTCTAACTCTTGCAATGTTGAAAACTACAGTTTTAAAATATGTTCTATTGCTCTTCAGTTCTAACATTTCCTAGATTTACTATTTTTTGCATCCTATTTGATGTGGGTTAAAAAAAAAAGCCATTATAACTTAGCATAAAGTCGTACAAGAATGTTGTATCAGCAATTTAAACCGATAATTGCGCGTACATATGAATCATTCAAGAAAAATAACCTCAAGATACAGTAAATTAATCCAATAAGTATGGCCCAGCTTGATTGAGAAATTTTTAGGCGGTTTCACTAGGATCTTCGACAAAGGAGTTTTCAACATAAAACAAAAAAGGATTAAAACTAGTCTAGAGCATCTAAATATGACAGCAAGCTGAAACTTAGCCTTTTAAAACTTTTGTATAGCATCTAAATATGACAGCATAGCAAGCTAAAACTTAGATAGTTAAAGATGTGATCATACTGCTCAGTTAAAAAATAGGTGTTCATGGATATTTTCAAGTGAAATATATGGTAGTATCATTGCCTTTTCCCTTTTAGAAGTTGGCACTGCTGCTCATTTTCGCTTCCAGCATGACTAAAAGTTAAATTCTCCTATTGTTCTACTAAGGACTTTTGTAACACCCCTATTTTTGTAACCCATGTACAAGTATGAATTAGTGAAATAATGAGAAGCTTTTGACTACAATTTGAGTTGTTTGTCTTCTGTGACATATTACATAAATTATTTTAAGGACTCTGAGATGATGAACCAGTCACTACAATTGAAGTTAAATTTTGCCAATCGAAGTCAAGAAGAAAACAATGAAAATTGTAGTTTGACTTGAGAAAGAAGTAAGCTAAGCTAATAACACTGGAATGGCGTAAGCAGGTATAATGAATAAGAGACAAAGAGCATTATTAGGACACAAAATCCTCCCCTACAAGGCATGTTTTGCGCCGGCCAACCAGGGAAAAGGGGAGAGACCAAGCATACAAATATTGTGTAGGAACAAAAAGTCAACGATAATGATGATAGGAGGACACATGGCGTTTTGGGGGGAAATAGTTGACTTTTGGTGCAATGATTACAAGGTAATCATGAGCATGGAAAAGTCAAGTTTCTTTCTCCCCAAGACTTAAATTTCGGCCAGCCATGATCAGAGGGAAGGAACAGCTGATTTAACCTATGCACAAGTCCAATTGAGTAGTCCAAGTCTTAGGGAAAAATTAACTGATGAAGGGGAACCAACAAAGACCAGTTAGGGGCTTTTGTATGAGGCAAATTAAAACAAAATTCATACCCCCTTGCAGCATGTAAATGGCATCATATGAGGGTCTTGAAGGAAAGAAAAATGGCTTGAGAGAAAAGCTAGGGTCAAATCAAGCATTAATGAGGGGAAATTAAAAGTCAAAAAGTAGAACTAATTTGCACCACACATTCAAATTCAGATATGCACCTGATTGGACCATTAATTATGCTGCTCATGAGGTCAAAATGGCGCCACAACAGATCAGCCAAGGGAAATCTGAAGTGCTTGGAGAAGAAGTAAAGAGGTAACAAGCTTTTAACCTTAGAACACCTTATGGACTGTTGGATAAAAAACTTGCATAAATAATTCACATAATTAAAACACCTGGGAATTAAATGAATATGATTGCATGGTCTAGAATGGCACCACACCATCAGCCAAGAAGAGCCTAGATTTTCTTGGGAATCAAGCAAGAGAAACATGCAAAACCTAGCACACTCTTTGAACTAGTGGATAATAGTGTGTATTGGATATTTCACATAAACCTTGGAGTTTATTTAAAGGACCAATCTACCCATTTTCCTAGCTGCCTAGACATGTTCAAAAATAGGAAGGGAATGTACAGCAAAGTCCTTTGTTCAAGTGGAAGAAGGAAGCAAACAAGCTTGAAGATTCAAGGTAAGTTGCAAAACTTGTGACTTAGTAGTTGGAATTCTAGGGTTTTCTGTCTAGTTGTTTTAAACTTGGTATATTGGTGTGTGTGTTTTTTTTAAATGTTTTTAAGGGTTTCAATGAGTTCAAAACGAAATTTTACATAAGAATGAGTTAAGGACATAGTCTACGAACTCCGGAAAACCTAAACTATGAAAGTGTGCAATCTGCCAGTTGCTGGAAAATCTGGGCAGTCACGTTTGAAAAATCGTTTTAAAATAGTAAATGAAGTTTGATGGCCATGAAAGTTAACATGCTTAAAGTAGACATCCTGGGATTCATTTTGATATAATATTTTGTAACTTTTTGAGTTTCCTACTAGGAGAAATCGATTTTTGAAAATAGCCCAAAATCTTGGTTTCCCTCTCTGTACAGCGGCTAGGGTTTAAGAATAAGAAAGGAATACGAACCCTTGTAGCCTCTGGAATTATTTTTATCGTAAACGAGATATAATAAGGGTTCAGTGGCCACTAGAATCGCGTTAATTTGTTTTTTCTTGAATTAGTTATGAATTTTTGAAGTTGGAACATCATTTCTAGAATTTTTGGAAAAGAGGGAAAATTTCATATTTTAGAAAGGGGAAGTTTATATAAGTGTTTAAATAAGGTATATTTGTTGTATCTAGGGATTAACATGCATTTGGAGTGACTTTCCAAGCACTTGAGGAAAATTTATTGACTTCGATAAAGCGCCAGGTAGTAAATGTTTACTCACATACTTTATGTTACTGTTGTATGTTTGTATGACATGATTGAGGATTTGGGCTAAAGGGCCTAGTGGACTGTGTGTCCTTAGATTGCTACCGAGCCTGAGATGCATTCAGGGTAGTTAGGGTTTAAGTCCCTAGCTACTATGTTTTCCTAGCGCTGAGGATTCTGGGGCTTGCTTGGTTAGGCGGCTCAACGGTTATGAGCATCCAGGGCTGGCCTTATTAGGCGGCTCAACAGTATGTGGATATCTAAGGCTTGCCTTGGTAAGACAGCTCAACGATATGTTGTTGATATTGTGATTGTGATATTGAATGCATTTATGGTATGTTGTACCATTTTGGTTGTGTTTTCCTAGTTGTGGTTTGCATACATATGGTATTTGAGTTTAATAGTGTAATACCCTGAAAATCCTAATTATTATAATAATCATAAATTAGTAAATAATACCTATTGAAAATAGGTGAATATGTGGTTTCAACCCTTAAGATATAATTATCTTATTTGATGGAAATTTCTATTGAAATTAAAAGGCATAAAGGGGGCGAAAATCCCTAAAATACATTTATGGGTCATAAAATACCCTAAGAAAATGATGATAAAATCCTTAGAGACAATAAAATATTTATTAAAAATAGGAAAGTATGTTGTCTCTGATTTAGGGAATTTTTGGGATTATTTCCCTTAGAGAATAATAAGGCAAAAATCAAAAAGTATTTGGAGGACCAAAAGGACCCCATGATTTTTAATATTTTACATGGGACATAAAATACCAATATCAGTCCAATAGTTGTGAGATAATGGTTAATCCTAAATAAGAAAATTGTCAACAATTGGTAAAGGATTAAATAGATAATTAATGGCTAATTATCTAAGCTTAATTAAGGGAATATCCAAGTTAAATTGTGAAAAAACCTTTAATTAAATGTTAATGGCTAAAATTAGCATAAAATACACTTGCTAATTAATTGGAAAAGATTAAGAAAAATTAGTGAGATTAAGTGCATGAAAATCCCTAATCCTAGAAAGTTGCTAATCATGTGATTAGGGCACTAATTTAACTTGTAAATTAAATTAGAGAAATTAATTAATGGTCAATGGTTAAGATGTAATCTTGAAAAGCAAAATCAAAGGTCTAGAATTATTCTAGTGATTTTTAAAGCTTAAATCCATGTTATTTGAAGTAGACCAATGAGGGAATTTTGTGGAAATTATATTAGATAATTAAATATAATATAGATAAATTAAAAAAGAAAAAAAAAATATATATACACACACACACACACACACACACACATATGGGCTGGCCGAAATTTTGGAGAAAAAATGGGATAAGAATTGAGCAAAATAATATCATGATATTTTTCTGCAAGTTGCACATAAAATACTAATAAAAAATGTGAAAAGTAAATAGGATAAATGACCACCGATAGAAATTAAATCCTATCTAGAAAACCATGAACTAAGTTTCTAAAGTCAGAACATATTATAAACAAGTGAATTTTTATCTCGGAGTAGGCTGTCTCCGAAGTCATTTCCGTAACCGGCGGAACGGTTAGGGAATAAGACGAAAAAGAAATAGGGCAGATAGTATAAATGAAAATAAATCATAACTTGAAATCCAAGGATGAGTTGGTAAACATCTGGACATATTATGAATCAGTGAATTTTTGTCTCAAAGTTGAGGTTACCCGAAGTGAATTCCGTAACCGAAGACGGTTATCCGAAAATGTTCGGCACGCAACGGAATGCCCTGAATGGGATCAAAAATTTAGTTAACCCAGACATTTTTATAGAGGAAGATTAGACCTTTTGGGCTATGCTTCCGGATTTTTGAGATTATTTACGATTACGCGATTAGAACACCGAACTGGGGACTTTATCGGTAGAAATCCATAAAGCATGGATAAGATGACATCACATGACATCATTTTTGTTGAAAATGAGCAAGGGGAGGTCGGCCAACATGAATGAGAGGTGGAGATGAAGCTTTTTGAACAAGCCAAGATCTAATGGTTATTATGCAAGAAGAGAAAGCATGAATAGTGTCAAAAAATTCTCTATAAATAGGCCTCTTGTGTCTTTGCAATTCTCACACCATTTCCTCTCCAATATTTTGAAACTTAGAGAGAGGCTAGAGAGAAGGAAGAGCTTGGAGAAGTTGTAGCGAAGTTCTGCACGGGTAAGTTCTTCGGTCCCTAGTCTTAAGTTCTAGTCTCTTGTTCGGTAGTTTTAGTAGAAATGTTAGTTAGATCTAGGAAGTAGGAAATGAAATTCCTATTCTTGTTTTTAGGCCTCATTGCATTGAAAGATGCCTGACGAGGTAAAAACATAGTAGGGATTGAGTTTGTGAAAGTTGAGAGTCAAAGTAGCGAAGCTCTGGCGAAATTTCGCCAATTAGCAAAGTCAGGGGTAAAATAGTAATTTATGACTAGAACCTCTGTTAGAATACTGTTCATGAGTTAATGGATACGATGTTACCCTGTTAGGATATCCGGGAGGTCCGGAGTCGGGTTCAAAAGGGGTCGGACAATTGGCCAAACACACGGTAGAAGGTACGTTCACGTACTGTAACACTAATTCTGGTGCTTATGTTATGCTTGTATATGTTGTGGATACCATGAACATGACTCTATCCTGAACATGCACTGTGATTAGGGAACCGTATCTAGATCACTAAATACAGCTTTACACGGGTTATAGTCATGATAATGCCGTTATGTTTTCCTAGCACTGAGGACACGACCGTACATCGTGGCACTGGATATGTGCAGACCAGAGATAACTTTGCATGATAGTGTAGTTGTTATCAAATGATCATACGACGTCTTGGCTTGATCATTCTTTGTAATGTTAGAAATATCTGTTATGCATATGATGATAATATAAGCATGAGGTTAATTTACCTGAGGTCCAATGTGCATTGGACCTCAGTCTTGAATGATAGTACAGGTAAGGACTAGGAACAGAGAAGGCACCGGTAGATGGAGCCATATATATGAACCAAGGGGCAGAGTCGTAGTAATGCACCGGTCGAGGCAAGAGCCGGAAGAAGATCATCAGAGCCTATTGTCAGGCATGGATCTAATAAAGTTATTTCAAATAGTTTGGTGCCGAAGACAAGGCTAGTCTATGTGGGTGTGCCAATCAGTCGCCGTGAACTCGGTGAGGCCCCCATGATAGACACTTACCTGGCCATTCTGTTCGGTTAACGAAGTTAGGTTCATTGCCCAAAGTCTAGTCAAGGCTTGGTCTAGGTTGTATAGTTACTTTTTTGTGAAATGTAATTGTACAAAGCTCTGTATATTGTATCACATGATTATTCCTTCGGGAGATTTTTAATATACCAGCATACGCTCGGCATCGTCATATGTCGGGGTATTTTTATATTAATTACTCATATATTGTCCAATTTTTAGTACATTGCTCTCCGTTTCCGCAGTACTCTGATGTAGCATCTCAATTCTCTGTCAAATTTTATAAAACGAAGTGTCAATCGACACTATTTGAGGTATGGAAGTTGGGATGTTACAAACAGTTACTCTGGGGCTCAAATCTAAACTCCAGACCATTTTGAAGATACAGGTGATAGACGTTAAGCTGTTTGGACTATTGGAAGGTAAGGTCATGATGCAGAGAATTGAAGAAATAGGGAATGTCCTATCTCATTTTGTGTACTTTTTGTTTGGGATGATTGTATGAGTTATACTTTCAGTTTCGTACTTACTTTTGAATGATTGTACCCTTAACCCTACAGGCTACAAGGACTATTTACTTTTGATTGTCATACCTTTACCAATATAGTATGGTTGTCCAAACCGATTATACGCTATGCTGCGCACACTCTGATTTACGTTAAAAAGGTTTAATTAATAAAGCAAAGGTAAGAAGTAAAAAGAATCTCTCTAACCCGCCACCCGAAAGGGCGAGGTCGGTAGGGGTGTAACAACTTTAGATTCTTAGGAACTTTAAAATGCAATCTCAATAGAAGGCTATAATCAATAATTTGTTGAGACTCTAAGAACTCACAATCCACTCTAATTTGATTGCACCAGAAAAACAAACTTCTTCTTATGACTCATTTTATAATGCATGCATATCCAATTAGTCACATAATTTAGATCTAACTACTATCATGCTAATACCTTTGTACTCCTATAACAATAAACCAATTAAAATCCGTAGGCACCCAGTAATGATATTATACACAATATTCAATTTCAGTGTATCTTATTAGAATTTGCCATTGTATAGTTTCATAGATACAACAATATAGAGAATCTGTTGAAAGGAGTAGCACCTTTTAGAAATGGCTTCATGACAAATTTTCTCATATTGCAATAGTTACGAAACCACACCCATTGGATTGAGATTTTTTGAAAAGGAGAGAAATTTTTTGAAGGGAAAAAGCACTGATAAGCATGTCAAACCTACAATTCACTGAGACAATAACAAATTTAAGCAAATAAAGAAAATTTAGATCTTCATATGGGGTGCTACAGTATTAGAGTTAAAATTGCATGCTTGACATAAACGACAGTTGCCAACGATGCCTAAGATTGAGTGATGACAGCGGTGTGCATAGCATTTGATAGTGGATGAGGACGATAAGTACTGCATCCCATCAAGCCGTCATCGAGCATGTTAGAAGGGAATGAGATGTGTTAGGGATTTGGAAAAATGGGGAATTAAATGGATGGTTCAAATTTTAACAAAACAGACGGTGGAGATAAAGTTGTGAATTATATTATGTTTCCTGCTTCAAAATCAAGAGGGTAATGTTGTGGATATTTAATGTCTTGTTGAAATAGGAACAAAAGGTGGTTACCATATTTAGTGCTCCTAATTACTGTTATGGGTACGGTGGAATTTGATGATTGCAAGAACTACACTTTCTTCCAGGTCTCTCTCTCTCTCTCTCTCTCTCTCTCTCTCTCTCTCTCTCTCTCTCTCTCTCTCTCTCTCTCTCTCTCTCTCTCTCTCTCTCTCTCTCTCTCTCTCTCTCTCTCTCTCTCTCTCTCTCTCTCTCTCTCTCATATTCACCATAATTTGCTCTTGTTCAAATTGGCAATGTTATTGTTAGTCCTCTGCTTGCATTGTCCATGCATAAATTTGAAGTAAATACTGCAGTTTGAACCTACTCCTAGGAGGGGAGAATCAGATGTTACCCGTAGAACACCTGATTACTTCCTTTTGTTGGAATATTTGATTTAGTAATCAATATTCCGTTATTTCTATTTATGGCCCACATTATTGCCGGTTTTGTAACCGTCCATTAATACTGTAACGGCCCAATTAATACGCAATAAATGCGTATTAAATGCGTTTCCTTATTTAGCTCTGTGATGGCCAGAGGGGAGACGTATGGTGTAATTCTGTCTGGTCCCCTGAACCTGCTCTTACCTTGAGACAAGCACACCATCTGCAGATTCAGAGAGAAGGATCAGAAGGACTGAGACTCGGAGTCCGTTCCTGCTTGCTGGCTTGGATTCGTTCCTGTTTGGAGACTCAGAGTTCGTCCCTGTTTGCTTCTGGAGACAAATCAATGGCGGGAGGTATTTGTGATCTCTACTTCATTTTTCCGCATTGATCTAAATGTTAAACCAGGTCGCGGGTCGGGTAGGGTTTTTTGAAACTGG
This sequence comes from Acacia pycnantha, assembly GCA_025563575.1. Taxonomy (NCBI): domain Eukaryota; kingdom Viridiplantae; phylum Streptophyta; class Magnoliopsida; order Fabales; family Fabaceae; genus Acacia; species Acacia pycnantha. Next base: position 4,296,540 of record JAMWYP010000021.1, on the reverse strand, counting down.
GTAGGGAAGACGGTTCATACGACGCCGTTTTGGGTCTCGCATGAAACGCACAGTTTCATTAAAGCAGGAGGCGGGCCAGGCGGGTTTTGGGTCGGATCGCGCGTTTGGGCCGAGCAAGCCTCGGGGTTTTTTTTTTCATTTTTTTTTGGATTGGGCCGACACGGTTTTGGCCCAGACGTTTTTAAAAATATATATATATTTCCCCAGCGAAAATTAAAATGCAGAAGCGTTCTCAGCGAGATTCGAACCTCAGTCCTGAGGGCGCGTGTACGCCTTAAGTCCTGGCGCATTGCCATATGTGCTACGCATTCCGTTGTGACTTCTTTTCAATAGTTATTTAATTTAAATGAATTTTTGTTTGATAAATTAAAATGTTGAAAGTGTCATAAACAGGATTCGAACCCACACTCTTTTGGTCCAGAGTCTTAAGAGAAACCTCTGGACCATCCGGCTAAGGTGACACTTGTGTCATTTTGATGGATTTTATATTTACATATAATTATTTTTATATTTAAATATAATAATCTAAAATTTAATTAAAATTGGGATTTCATGTGATTGTTATATATGCATTACATATTCTGTTTTTTGCATGAATTAATTATTATTTAATTATACATGCAATATTAAGTTGAATAATATGCAAAACATGAATATCCAATTTTATTTTAGTATTGCTTATAGTTTATTGCAATATTAAATATTAATGTTGAGTGATCTATATATTTTAATTAATTAGAGAATAGCCACAACATCTTTAATTAGTCAAAATTATATATTAAATTGCATGATCACATAATGACATTAGTTGTAATTAGTCATATGTAATATAATAAATCTTATCCCACAGGAATTTTTATTATATGTTTTATATGATTAATTAGGGTGGAATATCAAATTAAATTCTTAACTTACCCACAGGAATTAAGAATAAAGAAATAATTTTGTAGTTCTATCATAGAGTTATGAATCCAATTGAATTAGAACTTTAGCCCACAGGCAAGTTGTATGTCAGTAGATTCACTATTTTCAGCATGATTTACATTGGTGAAACATGATATGGTTTATTAGTCTCAAATCTTAATTTTTAAGCATGTATTTTTCTTAATTATGCAGTACAACAACCTGCGATTTTCTCTGATATGAAAAATATATTCCCGAACTGAGGGGTGATAACTATAAGGTGTGGAGAGAGAGAGTTCTTCTCCAATTGGGGTGGATGGATATAGATTATGCTATTAGGAAAGACGAACCACCCTCCATTACTGCAACCAGCTCTCCAGATCAGGTTGATCTTTATGAGAAATGGGAGCGATCTAATCGTCTCTCAGTAATGTTCATAAAGACTCATATCTCTGCTGGTATTCGTGGTTCTGTCGAACAACATGACACAACAAGGCCACTTCTGAAGGCGATTGATGATCAATTTCAGACTTCAGGTAATGCACTTGCTAGCACCCTAATTATGAAGTTTTCATCCCAAAGACTTACTACAGTAAAAGGTGTATGGAGCACATCATGCAAATGAGGGACGTTGCAGCTCAACTAAAGCTACTTGAGGTTGACATGTCTGACTCCTTTCTCGTACACTACATTCTGAACACCCTTCCACAACCATATGGACCTTTCAAGATATCCTACAACACACATAAGGATAAATGGTCAATTAATGAACTGTTGACCATGTGTGTTCAGGAAGAGGGAAGGTTGAAAATGGAAATGGGAGAGAGTTCCTTCATGACAACCGAGAAAAAGGGTCCTGAGAAAAAGGGTCAGACTCAAGCCAAAAAGAAGGGGAAAGGAAAAACACCACCCCAAGGTGGAACCCAAGGTGGAATTAAGAAGGAATCCAAGTGTTTCTTCTGTAAAAAGAAGAGACACATGAAGAATGACTGCTCTAAATTCCAGCAATGGCTTGAGAAGAAAGGTATGTCAGTCTCACTTGTTTATTATGAGTCTAATATGGTTGATGACATTAATGGCACTTGGTGGGTTGACTCTGGTTCTACAATCCATATTTCGAATACCTTGCAGGGTATGCAAAACCTAAGGAAGCCATTGGGAAGTGAACAATTCATCTACTCTGGTGGAAGGATTCGTTTGCATGTGGAGGCTGTAGGGACTTGTAGTTTAGTTCTAAGTAGTGGCTATGTTTTAAATTTGGAAAAGACTTTTTATGTTCCAAGTTTCACTAGGAACTTAATTTCTGTTTCAAGACTTGTACGTTTGGATTATTCCTTTATGTTTTATGAGACATCTTTGGATTTGTTTTATAAATCAAATAAAGTTGGGAATGGTACATTGTCTAACGGTCTTTTTCTTATTTACTTACAACATGATACTACTTATGATGCCATGCATGTTTCTGTTGGTTCGAAACATAGTGTTATGAATGAGGATTCCTCTATGTTGTGGCACAGGAGATTGGGACATATCTCCATTCAGAGAATTGAGAGATTGGTGAAGGAAGGGGTACTTAGTACTCTGGACTTTACTGATTTTGAGACTTGTGTAGACTACATAAAGAGAAAGCATACTAACAAGTCAAAGAAAGGTGCTAAGAGGAATACTGAATTGTTAGAAATCATACATACAGACATTTGTAGTCCTGAAATGGACGCGTATGGTCAGAAATACTTCATCTCCTTTATTGATGATTACTCACGATACATGTATCTCTACATGCTTCATAACAAGCACGAAGCATTGGATGCCTTTAAGGTATTCAAATCTGAGGTAGAGAAACAATGTGGTAAACAAATTAAGATCGTGAGATCAGATAGAGGTGGTGAATATTATGGTAGATACACTGAAGATGGACAAGCACCTGGTCCATTTGCGAAGTTTCTTCAAGAACATGAGATTGTTGCCCAATACACCATGCCTGGTTCTCTAGACCAGAATGGCGTAGCAGAAAGAAGAAACCGAACATTATTGGACATGGTAAGAAGTATGCTTAGTAGCTCTAAGCTACCTAAGTCCTTGTGGATTGATGCACTTAAGACGGCAGTGTGCATATTAAACCGGGTTCCAACCAAGGCTGTCTCCAAGACGCCATTTGAGTCATTCAAGGGTTGGAAACCGAGTTTGCGACATGTACGCGTTTGGGGATGCCCGTCTGAAGTCAGAATTTATAACCCACAAGAAAAGAAGCTGGACCCAAGGACCATTAGCGGATATTTCGTTGGATATGTCGAAAGGTCTAAGGGGTACAGGTTTCTTGTCCATCTCATACCACTAGGTTTGTGGAATCAAGGAATGCCAAATTTCTTGAGAATGACTTGATTAGTGGGAGCGATCGATTCAGAGACCTAGTTTCTGAAGAAGATCATTTAGATAGCCAAACTTCTACTTCAGGTCTTAGATTGGATGTCATACAACCAGTCATACAAGATCCACAACCGGCTGATGTTGATCCAGTAGATCAAGTTGTTAATGAGGAACAACCTGAAATTGAGGAACAATCAGAAATTGTTGAACAACAAGTTCCTCAAGAAGATGTTGAAACAACATTGAGAAGATCTACTAGACCAAGAAGATCAGCGGTACCTAGTGAATATGTTGTGTATCTGCAAGAATCTGACTATAATGTAGGAGCTGAAAATGATCCTGGAACGTTTTCACAAGCCATGAACTGTAGAGATTCAGTATCATGGCATGATGCTATGAAGGATGAGATGAATTCTATGGCATCCAATAGAGTCACGGGATCTTGTTGAGTTGCCTGATGGGGCGAAGGCCATTGGATGTGAATGGGTCTTCAAAACAAAAAGAGATTCATTAGGCAACCTTGACAGACATAAAGCAAGACTCGTAGCCAAAGGATTCACTCAGAGAGAAGGAATCGATTACAAGGAGACATTTTATCCTGTATCTAAGAAAGATTCTCTTCGCATCATTCTAGCATTAGTTGCACATTTTGATTTGGAGTTGCAACAAATGGATGTGAAAACGGCTTTTCTCAATGGAGAACTAGAGGAAGAGGTTTACATGAAACAACCAGAAGGATTTTCCTCTAGTGATGGTGAGCATTTGGTATGCAAGCTCGGAAAATCCATATATGGATTGAAACAAGCTTCCCGGCAATGGTATTTAAAATTTCATGACGTTATCTCTTCTTTCGGTTTTGTGGAGAACGTTATGGATGAATGTATATACCAGAAGGTCAGTGGGAGCAAGATTTGTTTTCTGATTCTGTATGTGAATGATATTCTGCTTGCAACCAATGACAAAGGCTTATTGCATGAAGTCAAACAATTCCTCTCTAAAAGCTTTGAAATGAAGGATATGGGAGTTGCATCTTATGTCATTGGCATTAAGATACAAAGAGACAGACGTAGAGGTGTTCTAGGTCTGTCTCAAGAGACCTATATCAACAAAGTTTTGGAAAGATTTCGGATGAGGCATTGTGCACAAAGCGTAGCTCCAATTGTGAAAGGTGACAGGTTCAATTTGAACCAGTGCCCAAAGAATGATTTGGAAAGGGAACAAATGAAAAACATCCCTTATGCTTGTTTGTAGTAAGCCTTATGTATGCTCAGTGCATGCCGGACTTGATATTGCATTCTTTGTTGGAATGTTAGGAAGATATCGAATAATCCGGTATGGACCCTTTGGAAAGCTGTGAAGAAGGTGTTGAGATACCTTCAAGGAACTAAGGATTACGTGCTTAAATACGAACGGACAGACAATCTAGGAGTGACTGGTTACTCAGATTCAGATTTTGCTGGCTGCATTGACTCAAGCAAATCCACTTCTGGATATATTTTTATGCTAGCCGGTGGAGCTGTGTCTTGGAGTAGCAAGAAGCAATCTTTGATTGCTACTTCTGCGATGGAAGCTAAGTTCGTGTCATGTTTTGAGGCTACTTCACATGGTGTATGGATGAAGGGGTTCATCCGTGGGCTTAGAATCATGGATTCAATTGCTAGGCCAATGAAGATATATTGTGACAATTCGGCTGCTGTGTTTATGGCTAAGAACAACAAAAGTGGCAGTCGAAGCAAACACATTGACATTAAGTATCTAGCCATAAGAGAATGTGTTAAGCATCAAGTAGTGGTTGTTGAACACATTAGCACTGAGTTGATGATTGCAGATCCTTTAACTAAAGGCATGCCACCGATGAGGTTTATGGATCATGTAGAAAGAATGGGAATTAGTTCCCTTCTTTGAATTTCATTTTGAATTATTTTCTTTCGTTGTAAGAACGTTGTTATTTTATGGAACCCCATTTGTGATGTTTTTTCTCATTTCAGTTGTGCACACATTTATTTGTTTAAATTTGAGGAACATCATTGAGTTTGGACCTAGAATAAACGTAGGGTTTATTCATTAAGTTACTTGGGCATGGGAAACATAATGCACTGTGATACATGGAAGATATTACTCGCTTTAAGAGGACCTATCGCTATGATCCATGCATTTTGTTTCTCAGAGGTATATACTGAAGTATGTGGACCAAGTGGGAGAATGTTGGAATATTTGATTTAGTAATCAATATTCCGTTATTTCTATTTATGGCCCACATTATTGCCGGTTTTGTAACCGTCCATTAATACTGTAACGGCTCAATTAATACGCAATAAATGCGTATTAAATGCGTTTCCTTATTTAGCTCTATGATGGCCAGAGGGGAGACGTACGGTGTAATTCTGTCTGGTCCCCTGAACCTGCTCTTACCTTGAGACAAGCACACCATCTGCAGATTCAGAGAGAATGATCAGAAGGACTGAGACTCGGAGTCCGTTCCTGCTTGCTGGCTTGGATTCGTTCCTGTTTGGAGACTCGGAGTTCGTCCCTGTTTGCTTCTGGAGACAAATCAATGGCGGGAGGTATTTGTGATCTCTACTTCATTTTTTCGTATTGATCTAAATGTTAATGTGTGTTTAACATGTTTAGATCGCTTAGTTTTCTAACACCTTTAACATAGCTACTCAATGTCATGCTGATATCATGGATACGTCTACTTTTGCTATGAACATTCAGAGCCATGGTGGATATAAGACTTTCGATGCTTTTATGATGGTTTGTAGACATCGCATTGATGTATTATAGGCAAGTAACATTGGACTGATTCGTTCTGCCCAAGAACTTGCTAGACATCTTCTTAAAGTTGCATTAGGTTGATGGCTTTGTCAGAATATGTATCATTCAAGCAAAATCTCGATATCTAGACTTTACCCCTCATTTATTCTCATGTTTCACACCCGTTCTCAGGCTCTAGAAGCAACAATGAACATTTCTTTTAATATATATATATATATATATATATATATATATATATATATATATCTTATCGATGCTTTTCAGTACTCTACTAATTTTCAAAAAAATATGCATGATAATGATGATTCAATTTTGCTTACTAAATATTTATTATATTATTATTATAGGTGACACTTTGAAGGAGTTGTAATTTGATCTTCTACTCCCCTCCATTTGACTCTTGAAGCAACGGTTAACCACTTTGAAAGACCAAGATGAGGATGGATTCATAACGTCATACTACTCCATAAAAGAACTACAGGAAATGAAGGTCAGCTTCTTGTGGTGGTTGGTCACCCATCCTTACAACAGTCATCGAGAAAAAGTGTTGTCTTTGATTAAGGAGTCACACACACGGAAGATGAGACATTAGATAGCAAACTTGTTAGGTAGATAGGCTAACTTGAATATGTATTTATAACAAAGTTGTAGATATTTAGGACACAGTTTAGTATATCAATTGTTGTGCACACTGAACATTTTAATATCAGTAAGAAGAAGAATTTTGTCCTGCTTCTATGTTCTGTTACTGGTACGTGAACAAGTCCATCAAAAAGGAAAATAATATGTTTGGTCAGCGCCTCCATCCCCCTTCCCAAATTGTTACATGTTATGTCGTAGATGAAATATTTAAATATTTAGACAGAGATGTGAAGTTTAATCCATCAGATAACCAAATTTATTTTGCATGTTAATATAACATTAACTAGTCAATCAATATAACGTTAACGAGTATGTTCACAACTATATTAGTTGGTATTAACAAGTTCATCAATGGATGTTAACAAGTCCATTAGTATAACATTAATACGTCTATCAGTACGTGTTAACAACTACATTAGTTGGTGGTAACAAGTCCATCAGTAGGTGTTAATAAGTCCATTAGTATAAAATTAACAAGTCTATTTGTACGTGTTAACAACTACATCAGTTGGTGGTAACAAGTACATCAGTAGGTGTTAACAAATTGTATCAGTGGGTGTTAACAAGTCCTTCAGTAGATATTAACAACTGCGTCAATGGGTGTTAACAAGTCCATCAGTGGGTGTTAAGTAGTATATCAGTAGGTGTTAAGAAGTCCATCAGTGGGTGTTAACAAGTCCATTAGTATAACATTAACGAGTCTATCCGTATGAGTTAACAACTACATCAGTTGGTGGTAACAAGTACATCAGTAGTTGTTAACAAACTTGATCAATCCTGCGACAAACTTGATCAATCCAGTAATGACAATAATCAATCCAGTTGCACCTCCATATACTTGATCAATCTTGCGACAAACAACAAGTTTTAGTGCTAGTAATGACAATGTTTTAGCCTTTATTCACACTTATATAGGAAATAAATAACATTTCTTAACACAACAAGACTTACACTGCATTCCTGGTTGTCTATTGTCATTATTCCAATTTTTTTCAATGTACACATGACCCATATTCTTCGTTATATCGTATTAAATGTTTCACCTCTTCATCGTCTACAAGATCCACAAATGTAGATGTATCCATACTAACTTTGAATTTCACTAAAATTTTATTACTTTATTTCCCAATTAAAGATGATATGATTTTTTTGCAACTCCTCATATGTTGTGCCTTCTTTTATACATCTTGTTCTTTCCATTCTACCAACATACTCACTTTCATCTCCTCCACCATGTATAAAATGTAATATTTTGAATGTTTGGACATAGAGATTTGGAAATTAGCTTGTGTTAGGCAGACAACTAGGCCCAGTTCAGGGGATGTGATAAATGTGAAAAAGGGAAGATTAAGAAATATCATGAAATATTCAATGTGAAAAGAGACTAGAAACAAAAGTCAACATAATTAAACCTAGCAAAACACTTGTCATCAAGGGGTAAAATAGTTGGCAAATCAAATGGACACCTAAGCAAATGCATTAATGGAAATTGGATGAGTCATAAAACTTCTTTAATAAGCCTCCAATTTGTCCAAATTAAAGAGCAAGAGAGAGTAAAAAAAACTTGCAAAATAAGCCAAGTTTAAGAGATATTTTGTAAGGGCACTTTGGTTATCTGACTTATGAGATTTCTAAGTGTCTTCTTGATATAATACAAGAAACTTTGCACTTCTTGGTGAAAACATCTCTCAGGATATCATTCTAAGTCATATGGTATTTATTACAATGCAGTGATAATTATATAGGATATCCGGGAAAGTCGGGAATCGGTATAGAAAGGAAGTCGTACCACTAGCTACACGAAGAAATGTACGGACGCATACTGTAACTTTAATCTCCTATATCTTATATGTATATATGATTGTTTGATTCATGATTGATTGGAGTCATGGGCAAGACAAGGTCTTGGGCCATGCACCGTGACAAGGACTTGGTCTGAGGTCACATATGTGTTTACATTCAGTGTAGCTGTGGATTATTGTGATAATGTTGCATGCTTGTTTTCCTAGCGTTGAGGAACCGTGACGAGGTCACGAGGCACGGGTGAGTGCTTAGACGGTAACGATACATGTGTTGTATGCCATTTGTAGTCGGGTATCGATGTGTTTGCTGAATGTTGTTGTTATCCATGTTATAAATATATGTCATATATTATATCTGTTATAGAGGTTAACTGTTACCTGAGATTCAATCCGATTGAATCTCAGACTTACCCCTAGCTTTAGGATCAGAGGATCTGGAACCAGTAGAAAGGGTAAGAAGTACGCTTAAAGACTCAGTCGAAGTTTATATTTTTGGACTATAGTTGGTATTTAAATATTGGATAATTGTATCGTTATTATACCTGACAGGATACGCTGCAATTAGTTTAAAGTTATAAGCCACATCTATGTATCAGTTACTCAAGCGCTCAACCCAACAGGTACGTTATATCGCTCCACTCTGATGATATCCACATATACTACGTGTTAATACGTGTAATGTGTAGTATCGGATTTGGGGTGTTACATAATGGGCAACCATATTGAATTTTAATACCATGATAAAAAAAAATATGAATGAACCACTAATATGGGTTGGGTTTAGCATAAGGCGCTGGTCTTTCTCAATGTGGCAAAGAATTCTTGTTAGGGGAGGTCTGTTAGTTCTCAATGTGTTTTGATGATAACTGAAAATTGTAAACAAGTATGAATGTTTTTGATAAGCTAAATGAATTGATTTCAAGTCAAAAACATTCTGCCAGCGCCAAACTCGAGCCTAGATGTGTGAACTCGAGTTTTCTACTAACAGAGAGCAAGACAGGTTATTTTGCATTTTAAACTCGAGCTTTGTATATTTAAACTCCAGCCTAAAACCTCCAGTATGTGTTCAAAGAGTTTACAAATGTGTAAACTCGAGTTTGTGGTTGCAAACTCGAGTTTGCCTCTGGCGGGAAGCCTTTTCAAAATGAAACTATTCCTTAAACTCTACAGTATTTATTTTTGAGTAGAGTTTGTTATTTGTTGAAAATCTACAAGAGTTTAAAAATCATGTAAACTCGAGTTTGCAGTTGCAAACTCGAGTTTGCCATTGCGAAGAGCAACCAAGTTTTTCAAAGATACCAAAACTCTAGTTTCCATTTGGAAACTCGAGTTTAGGTCATCCAGAGAGTTCTCTAAGTTTCCAACATTTTCTGGAAACTCGAGTTTTGTTTGAAAACTCGAGTTTACCTCATCTGAGAACAATGCTCGTCTCTGACCTTGTGAAAACTTCCATGATTGAGTCGACCAAAGTTTTCAACGTTTTCTCATAAAAGAGAAAACTCGAGTTTCTGTTTGAAACTCGAGTTTCGTCACTAAAGAAAAGTTTCCAAAGTTTTCAACAGATGTGAAAACTCGAGTTATGTTTTGGAAACTCGAGTTTTGGCAAGGCAGAGAGCTCTGCCAATTTTGAGCCTTTGAAAACTCGAGTTATGTTTTGGAAACTCCAGTTTTAAGCTTTTGGACTAAAACATGATTTTTCATTCAAGAGTCCAAAACTCGAGTTAGTCATTAATTGACTCGAGTTTTGCACTATTCACCATCATGTCCAAAATGCCAAATCGCGATGTTTGTCTGCAAAGAGAAAACTCGAGTTTGGATTGAAAACTCGAGTTTCGGTCTTTTGCGAAAGTTCATCGAAACATGAAAACTCGAGTTTGGAAGAAGCGACTCGAGTTTGCATCGCAGAATTTGAATTTCGAATCGAACGAATTTGCGAAATATTTGTGTTTGATCTCAATACTTTATATCATCACTCATTACTATTCCTAACTATGTTTAATCAGTGTGTTAGTGAGTTTCAGATGATTTAGACAGGATTAAATGGAGATTTAGCATCAAGCAAAAAGCAAAGTCAGAACATTAAATGCAAAAGTGCAGAAAACTTGCATACTTCTGAACAACCTTTCTCCACAAGTTTTGAAGGAATTAAAGGTTCCTTCCACATCCAAGATGTGCTCCTCGAACGGATTAAAAGTCGAAAGTCAACTCGAACATCGCACAATTTGGATTAACCAAAGAGAAGAGAGAGAAGAAGACCAAAAGCTTCACTAATCATCCTCTAATGTCTCCAACGGCTATATGAGGATTTACAACGGTCAATTAATGATCTCTAGCTATATATAGAGCTGCAATCAAGTCTTCAACAAGAGAGACAACACACAGAAATGAAATACACTTCAGTAGTTCATTATTCTTTAGTTTTCGTATGTACGGTATCTTTGATACTTAGAGCTTCGATGTTTATCATATATCTACTCGGTGAGGAGTCTAAACACTATTTGATTATCTGTAAATCTTAAGGTTGTGGAACCTTAAGTAAGGGTATACAATTACAACTTGTAAGGGGGAGTGAGTCCTAGGGAAAGGATCATCTCTAATACTGAGTGTGTAATTGTTTGTATCTTTGATTACAGACTTGTAAAGAGGAATAAGTCCTAGTGAGAGGATTACTCAAGAGTTACGAGTGTGTAGTCAAGAGTGAAAAGTCCTAGAGTGTGTCTAGGCAGGTGAAAAGTCCTAGAGTGTTTCGGGCAATTGTAAAATCCTAGAGTTTCTAGGTGACTTAGTGAAATCTCGGAGTGTTTCCGGGGACTGGACGTAGGTCAAGATTTGGACCGAACTAGTATACATCTCTATGTGAATCTTCTCCTCTCCATCTCTACTTTGCCTTAACTTACATCTGTTGTGTGGGTGACTTGGTTCTTGAGCATTCAGTGAAAGGTTCTTGAGCAATCAGCGAAAGAACTTTTATAATCACCTATTCACCCCCCTCTAGGTGACATTCCACCCTTCATTTGGTATCAGAGCACAGGTTTCTCAGATTGCGCTTAACATCCCGAGATAAAGATCATGGAAGGAATATTACCTAAAGGTGACTCAATCAACAGACCACCTGGCTTCAACAGCGAACACTGAATATGGCAAGTAATAGAGAATGGAGATTATGTTCCTACGAAAATTGTAGGAGGAAATAACGTTCCAAAGACTGAAGATGAATTCAACGAGGATGACCGAAGGAAAGTGACTCTCAACAGCAAAGCCATCCTGATGCTTCATGGTGCTCTCAGTCAAAAGGAGTATTTTCGTATATGCAATCTATCTACTGCCAAGGAGATGTGGAAAGCCTTGGAGATAGCATATGAAGGAACTTCTGGCATAAAGGAGAATCGCATCAACACGCTGACAACTGAATATGATCTCCTTAGAATGAAGACCGGAGAATCCATTGCTGAATTTCAACTTCGTTATACTCATCTTGTTAACCAATTATCAGCACTGGGCAAAACATATGAGCAAGGTCCTCAAGTCAGAAAAATTCTCAATGTCTTGACAAAAGATTGGGAAGCCAAAGTCACAGCTATAGAAGAAGCCCGTGGAGAATCAGTGATTTCAGTTGCCTCTCTATTTGGAAGTCTATCAGAATATGAAGGGAAACTGAAATTTAAGAAGGGCTTGGACGAAGTGATTAATAGTAAGAGCAAAAGTATCGCTCTTAATGCTGTGAAGGAAGAGGAAGATGAGAATGAAGATGAAATGGCTATGTTCGTGAGAAAATTCAAGAAGTTCTACAAGAAGAAGAGATTCAATCATCTCAGAAAGGAAGCATATGTATCTGCCATACGGGGAGATAGTTCTTCGGATGATGAAAGTGAAGAAGAAGAAGAAACAACAAATATCTGTTTGATTGCAGAAGAAAAGCAATCAGAAAACGAAGAAGAGGTATGTGATTCTGAATCTTCGTATGATGAATTGTTTTCTGAATATAATGAACTGCATTCTGAATTTAAAAAGATTGCGAAAGAACTTATTGCTTCCAGAAAGAAAATCAAATTGCTGGAACAACAAGTTAAATTCTTACCTCCAGTTTCAGTTTGTGAAAATATCATTTGTAAAAAATGCCTTGATCTTGAAAAGAAAAACTCTTATCTTACGAAAACACTTGAGAAGTTCACTAAAGGTAGTGAAATGCTCAATGTTATTTTGAAAGATCAACGATTTACAAATGACCGATCAGACATAGGATATAATCCTACTTTTGACAAGAGGAAAGGTAAAAAGAAAACTGGTGGAAAATCTTATTTGAGTTATTTTCATAAATCAGTTCATAGCTCAAATCCTTTTGCTCATTGTAATTACTGTAACCGAAAGGGACACAGTACTTCATCTTGCTTTCATAGAAAAGATAGAAGGGATAAACCTGTTGGTAATTATCAATGGGTACCAAAGGGAACTTATGTTCTCCCTAAGGTTCAAACTAACAGTGAAGGACCCAAGTATAAAAGGGTACCAAAATGTCCATCTTTTCCCTTGTGTGCGCAGACAGACCTCAATAAGAACAGTCACAAAGGTGCAGAGAAGATGAAGAATCAAAGAGCTTCTTATGAACCAAAAAGGAGATCCTCTCAAGTGCCAAGCGAAGATTTTTGAAGTCTATACCCTTTGAGAGAACTTTGCAGAAACCCAGAGAAAGACATAAGAAGCAGTGGGTAAGAAAAGTTGATCCTCCAAGAGCCTAAGGATCAATGAGAGCTTCTCAAGAGAGCAACTTCATAGACAGATTAATTCAACTCTTGAGGAAGCTAAAGAAGCAATGCTTGATGGTGAATGCTGTAAAAAGAATTATCAACATCAATCAACCTCAATCAAGCAAAGCTTTTACAAGGACAAAAGCATTTACGGTGATATCTATCTCTTACCCTATACTGTGCTTAAATAAGATTCATATTTGGGTAATGAGTATTTGTCCACTATTATATTTCTATTAGCAATCAATATTTCTATGTTGTTTCAAAATGAATTTCAGATTGCTAAATGAACTAAAGAATGAAATTGTGCATCACCTTCTGATTTCATTTTTTTTTTTAAATGAACAATTCTAAAAATGGTTTGATCCACCTAGTTTTATGAAAATTCATATAAACAAATTGAAAATTATTCATGCTTTGATTTCATTCTAATGGTGTTTCAAAATTGGAAACTAATATTTTGAATAACAGATATGCTTCAAATCTATGTATGTTGAATGTTTTCCATCCCTCTCAAGTTGATCTCTAGAATTCAATGTATTGCTTGAACTGTCTAGTTTCACTCTTGAACTAGTTGCTCTTCATAGATAATGTCCATGTATGAGTTTCAAGCATATCTTTAAGAATTCAATCTGTAAATTGTTATGACTACTGCATAAATTTCCATTGGCCAAGTTATTCCAAGTCTTTATAAATGTTCATTAGTGCATTGAATAAGAATGCATTAACCATTAATGGAATAACTTACTAGGATGATATTCTAAACACTAATCCTTTGGATTAATGTGTTTCATCATTCAGGAATCCTAGTATCCTCTTAGTTGCTCAAATACATAAGCATTTGTCATTCATCCTTAATCTGAGTAACTGTATTCATAATCTTGCCTTGAACATTCATAAGCTTCTAATTCGAAATTGCAAGATTACTTCTTGGTCAATAGCAGAGTCATTGTGCTTATACACTTCTGTTATGCTAAGAATGGTTCCTTAGTATTCTATCTTCATGACTCACGCTTCTATGAAATCTGTTCAACATGATAAGGGAATATTCATCATCTTTCTACTCTGAAGCATATTGACATATTCGATCTATTACTTCTCATTATTTTGGTATGTGCAATGCTTTTCAAAAATGCTTCAAAATGAATTTTGGTATCAACCATGAAAATTGTAATGCATTACCAATTTGAAAGAAAAGCATAAATGGGAATGGTGAATCCCAATGATTTGAAAAACAGACTCCACCAAATGTTAGTTATGTGTTTTGATGATCACTAATTGCTAACAAAAAGATTGGAGTATATAGATATGTTTTATGCAGGATAAAATCTCTAACATCTATTGAAAGTTTGCTGTCAAAGATCCAAACTTGAGCCTATCAAAGTTAAACTCGAGCTCGAGAGAATCGCGGGAGTCAGAAAGGAAATGGAGTTGGTGCAGAAAGACGAACTCGAGCCTATTAGTTGGCGAACTCAAGTTCGTGGAAGACAGAGAGCAACTTAATTCAGAGGACTTCACAGACTCGAGCCTGTTAGTGGCTAGACTCGAGCCTAAGGGTAAAATTCAAGAGTTCACACATACACTCTTGAAGTCCAGGTTAGTACAAGTAGACGAAAACTCGAGCCTACACTTGTAAACTCGAGTTTGTCACGATAAATTTGTTTTTAAAAACCTGACTGTTGATCTTCACTTCACTTCACCCTCGAGCCTAAACCTAAATTTCTCCCAAATCCTCTCATCTCCCTCAACGAAAATCTGAGAAATGGCCTCCAAACGATCTGCAACCGATAATACTCCAAGTTTAGATCGTGAAGAACCCCAATCTACTCCTCAAAGCTTGTCCAATCGACCACCCAGAAGAAAATATTTTCCAAAACGATTCAAGCATGGAGTTGATAAAAGAATCCCTGGTGTTACTACCACTCACTCTTCTCCTTCACCCAGAACCAAAGAAGCAACTCCTCAGACTCGAACGCATTACGAGAGACAGCTTCTAGCAGAGGGAAAGAAAAAGCCCCAGAAGTTTCAGCGACCTATAAGTCCAAGAGGACCAAGAAAAGTGTTCCTACACCTGGACAAGCCAGTTCTCAAGCACATTCTGCCTCTCATCATCAAGAACAATCTGTGCCTCAAGTATCTGAAGAAATCCCAGCTCTATTTGAGATTTATAGCCATACTTCAATACCTAGGGGATTTTCCAGTGAGCCTGTAAGATTATCTGGTGAGGATGCCATTAGATATAAGGAGAATTTTGAGCACAAAGCCTTTTGCCCCACTGTCTATGTTAATTTGGCTCAATTAAAAGAGGAATGCAACCTTGACCTTACCCCCTGGCTGAAGCAATTTGAACCACTTATATCCATTAAAGCCTTATACAGCCCAACTCTTGTCAAGGCATTCTATCACTGCATGAAAAGTGACAACTTGCTGGATAGTGATATGAACTTGGTTGAGGAAAGAATTACCACCACACTAAGAGGGAAAAAGATCATTATAACTGCTGCCTATTTGAATTCCCTTCTTCAAATTCAAAATCCTCCACCTGTTGCATCATTGAACTACACTGATAGGCAGATCTTTTCATTGCTTAAACCTGATGAACCTGTCCCTGATGCATTAGAAATCCTCAATTTTAATCCAGTATCAATGCCCCCTAAGCAAAGAGCTGCCTGGTGCATTTATACTAGGCATCTCATGCAAAAAGGAGGAAATTTCACCCATTTTGTAAAGAAGGATTACCCTATCTTTGCTTCCATTATTGATCAAGTGCCTCACAATATTGGGCACTGGATTTTCAAAGAAATGGCTAGATTTCGCTTCAGTGGTAGAAAATCTTCCCAAATACCTTTTGCTAGCCTCATCTCTGTAATCCTATTCCTGTTGGGATCCGTACACGCAGCGGAGTAAAAAAAATTATGGATCCCTTAGGCGGATCGCTCAACGGCGTTTAAATCAAGGTTTAGGGTTTCCGAATCGTACCTTTGCAGAACAATTTGAACTGGTGGGCTACCTTCTCGATCAGCAGAAGCCGACTCTTTAGAATCGCCTTCCTCTACCGGTATCCACACGAACAGCCTTCAGAAACACGAACGGAGGCGTGCTAGCACCTCTGAACTGTGTGTCTCTCTATTTTCTATCTAGGGTTTCTCGCGGCTTTCTAATACGCTCGACAGAATGTCCCGTAGGTTTTTCTAAACCTAGTAGGCGTATTTTATTCAAAACTAATTTTTGAATTTGGATTAAAAATATATTAATTAAATCTATCTGATAGATCTAATCTAATCTATTTATTTAATCCAAAATTAAAAGCCTTTAGATTTAATTTATATTTATAAATTAAATCAAGATATGATATCATTATATTTAAAATGAGATCAAATTAAATCTGATATGCAATATCTTTATTCGAAAAATAAATCTGAGATACAATATCTCAATTTATTATAGTTATTTAATTTATCAAATAAATTAAATACTATATATAATAATATTATTGTCAATAAATAATATCATTATTATTTTAATTTAATATATATTAAATCAAGATATGATATCATTATATTTAATTTAAAATGAGATCCGCTATCTCGGTTCAAATTAAATATGATATGCAATATCTTTATTCGAAAATTAAATCTGAGATACAATATCTCAATTTATTATAGTTATTTAATTTATCAAATAAATTAAATACTATATATAATAATATTATTGTCAATAAATAATATCATTATTATTTTCGAATTTAATATATATTAAATCAAGATATGATATCATTATATTTAATTTAAAATGAGATCCGATATCTCAGTTCAAATTAAATCTTATATGCAATATCTTTATTCGAAAATTAAATCTGAGATACAATATCTCAATTTATTATAGTTATTTAATTTATCAAATAAATTAAATACTATATATAATAATATTATTGTCAATAAATAATATCATTATTATTTTCGAATTTAATATATTTATATATGCATATATATATATATATATATACACACATACATCCTAGATTAAATAAGTATTCATTAAATCTTAAACACATTTAAGATTCAATGAATCTGGACACTCTTGCTCGTGTTGGGCCATTCTTGTGTGCGACCCTGTAGGCCCACATGAGATTGGCGGCGGGCCAATCTTGTACCAGCCCACAAGTCGCAAGCGGCCTCTAGCAAGACATTGCGACTACCCAATTCATATGGGGATCGTTGATAAGTACAATGACTTGCCCCTAGGGCATAATTTCCAACAGACTCCCACTTGCACTAGGTGCAATCATTAATTACCTTAATTCTCATTGCCCTAACATGACGCTCATGTTTTACTTGTGCAAGCGGCTTAGTAAGAGGATCAACGTCATTGTTTATGCGATATAACCTATCGTACAACCATGTCACGTCCCTTTTGTCACGCGATAATTTGGTCAAGGATGAGGCATGGAAAATGTCAACTTCCTGTTCTTGACCATTACTTTCTCGATTCTTGAGTAGTCTAACAATTGAGATGGAAACTCATTTCCATCGTAGTATGGCCATACATTTCTTAGACTCACTCATCGAGGGGCCCAGTATTATCTCTCTACAAATGTGAGGGACAAATCCCATCTTGACCACTCACATTCCTCCGCATGAGAACCACTGATCCCGATCCTAGCCTTTATCATCACCCGGTCAAAGGTGACTTTTGACTAGGTCAAAGACCAGCGACTCATCATGTAGGAATCCATGATGATCTCAAGTTAAAGGGCGTTGTGACGCGGTTATACATGAGAAAAGCTTATGACTTATTCCATGCGGCTTTCTCATAGTGGGTCGGTCCAGCACCTTGTACTCTTACAAGTGCCTATGACTTTGACTCGTATCCCCATACTCATCAAAGTCATACTTGGTCTTATTTCATCTTCGCTCCGCGAGATGACCGACCGAGGGACATTTAGGATAATCTATTAGATATATCCAAGGATACGATTATCACTATAAACATGCAAATGAAATGATAACTAAAGGAGAATACTTTAAATAACATTAACGTTTAAAGTATAATGACTTGCTTTCTCCTGGTACTTTGCATAATATTTTTTTTTATCACCTCTATCGTTGATTTCTCTGATAAGATGAAATCGCTTGAGTATATGGTTGGTCCTTTGATGTGACCTAGGCTCCTTGGTCTGCGCAATAGCACCGCTATTGTCACAGAACAAGTCTATTGGATTTGAGATGGTAGGAACCACCCCTAGTTCATTAATGAACTTACTAATCCAAAAGGCCTCCTCAGCTGCATCTAATGCTGCTATATACTCAGCTTCTATTGCAGAATCAACTACAGTGCTCTGCTTAGAGCGCTTCCAGCTCACCGCACCACCATTTAACGGAATACATATCCCGATTGCGATCTTGAATCATCTTGGTCAGTTTGGAAACTCGCATCTGTGTAACCGGTCACAGAGCTCATCTTCCAAGCCACCATATACCAAGAATAAGTCCTCAGTCCTTCTCAAGTACTTAAGGATATTCTTGACAACAGTCCAGTGACCCTCACCGGGATCTTGTTGATATCTGCTGGTCATACTCAAGGCAAATGACACATCGGGTCGAGTACATAACATGGCATACATGATAGATCCAATGGCGGAGGCATATGGAATCTTACTCATGCGGTCTCTTTGATCTTGTGTACTAGGACACAGATTCTTACCGAGATGGATGCCATGAGACATGGGCATATTACCCCTTTTGAATCCTGCATACCGAATCTATGCGGTATCTTGTCTATGTATGTGCTCGACTTAGGCCTATCGGCCTCTTAGATCTATCTCTATAGATCATAATCCCAAGGATGTAAGTGGCTTCGCCTAAATCTTTCATTGAGAAAGACTTTCCTAACCAAGACTTGACACTCTGCAAGGTAGGAATGTCATTCCCAATGAGTAGGATGTCATCAACATAAAGCACTAGAAATACAACTGTGCTCCCACTAACCTTTTTGTAAACAAAAGGTTCATCTATGTTTTGAATGAATCCAAACTCTTTGAC
The DNA here is from genome assembly GCA_025563575.1 of Acacia pycnantha. Lineage (NCBI taxonomy): Eukaryota > Viridiplantae > Streptophyta > Magnoliopsida > Fabales > Fabaceae > Acacia > Acacia pycnantha. Next base: position 4,277,262 of record JAMWYP010000021.1, on the reverse strand, counting down.
TACTTCATCAAAACGACGATTCCAGCTTCGAGATGCTTGCTTCAATCCATAAATGGACCTTTGAAGCTTGCAAACTTTACCAGAGTCCTCTGGACGCACAAAACCCTCAGGTTGTGTCATGTACACATCCTCAAGGAGCTTTCCGTTAAGGAAGGCTGTTTTGACGTCCATCTGCCATATTTCATAGTCATAATATGATGCAATGGCAAGAAGGATTCTGATTGATTTGGCCATTGCAACTGGGGAAAAGGTTTCATCATAGTCCACACCATGAGTTTGAGTGAATCCTTTTGCAACCAGTCGTGCCTTGAAGATATTTACTTTGCCATCCATGTCAGTTTTCTCTTTGAAAACCCACTTGCACCCAACGGTTTTTACTTCAGGTGGATCGACTAAGGCCCATACCTCATTGTTGTACATGGATTGCTGACCTTCGTGGGTCTTGTGTTACATGAGTAGGCTCAACAACTTGTTGTGAGTCTTCTCCGTTTTCCATCGTGGTTCTATGTCGTCTTGTGACTCTTGAACTTCTTCGAGGTTCACCTTACTCCCACTTGGTTCTTTTAGAGATAAACTCTTTTTCCAAAAGACACCATTCCGAATAACAAACATTTTGTGATCGGTGGGATTGTAGACATAGTATCCTTTAGTTTCCTTAGGATACCCCACAAAAGGCATTTTGAGGATCTGGATGATAATTTATCGAGGCTTGATGTTTGACATAAACCTCACATCCCCAAATTTTAAGAAATGACAAACTGGGTTTCTTCCCGAGTCCATATCTCATATGGTGTCTTTTCAACTGCCTTTGACGGAACACGGTTTAGTGTGAGCGCAGCTGTTTCTAGGGCATGGCCCCAAAGGAAGGTGGAAGATCTGTTTGACCCATCATAGATCGAACCATATCTAATAGAGTTCGATTCCTCCGCTCGAAACACCATTCCATTGAGGTGTTCTGGAGGAGTAAGTTGCGAGACGATCCCACAACTCCTAAGATGGTCAATGAACTCTTGCCTCAAATATTCACCACTCTGATCGGATCGAAGTGTCTTAATTGTTTTGCCAAGTTGATTTTGCACTTCATTTTGGAATATTTTGAACATTTCAAAAGATTCCGACTTATGTTTCATTAAATAGATATATCTATATCTACTGAAATCGTCTATAAGTGTAATGAAGTACAAATGACCTCCTTTGGTAGATGTATTCATTGGTCCACACACATCAGTATGTATGAGGCCCAATAAATTGGTGGCTCTCTCACTTTGTCCAGTAAAAGGTGCCTTTGTAATCTTTCCCAATAAACAAGACTCGCATGTATCAATTGATTCAAAATCAAATGAGTTAAGAAATCCATCTTTATGGAGTTTCGAAATGCGTTTCTCATTTATATGGCCTAGACGACAATGCCATAGATAGGTCGGATTCAAATCATTTGACTTGAACCTTTTACTAGTTATGTCATAGATATGTCCATTCAATTTTCTACTGTCCTTGAGATCCTACATTTATTCAAATGTGAGATCCACATGTAGTATCCAATACCCATGTTGAGGAAGTAGAAAACGAATATCTATGACATAGATACTTTAAGCGATAGCCCGCTATCCTTCTTGTTCTTGTCCAGATCTTCGAGGTAGAGTTTGCAATTTCTTTTCAAATGACCAAGTTCATTGTAAAAGAAGCAGACTCTATCCTTCGGAGGTTTTGCCTTCTTGGCTTTCCGTTTCATTCCCCTTCCTTTCTGAATGGTCAAAACAGTATTGGTCCTCTTCGTAAGGCTTAGCTCAGCAATTTTGAGCATTTCATGCAGTTCAGAAATTGATTCCTCCATGTTGTTCATGTTGTAATCCATGACAAAGTTACCATAACTTCCGCCGCTGCAGCTCGTCAGGAATGGGTTGATTGATGAGATACTCTTTTCTTTCGTGTTTAGGATCAACGCTTAAGTTCCCAAACATGTCAAGAAAGTTTGTCTCATCGAGTTCGTCCTTCTTAAGGACTGATCGCATTGATGGTGTTGAAGTATTACTAGACTACATGATTCTACAACTAAAGATATGCAAAGTTTAAGTAGTAACCTCCCACTGAATTAAGAACCCTCATTATAATTAGTGGGCTAAGATCCATATTTGGCTTAAATTTAAGTCCGCTTTGGCAAGACGCTTAAATTAAGTTATTTAGGTAGGCAAACCCCTTGCCAATTACATCATATGTAACTCTTAGATCTTTATGGGATTCAATCATCATATGACGTGTCATGTTTAATCCCATCTAATGCCTTGAGATCCAAAACCGTTTTGATAATCTCAATTAAGTCCGGACAATAATGAATATTGAGTATCACCATTACTCACTCTTGTCTCACCAAGATAACTCAGATGCATCCACTTTGGTGGAACATACAAATAGGCGATCTAGGTTTTGACAAGTATTCATTTATTGGTGGCATTATTACTTAAGATTTTATTTAGAGGGTGTAATTGATATAATGTAATTAATCCTATTGATTCTACTTATATGAATGCAATCACTATTGTATCTCATATAATATCTAAATTAATTATGAGTGATCTAATCAAAACATAATTAAAACTCTAAATTGATTATGAGTGATCTAATCAAATCATAATTAAAATTCTAAATTAATTATGAGTGATTTAATCAAAACATAATTAAAATTCTAAATTAATTATGAGTGATCTAATCAATCCATAATTAAAATTCTAAATTAATTATGAGTGATCTAATCAAACCATAATTAAAAATTCTAAATTAATTATGCAATGATCAAATACAAAACATAATCAAGGATTGCGACACAACATGGCTCACCTAACCTAGAATCCTCTCAAGCCAATGAGAGGACTTCTCTAGATAAAATTAAAGAAAAATACTTCATGAGAAACCTCGTTTCAACATAGCATGCCATATTTAAAAAAATACAACACTTGTAAATTCTAGAGCCATATTGTTCACCATACCCAAACAAGTTATCACACCATATATTTAATACATACAAATATGCAATAAAATATTATGGTTAATTTTATCATGATATAAATTCTCTAATTTATATTCATGATTTAAAATCGCGCTACTGAAAATCAGCCGGGATCCCTACATGATCAAAATAACTTCATGTTTTCGAAAATAATTTAAAAAAAAAAAGTGATTTTTTCGAAAATAATTTCCAAAAAAAAAAACGTGATTTTTTTTTCAAAAATTTCAAACCCTAACGAACTGATCGACATCGGATCGAGCGTTTGAATCCACGCGAATCGGCTACACGGTCCGATCTGAACAATTCAGAGAACTGCCGCAATATTCGACTAGCTATCCGTAGAAATCCTAACGCGAGTTTTGTAATTCAAACGCATACAAAGATCGGTTTTAGCATATATATCATATATATAAACACGCGTAAAACCTAATTTAAACGCACGGTTGAGTTGGCTCGATGCCCTTTGTTGGGATCCGTACACGCAGCGGAGTAAAAAAAAATTACGGATCCCTTAAGCGGATCGCTCAACGGCGTTTAAATCAAGGTTTAGGGTTTCCAAATCATACCTGTGTGCGAACGATTTGAACTGGTGGGCTACCTTCTCGATCAGCAGAAGCCGACTCTTTAGAATCGCCTTCCTCTACCGGTATCCACACGAACGGCCTTCGAAACACGAACGGAGCGTGCTAGCGCCTCTGAGCGTGTGTCTCTCTATTTTCTATCTAGGGTTTCTCGCGGCTTTCTAATACGCTCGACAAAATGTCCCGTAGGTTTTTCTAAACCTAGTAGGCGTATTTTATTCAAAACCAATTTTGAATTTGGATTAAAAAATATATTAATTAAATCTATCTGATAGATCTAATCAAATCCATTTATTTAATCCAAAATTAAAAGCCTTTAGATTTAATTTATATTTATAAATTAAATCAAGATATGATATCATTATATTTAAAATGAGATCAAATTAAATCTGATATGCAATATCTTTATTCGAAAAATAAATCTGAGATACAATATCTCAATTTATTATAGTTATTTAATTTATCAAATAAATTAAATACTATATATAATAATATTATTGTCAATAAATAATATCATTATTATTTTCGAATTTAATATATATTAAATCAAGATATGATATCATTATATTTAATTTAAAATGAGATCCGATATCTCAGTTCAAATTAAATCTCAATTTATTATTAAATCTGAGATACAATATCTCAATTTATTATAGTTATTTAATTTATCAAATAAATTAAATACTATATATAATAATATTATTGTCAATAAATAATATCATTATTATTTTCGAATTTAATATATATTAAATCAAGATATGATATCATTATATTTAATTTAAAATGAGATCCGATATCTCAGTTCAAATTAAATCGATATGCAATATCTTTATTCGAAAATTAAATCGAGATACAATATCTCAATTTATTATAGTTATTTAATTTATCAAATAAATTAAATACTATATATAATAATATTATTGTCAATAAATAATATCATTATTATTTTCGAATTTAATATATTTATATATGCATATATATATATATACACACACATACATCCTAGATTAAATAAGTATTCATTAAATCTTAAACACATTTAAGATTCAATGAATCTGACACTCTTGCTCGTGTTGGGCCATTCTTGTGTGCGACCCGTAGGCCCACATGAGATTGGCAGCGGGCCAATACTGTACCAGCCCACAAGTCGCAAGCGGCCTCTAGCAAGACATTGCGACTACCCAATTCATATGGGGATCGTTGATAAGTACAATGACTTGCCCCTAGGGCATAATTTCCAACAATTCCATGAAAAGATTTGGTATTTACCTGCCAATGAACATCCAGAGAAACCCCAGAAGTTTGGCAAGCACATTCTGAATCTTATGAGGATAAACTTTGATGAAGGCAGTGATCAATCCAGAGCTCCACCTCAGTCAATGCCAACCAGATCAAGAGCCACTCAATCTAGAGTACAAGAAGCTCAAAGTGCACCTCCTCCACCTTCTGATTTGGATACTAGAATCAAGGCCCTAATCGACCAAGCTGTTTCTAATCTCTCTATCAAAATAGAATCAGAAGTGAAGCAAATCAAAGAAGATGTGAATAAGGGATATGATGAGATGGTTGATTCACAGGAAGACTTGACTCTTGAACATAAAGCACTGAAGGAAAAAGTTCAAGGTCTCAGTGGTCAGATTAGAGATCAGTCAATCAGCATCTCCACTCTCTTGGTATCTATGGATAGTCTCAATGACAAGATGGACAAAATCTTGCAAAATCAGTCCATGTCTGCTTCTGGTCTTGGTTTGGGAACTTCCACCTCTGCTGGTCCTAGCTCATCAATTCCCACAAATATACCTGAACCAGCTTCTACCATTCCAACCACTTCCATAGCCCCTGAACCATCTGTTCCTGAAACTACCACTTCTGATCCAGTCATTCAACCTTCTTCTACCCCAACTAATCCACCCTTGTTTGCTGATGACAAAGGGGGAGAAGAATTGAAGTGAAAAAGCAGTCATTTTCTTCATGTTTTGATCATTTTCTGCATATTTGCTTTTGAAATTCTACTGCAATTCTGTAATACTGAAAAAGCAGTCATTTTCTTCATGTTTTGATCATTTTCTGCATATTTGCTTTTGAAATTCTACTGCAATTCTGTAATACTTTGAATACTCTAAGTTATGCAGTGTGCTTATTGCTTCATTATATTTCTGCTGCTAACTCTAATTGTGCTTCAAATCTTATGTTGATTCTGATTCTTCTACTCAATCCTGATTTCTGTTATCTAATTATCATGACTGATTCTGATTGTTGTATTAGAATGAAATTATGAAATGAACTGTCATGAAGTGCTTATGTTTTAAACAGAAGAAAATCATATGAATGAATCAAATCTTTTTCAAAAGTTCAGTGTTTTTGCAAATTGCTTTGGATCAAAACAACTTTCATTGATTTCAAATGATCAAACATTGCTTTTGAAAGGAGTTAATTGTTTACAAGTGTTGTCATCATCAAAAAGGGGGAGAATGTTAGTTCTCAATGTGTTTTGATGATAACTGACAATTGTAAACAAGTATGAATGTTTTGATAAGCTAAATGAATTGATTTCAAGTCAAAAACATTCGCGCCGCCAAACTCGAGCCTAGATGTGTGAACTCGAGTTTTCTACTAACAGAGAGCAAGACAGGCTATTTTGCATTTTAAACTCGAGCCTGTATATTTAAACTCCAGCCTAAAACCTCCAGAGTATGTGTTCAAAGAGTTTACAAATGTGTAAACTCGAGTTTGTGGTTGCAAACTCGAGTTTGCCTCTGGCGGGAAGCCTTTTCAAAATGAAACTATTCCTTAAACTCTACAGTATTTATTTTTGAGTAGAGTTTGTTATTTGTTGAAAATCTACAAGAGTTTAAAAATCATGTAAACTCGAGTTTGCAGTTGCAAACTCGAGTTTTCCATTGGCAGAGAGCAACCAAGTTTTTCAAAGATACCAAAACTCTAGTTTCCATTTGGAAACTCGAGTTTAGGTCATCCAGAGAGTTCTCTAAGTTTCCAACATTTTCTGGAAACTCGAGTTTTGTTTTGAAAACTCGAGTTTACCTCATCTGAGAACAATGCTCGTCTCTGACCTTGTGAAAACTTCCATGATTGAGTCGACCAAAGTTTTCAACGTTTTCTCATAAAAGAGAAAACTCGAGTTTCTGTTTGAAACTCGAGTTTCGTCACTAAAGAAAAGTTTCCAAAGTTTTCAACAGATGTGAAAACTCGAGTTATGTTTTGGAAACTCGAGTTTTGGCAAGGCAGAGAGCTCTGCCAATTTTGAGCCTTTGAAAACTCGAGTTATGTTTTGGAAACTCCAGTTTTAAGCTTTTGGACTAAAACATGATTTTTCATTCAAGAGTCCAAAACTCGAGTTAGTCATTAATTGACTCGAGTTTTGCACTATTCACCATCATGTCCAAAATGCCAAATCGCGATGTTTGTCTCTGCAAAGAGAAAACTCGAGTTTGGATTGAAAACTCGAGTTTCGGTCTTTTACTGAAAGTTCACTGAAACATGAAAACTCGAGTTTGGAAGAACTGACTCGAGTTTGCATCGCAGAATTTGAATTTCGAACTGAACGAATTTGCGAAATATTTGTGTTTGATCTCAATACTTTATATCATCACTCATTACTATTCCTAACTATGTTTAATCAGTGTGTTAGTGAGTTTCAGATGATTTAGACAGGATTAAATGGAGATTTAGCATAAAGCAAAAAGCAAAGTCAGAACATTAAATGCAAAAATGCAGAAAACTTGCATACTTCTGAACAACCTTTCTCCACACGTTTTGAAGGAATTAAAGGTTCCTTCTGTTGGGATCCGTACACGCAGCGGAAGGAATCTCATCCATTTAAAATTTTACGAATCCCAAAGAGGATCTATCAACGGCGTTTAGATCAAGGTTCGTTAGAGAAACCGTACCTATACGAGCTAGTATGCGTCCTTTCTCGAACACGTGGGCTAACACCTTCTTGTTCGACCTTTGCAAACACGTGGGCTAACACCTTCTTGTTCGACCTTTGCAAACACGTGGGCTAACACCTTCTTGTTCGACCTTTGCAAACATGTGGGCTAACACCTTCTTGTTCGATCAATCTCTAGGAGCCGACTCTACGAATCCACTCCCTCTACCAGTATCCACACCGAACAACTCTCCAACACGTATGGCAGCGTGCTAACGCCTTCTTACTTTGTGTCTCTCATTTTTCTCTCTAGGACTTCTTTTGAGGCTTGTTAGTTTTCTCCTTATAATACGACTTAGATCAATATCTATTTATAGAGTTTCTAAAACCCTAATTGGGCCGTATTAAAATATTCAAGACTAATATCAATTAGTCCTTGAATTTTGAATTTGGATTAATCATACTAATTAAATCATTCAATGATCTAATCAAATCTATTTGATTAATCCACATTAAAAGCCTGCTTGATTTAATTTATTCCTATAAATCAAATCGAGATATGATATCTATCTATTTAATTAAATCTGAGATACTATATCTCAACTCAATTAAATATGAGATACTACATCTTTATTCGAAAATCAAATCTGAGATACAATATCTCTATTTGTTTTAAATATTTAATTTATCAAATAAATTAAAGGGTTAAGGTGCAAAAATAGACATGTGCTTTTTTCCGAGGAGCGCCCAGTAGCAAATGCTTTTTTCAGGTGCAAAAGTAACTATGTGGTTACAAATTAGACGCAAAAATAGTGTTTGACCGTTAAGTTTGACTTTTTTTGCTGACTGGACGATGACGTGGCATTTCAAAGGTGCAAAAATAATTTTAGGATCTTAAAAAAATATTTCAGGTATTGATCGGTACTAAAAGAATACTGAAAAAAATATTTCAGGGTACTGACTGGTACTAAAAAATATTTTCAGGATACTGATTGGTACAAAAATACTTCATAATCTTGAAAAATTATTTTAGGATCTTGAAAAATTATTTCAGGTATTGACCGGTACTAAAAGGATCTTGAAAAATATTTGAAATGTCACGTCATCGTCCGATCAAGAAAAAAGTCAAACTTAACGATCAAAAGTCAAACTTAACGGTCAAACGTTATTTTTGCACCTAATTTGTAACCACATAGTTACTTTTGCACCTGAAAAAAACATTTGCTACTGGGTGCTCCTCGGAGAAAAGCACATGTCTATTTTTGCACCTTAACCCTAAATTAAATATAAAACAAATATTATATAATAATATCATTATTAAATAATATTATTATTATTTAATTTCGAAACTATGTATATATATATATACACATGTATACATATATCCATCCTAGATTAAATGTTGCATTCATTAGATCTTAGACATATCTAAGATTCAATGAATCTGGACACTATTGCTTGTATTGGGCTATTCTTGTGTGTGACCCTATAGGCCCACATGAGATTGGCAGTGGGCCAATATTGTACCAGCCCACAAGTCGCAAGCGGCCTCTAGCAAGACATTGCGATTACCCAATTCATATGGGGATCAATGATACGATACAACCTATCATACAACCATGTCACGTCCCTTTTGTCACGCGATAACTTGGTCAAGGATGAGGCATGGATAATGTCAACTTCCTGTTCTTGACCATTACTTTCTCGATTCTTGAGTAGTCTAACAATTGAAATGGAAACTCCTTCCATTGTAGTATGGCCATACATTTCTCAGACTCACTCATCGAGGGGCCCAGTATTATCTCTCTACAAATGTGAGGGACAAATTCCATCTTGACCATTCGCATTCCTCTGCATGAAAACCACTGATCCCAATCCAAGCCTTTATCATCACCCGGTCAAAGGTGACTTTTGACTAGGTCAAAGATCAGCGACTCTCATGTAGGAATCCATGATGATCTCAGGTCAAAGGGCGTTGTGACGCGGTCATACATGAGATAAGCTTATGACTAAATCCATGCAGCTTTCTCATAGTGGGTCAATCCAGCACCTTGTACTCTTACAAGTGCCTATGACTTTGATTCGTATATCCATACCTCATCAAAGTCATACTGGTTTTATCTCATCTTCGCTCCCGCGTAGATGACCGACCAGGGACATTTAGGATAATCTATTAGATATATCCAGAGATCAGTTATCATTATAAACATGCAAATGAAATGATAACTAAAGGAGAATACTTTAAATGACATTAACATTTAAAGTACAATGAATTGCCCCTAGGGCATAATTTCCAACACCTTCCACATCCAGTAAACTGCTTCTCGAACGGATTAAAAGTCAGAAAGTCAACTCTGAACATCTGCACAGCTGGATTAACCAAAGAGAAGAGAGAGAAGAAGACCAAAAGCTTCACTAATCATCCTCTAATGTCTCCAACGGCTATATGAGGATTTACAACGGTCAATTAATGATCTCTAGCTATATATAGAGCTGCAATCAAGTCTTCAACAAGAGAGACAACACACAGAAACGAAATACACTTCAGTAGTTCATTATTCTTTAGTTTTCTGTCTGTACAGTATCTTTGATACTTAGAGCTTCAGTGTTTATCATATATCTACTCAGTGAGGAGTCTAAACACTATTTGATTATATGTAAATCTTAAGGTTGTGGAACCTTAAGTAAGGGTATACAATTACAACTTGTAAGGGGGAGTGAGTCCTAGGGTTGTATCTTTGATTACAGCTTGTAAAGAGGAGTAAGTCCTAGTGAGAGGATTACTCAAGAGTTACAGAGTGTGTAGTCAAGAGTGAAAAGTCCTAGAGTGCGTCTAGGCAGTGAAAAGTCCTAGAGTGTTTCTGGGCAATTGTAAAATCCTAGAGTTTCTAGGTGACTTAGTGAAATCTCGGAGTGTTTCCGGGGACTGGACGTAGGTCAAGATTTGGACCGAACCAGTATACATCTCTGTGTGAATCTTCTCCTCTCCATCTCTACTTTGCCTTAACTTACATCTGTTATGTGGGTGACTTGGTTCTTGAGCATTCAGTGAAAGGTTCTTGAGCAATCAGCGAAAGAATTTTTATAATCAACTATTCACCCCCCTCTAGGTGATATTCCACCCTTCAAGGTCCCCATATTTAGTTCTCAATAGTACCTTGAATAGGATTGCCTACATATGCCTTGTTAGATCTCATATTTTGATGATAACAAAGCTTCAGAAAGTTTTTGTAGGAGATGCATTGTTTTGTGTGTGTGTGTGTGTTGGGGGGGGGGGGATAGTGTTAGAACAAGATTTTCACCTAAGAGGGGTGAATTGGGTGATAGTTTAAAACACAAAATTTAATGCAAACTTTTAATAAATAAAATAGAGTTAAAGAGATGTCACTAAAGATAAACACACAAGATTTATATTGGTTTAGTATAAACCACTTGGCCTACGTCCAGTCCTCATAAGTCTTCTGATATTTTCACTATTCTTCAAGATTTGTTTGGCTCTTGGTGCTTTAGTACAAGCTAGCTTTTGTAATTTAGGATGTCTAAAAATTATAAGGCTCCTGCTAACTTTATATGTTATACTTTCACCTTTTTCCATGTCAAACACCAAGCAAAATTGATGAATCTCTATTCTATAATTCACATTTATATGTATTTTAGGGTTTTTTGTGATGATAGTAAATGAAATAAATGTTGAAAGATGGCATAATTGTCATGTTTTGTTACTTATCTTGATTAAACTGATATACACTGAGGTATGTGTTTACTTCTTCCTATTTTAAGAATTAAAGAAATTAAAATAAAGATCAAATGGCAATTGGAGGCCCACAACACTGCAGTAAGGTCTAGGGAAAGACCCAAGAACGTGAACTAATGAAGACACATGGGCTTTTGAGCCAAAATAAACTATATACTAGAAAAGTTGTAAAACCCGTTAAATAACCTGATTAGGGGGGCAAAAAAAAAAAAAACCGGGTCCGATAAAAAAGTTACCAAAACTGATGACATGTGTTTAATGGGGATTTCATACAATAAAGGCAGTAAGATGAATTTGAAATTAGACGTAAAATAAGGAATCATAATTAAATCACTAGTGCAAAAAATGGCTTTAAGACCGTCTCATTTAGACCGGATTATAGAGAATCAGGTCTTAAAAGTATGACCGGTGGCAGTTTCGTAAATATAAAGAACTTTTGGACCGGATTATAAAAGATCCGGTCTTAAAAATATGACCGGTGACACTTTCGTAAATATATAGAACACTTTTAAGACTGGACTATAAAAGATCCGGTCTTAAAAGTATGACCGGTGGCAATTTTGTAAATATATAGAACACTTTTAAGACCTAAGCTAAAAATATCCGGTCTTAAAAGTATGACCGGTGGCAATTTCGTAAATATTGTGAGAAGACGCCGATCAAGTCCGAGAATGCGATGATTTATTCCTTCGCTTAATTGAAATTATATACGAGATGCTAATAAGTAAATAAACCTAGGCGGTTCCTATAATTTAGGGATTACAATCGTGAATATATTACGAAATTAATAAAATCATGATCTCGCTAACTTAATTCCTAAAATCTCTCTAACATCTTAATTAAGATGATTACAATCAAGAATTTAATTACGAAATTCAAAAATCATGATCTCGCTAACTTTATTCCTAAAATCTCTCTAACAACTTAATTAAGATGATTACAATCGGGAATTTAATCACGAAATTCAAAAACCTTGATCTCGCTAACTTAATTCCTAAAATCTCTCTAACAACTTAATAAAGATAATTGCACAATATAATCGTATACGCTAACTAATTAAATAAATAGAACACTTTTAAGACCTAATTGTTTCAAAGAGACGGTCTTAAAAGTACTTTTAAACAAATCTGTTTGAAACAGACGGTCTTAAAAGTGTAAAAAAAAAAAAAAATTATATAGAACACTTTTAAGACCGGCTGTTTCAAACAGACGGTCTTAAAAGTACTTTTAAGACCGTCTGTTTGAAACAGACGGTCTTAAAAGTGTAAAAAAAAAAAAATTATATAGAACACTTTTAAGACCGGTTGTTTCAAATAGACGGTCTTAAAAGTACTTTTAAGACCGTCTGTTTCAAACAGACGGTCTTAAAAGTGTAAAAAAAAAATTATATAGAACACTTTTAAGACCGGCTATTTCAAACAGACGGTCTTAAAAGTACTTTTAAAGACCGTCTGTTTGAAACAGACGGTCTTAAAAGTGTAAAAAAATATATATATATATATAGAACACTTTTAAGACCGGTTGTTTCAAACAGACGGTCTTAAAAGTGTTCTATATATTTACGAAATTGCCACCGGTCAATTTTTTTTTTTTTACACTTTTAAGACCGGTTGTTTAAAACAACCGGTCCTAAAAATATACTTTTAAGACCGGTTGTTTCAAAAAACCGGTCTTAAAAGTGTTAAAAAAACTACATTCGCTAAACTTGTTAAGTCCGTGAGTTTGCTTTGTCTTCTTGGTGATATAACATTTTCTTAGTTATAGATTCAACGAGTATCCCAAGAGCCTCACGGGCAAATCCTCAGCAAGAATGTCATCCTCTTCCTCTAACCTACTCGCAATCTTCGTAAGTCATCATAAGAGTCGCACAATCAAATCATTGGCAACGTTAGCAGTGAGATGCTTCGAGGGTTTTGCGATGGCGTCGACTCTAATCCTCGGCAACAGCGAAAGCGTACTACTTTGAGGATTACGGACGATGGCGGCTCCTTCCTCTTCGATCTATGGGTCCTTCCACGCCGCCTTCGTATAGATCCGGTTTGAAATCAAACTCAGATATCTTCTTGCTTAAGTTTGTTTATTTCCTACATTGACCGCTCCTGCTCAGATCTGAATTTCGATTTTGGTTGCTTGAAGCTTTGCTAGCACCGACAAGAGGATCCTGCTCAGATTTGGTTGCTTTAAGCTTGTGATTTTTTTTTGTAGATCTGGACTTCAAATTCGATTTTCATGGTGAATGATTTCTGTTTCTTGTTATTTTTGTTTATTTCTGGACTTTGTAATCATCTTTTTTGTTTTTCTTCTTATTGTTGTTGTTGCTTCCAATCTTCTCTTGGTTCTCCGTCGTTGATGACGGAGGGACATTCAAAATGTTGCCAGATCTGGTGATTTGGGACCGATTGTTTCATTTGAGTTTTTTTATTATTATTATTTTGAAACACTTTTAAGACCGGATGTTTAAAATGTCCGGTCTTAAAGAAACTCTTTAAGACCGTGTAAAAGTCCGGTCTTAAAGGTCGACTTTTAATACCGCCTGGAACAAGACTGGTCGCGGGTCCGGTCCTAATGTACCTGTTTCGTCCGGTCTTAAAAGCCTTTTTTGCACTAGTGCATTAACATTTATATTGATGTGTTCCATAAGAAGCAAGAAATTCACCTCCATGATTTTAGGAATCTCCACAGCTAATAATTTCAATTTAATGGGATAAATGGAATTTAAATTTAGAGAATAAATCAGGAATAATAATTATATTAGTAATAATATCATTGTGATCCAAACATACCCAACCACGACGTACACCTTAAAAAATGTGTCGGATTTACACATCTTCAAAAATGACGAAATGCAATTAATGTGGTTCCATATAAGGAAGGAAATAAGTTGAATTTGAAATTAGACGTAAAATAAGAAATCATAATTATATTAATAATTACATTTACCTTTAGAAATTCCATAATTACTAATTTTGGTTTAATGTTTAACACTCCCAGTCTCCCAGTGCTCCTTGTCACTGCTGGCGCAAGAAATTCCATAAATTATATGAATAATTAATAAATATTAATACAGTAACGCAACTTTACAATCGAGGTCAACCAAGTCTTGCAAAAAATTCGGTTATTGCAATAAATTAAACTTATCAATTTATATCAATCATTTACTGTAATAACACGTAATTGAGGATTTGGCCACAATAAAAGCAACGATTGTAAAGCTCAACCTGAGAGACGAATAATCATTGTATGTAACATGGGAGTATTATCACTCAGTAGCATCAACGAAGGCAATGGCAGACACTGCTCATGAAATACTTAAATACATCGATGATAGCAAGGAAACCTGGTGCATTATTATAGTTAGGGTGCTGAGGAAATGGACGATATATAGCAAAGAAGAACCCACCATTTGAGATATGGAAAGTTGGTATGATTTTAGCCGACGAGTAGGTAAGTAAACAGTGTAGTTCACGTATTCACTAAAGGGATTTTATGTGTGGTTCTTAAATAAACTTCCTTGATGAAAATAGTGTTGGAATTGAGGATAAAATCTCATGGGTTATGAATAAGAAGAAGGATGGAAAAGAAGAGGAAAAAGGAAGAAGGAATGTGTGTGTGGATAGAAGTCCCACATTGATTAGTTTGAGAGAAGTTTGAGGGTATATAAACTTCAACCTTGCTCCTACTAAATGGGCCCTTGGGCCAACCCACTTTTGTAGAGTGGTGAGGACTTAGGTGACCCTTGGTACACCACACGTGCACCGCCCGGTCCGGTTAGCGCGTGTGTGAAATAAAAAATAATTTTTTGAATTTCTAATTTGACCCCGAACTTTCAATAATTACATTTTTTCCCTTTCGAGAATTTCCAACCAGCGGCTGCGTATTTCGATCCGTTCAGATCGTTCGCTCCGTTCTGGTGCGTCTGTTCTTGCAACGCACCAGTTCGCTGCAACAGACGCGAGTCGCTTCTGTTCGTTCCATTCTGGCGTGTCTGTTTACACAACGCACCAGTTCACTGCAACAGACGAGTCCATCTGATCAAGTTTTTCACTGTCTATAAATAGGGCGCTCTAGTCACAGAATAGGATCTAGTTTTTTCCATATACACTCATACTGCATATATAAACATTATGTGCGTTCCGAAAGCAGACTCGTTGGATTTACTTGGGCTTCAGATTGACAGAGCCCTCTCTCTGAAGACGAATAATTCGCTCTATCCTGGGAGGCAATTGCTTAGAAACCTTCGGCATCCGTATTGAGGAAGCAAAATTGTCTTAAGGACACAACGTACGTAGGGCTCGGATTTCTGCATTGTTCATTACCATAATCGGCAGTCTTGTGAGTTCGTTTTATAGTTTTCCACATTATACAAACCTGTTGTATGCTTTATGTATGTGCTGCTTCTATGATACAGATTCTTATTGTGCTATTTAAATAGTATATGTTTGCTGTATATTCGATTTCTACCTATTCAGTATATTTTAAACAACAATCTTAAGACAATTTTGGATTGAAATCAATTTATATTAATTTATATCGTTGTTGATTTCATACATTGGTAGTAATATTGAATTGAATCTATGTTTAGTTTTTGTGAATATTATTATTATACTGTTTGTGGATTAATCTGTGTGATTAATCAGAGTTTCTGGTTTAACAACAGAAATGGCAAGTACAAGTACCAATCTGATTAACCCAAGTGGTCCTGTTCCAATGCATGGTGAAAAACCAGAAAAGTTCAATGGGAAGGATTTTAAAAGATGGCAACAGAAAATGTTTTTCTATTTAACCACCTTGAACTTGGCACGGTTTCTCACTGAAGATGCTCCAAAATTGGAAGAAGGACAACCGACTGACAAGGAAAAGGTTTCTACAATTGATGCTTGGAAGCATTCTGATTTCCTTTGTAGAAATTACATTCTCAATGGTCTAGACAATACACTCTATACTGTATATAGTGCTTTGGATACAACCAAAGCATTATGGGAGAGTCTGGACAAGAAGTACAAAGCTGAAGATGTTGGCTTGAAGAAATTCATCGTTGGCAGATTTTTGGACTTCAAGATGCTTGACTTTAAATCTGTGGTAAGTCAAGTTGAAGAACTTCAATTGATTGTGCATGAGATTCATGCTAAAGGGATGTCTCTTAGCAAGTCTTTCCAAGTTGCTGCATTTATTGAAAAATTGCCACCATCTTGGAAGGACTTCAAGAATTATCTCAAGCACCAGCGTAAGGAGATGTCTCTTGAAGATTTGATTGTAAGATTGAGAATAGAAGAAGACAACAAGATTTCTGAAAAGAAACTTGGCAGCAATCCCATAGTTTCAAAGGCCAACATTGTTGAAGATGGTCCGAAGCCCAAGAAACGGAAACGCTCTAATGAGGGATCATCCAAACAAGGCCATAGCAACAAAGGCCCTAGCAAAGGCCAGAAATTCAAAGGCAAGTGTTATAATTGTGGGAAGCTTGGCCACCGTGCTAAGGACTGTAGAAAGCCAAAGAATCTCAAGAAGAAGAACACCGAAGCCAATATGGTTGACAATGCTACTGATATGCTTGATAGTATGAGTCTTTCGGCAGTTATAATGCAATGCAACTTGGTTGAAAATACCAAGGAGTGGTGGGTGGACACTGGTGCCACCAGGCATGTTTGTGCAAACAAATGGATGTTCACTTTTACACCCCTGCGAAGCAAGATGAACAACTGTATATGGGAATTTCTTCTACTTCAAAGGTTGAAGGTTTTGGGAAAGTGATTTTGAAGATGACTTCTGGAAAAGTCGTGACACTTAATGATGTGCTTCATGTGCCTGATATTCGCAAGAATTTAATTTCTGGATCCCTCTTAAGCAAGAATGGTTTTAAGCTTGTATTTGTTTCTGATAAGTTTATACTTTCTAAGAATGATATGTATGTTGGGAAAGGTTACCTTAGTGAGGGCCTTTTCAAAGTTAATGTAATGACTGTCATCAATAATGGTTCTATTAATAATAATATTGATTCTATCTATATACTTGAGTCCTCTAATTTATGGCATCAAAGATTAGGACATGTTAATTATAAATCAATCAAAAATTTAATTCATTTAGAATTATTGCCTAAAGTTGATTGTTCAAATAAAGATAAATGTCAAGTATGCATTGAATCAAAATTTTCTAAGTTATCGTTTCCTCCTGTTGAAAGATCAACTGAGTTGTTAGATTTAATACATACTGATATATGTGATATGAAATCTGTACCATCTGGGGGTAATAAAAAATATTTTATTACATTTATTGATGATTGCAGTAGATATTGTTATGTGTAATTTACTTAATAGTAAAGATGAGGCTATTATTGCGTTTAAACAATATAAGAATGAAGTTCAAAATCAACTTAACAAGAAAATTAAAGTGGTAAGGAGTGATCGTGGGGGAGAATATGATGGCCCCTTCGAGGAATTCTGTATAGAATCTAGTATTATACACCAGACAATTGCTCCTTATGCTCCGTAGTCAAATGGGATTGCAGATAGAAAAAATCGGACTTTGAAAGAAATAATGAATGCATTGTTACTTGAGTCTGGTTTACCACAAAACTTGTGGGGGGAAGCCATTCTAACGGCTAACTTTCTAATAAACAGAGTGCCTCATAAAACGATACAAAGCATACCATATGAAATATGGAAAGGAAAGAGACCTTCCTTGAAATTTCTGAAAGTGTGGGGGTGCTTGGTAAAGGTTGAGATTCCCAAACCTAAAAGGTTAATAGTCAGACCCAAGACAGTAGACTGTATGTTTATTGGCTATGCACATAATAGTAGTGCATATCGTTTTCTGGTTTATAAGTCCGATGTATCAGATAACCATGTGAATACGGTTATTGAGTCAAGGAACGCTACATTCTTTGAGAACATATTTCCGTACAATAAAAGTAATGATAATAACAACACTATGATATCTCAGGATACTATGACTAATGATAATCTTGAAGAGGAGGAACCTTGACGTAGTACTAAGAAAAGGACTTCAAAATCCTTTGGTCATGATTTTATGACTTATCTATTGGAAAATGAGCCTCAAACATTTGGAGAGGCTATGGGTTCTCCTGAAGCGCCATTCTGGGAAGTGGCTATTAATAGTGAAATTGAATCCATTATGTCAAACCACACCTGGGAGTTGGTTGACCTTCCCCTGGTAATAAGCCTCTAGGAACTAAGTGGATCTTTAAAAAGAAGATGAAAGCAGATGGCACTATAGATAAGTACAAAGCTAGACTGGTAGTAAAAGGCTACAGACAACGTGAAGGCCTAGACTACTTTGATACCTATTAACCTGTTACGAGAATTACATCCATTCGGATGTTAATCGCGTTAGCAACACTGAATGGGTTGGAGTTACATCAAATGGATATAAAGACAGCCTTCTTGAATGGTGAATTAGAGGAAAAAGTCTATCTAGAACAACCTGAGGGATTTGTTGTCTCAGGACAAGAACGAAAAGTCTGTCGCTTAATAAAGTCCATTTATGGACTTAAACAAGCCCCGAAACAATGGCATGCGAAATTCGATGAAGTGATGTTATCAAATGGCTTTAGTATTAACGAATGTGACAAGTGTGTCTACATTCGAAATACTGAAAACGAATTTGCCATAGTTTGCCTTTATGTAGATGACATGTTGATAACGGGTAGTAATAATCAAATGATTAAAACTACTAAGCGATTGCTTACTAGTAAGTTCGATATGAAAGATATGGGACTAGTAGATGTTATTTTAGGAATTAAAATCCATAGAACATCTTGTGGGTTAGCTTTATCGCAAACACACTATATCTTGAAAATTCTTGAGAAATTCAAGAGTTTAAACATAGCTCCTATGTCGAACCCTGTAGAATCTAGTCTTCAACTGTTAAGAAATACTGGCGAAGTTGTTAAACAAAAGGAATATGCTTAAGTGCTAGGCAGTCTTATGTATGTTATGAACTGCACTAGACCTGATATTGCCTATGCAATAAGCATGTTGAGTCGCTTTACTAGTAATCCAAATGAGCTTCATTGGAGAGCTATGATAAGAGTTCTAGGTTACTTAAAGCAAACTAAAAACTTTGAGTTGCATTATGAGAAGTATTCTGCAGTACTAGAAGGGTATTGTGATGCAAATTGGATCACCAGCTCTAATGACACAAGATCTACAAGTGGATATGTATTCACTCTTGGTGGGGGTGTTGTGTCTTGGAAGTCTTCCAAGCAGACTTGCATTGCAAGATCTACTATGGAAGCAGAATTTATTGCTTTAGATAAAGCTGGTGAGGAAGCTGAGTGGCTTCGTAATTTTCTTGAAGACATTCCTAATTGGCCAAAGCTGGTACTGACAGTGTGTATACACTGTGATAGTCAAGCAGCTATTGGTAGGGCCAAGAATGTCATGTACAACGGCAAGTCTAGACATATACGCCGTAGACATGATACCGTTAGACAGCTACTCTCGAATGGAATCATGTCAATTGATTATGTTAAATCAAAAGAGAATATAGCGGATCCATTGACTAAAGGGATTCCTAGAGAGTTAGTTAAAAATTTGTCCAAAGGAATGGGTTTAAAGCCGATTCATTGTTAATCATTGCGGTAACTCTACCTAGAAGAGTGGAGATCCCACGAACTAGGTTCAAAGAGACAACTAAGTGATGATCGACTGTTAACACTGTGGAGTTTTTAAACTCATACTCATTCCTAGACAAGACAGTGCATATATATAAGGGTAACTTTTAAACTTTTAATGGTTTCTTAATCTGATGTGTTCAGTTGATGTATGTTGACTTACATCACAAGAGATCACCTATGTGAGTGTGAAGTGCGGGCCGCTTCTATGAGAATTTAAAACGGCTGATTCTCTAGAACACTCACAGAACCAGGCGGTGTCCAGGACCAAAATGGACACAGCATGAGAACCAACGATTCTAGAGGAGCAACTGTGTAACTCCTATTGTCTTGGTATACACTAAACGGCCAACGGTTCAAGACAGCACGTCCACTGATTGGCCAGTATATCCAATAGGTTTTACTAGAGAAGGTTTAAAGGTAACCCCTATCTTCCATCCACGGGGGAGGCGGCCCACCCAAGTCTACACAGGGGGGCCCACCACCACTGCCCATCACCGAGTGAGGGTCCACCTCCATTCCATCCACGGAGGGCCACCACAGCGGGACGAGGCGAGGTTGGCTTTGATACCAAATGTAAGACTTGACTATCACCCAAGAGGGGGGGCATGGGTATCGGATAAAATTTTTGAAAAACTTAGAAAATCTTTTCGCAACTTACTAAAGGAGATTTGAATTACAGTAATAATTTATAAACCGATAAACAGTCATTCAAAACACATATGCTGAAATGTAAGAGTTTAGGGAAGAGAGTATGGAAACAGAGATTTATACTGGTTCGGCCCAATCCTTGACCTACGTCCAGTCCCCAAGCTGCACTTGAGATTTTCCACTATCTCCTTGTTTAACCAGGCACAAGAGAAAAGCCTTTACAACCTCACAAGTTTAGCCGGACACTTGTGCAACCTTTACAATCTCTTTCCGAGATATCCTCTTATGCACTGTAAGAATACAATTACCGACTCTGTACTCAGGATGATCCTTTCACACTAGGACTCACTCCCCCTTACAAGTTGTAATTGTACACCCACATTCAAAGGTTCCACAACCTTGAGATTTAATAACTAAATGTATAATCAAATAGGTGTTTAGACTCTCTCACAGAGAAGATGAATAATACTCACTGAAGTACATAATTGATCATCACACTCTCTATTGGAAACTATAAAACATTGTGAAACAGAGAGTATATGAATTGAGCGTTGGATTCATCACGTTGGCATTTCGATAGTGCAATACTCTTGTCTCATTGTCTATTTTGAATCCTTCTCCTTTTATAGTTGATCGTCACTAATGACCGTTGAGAAGCTTTGCAAACTAGCCGTTGAGACTCGTTGCTTCTTCTGTTTTCCATTTTTGCTCGGCATTGAAAGTTTATGACCGTTATCTTATTTATTGACTTTGCTTCGTCTGTGCAGATAATCGCTCTGAGTGATAGCTTTGTCAATTGTTTCCTAAATGGAAGAGCTTCATCTGTTTCTCGACTTGCTCTGTTTTGACGCGTGAGATTAATTGCTCTGATTTGTTTCGCCGTCAATCAAGTGTTGATTACCTGAAACTCATTTAAACTGAATGATTATATATGAATTAAACGAGTTTGAATATGATCAGTAATAATGGTAAGGTGGCCCAATAATTATCAGAGATAATCAATCAGAGATAGCGTATCGAGAATCTGTTCGTATCGTTGATGCTCGAGCATGATGTTTTTCGTTGCTCGGGCAAGCTCTCTCAAGAAACAGGATTCTTCGCTGATGCTCGAGCATGCCATTATGCTTGCTCGAGCAAGCCTCAGGCAGAGGCGAGAATGAGTGCTTCAGCGATGCTGCTCGAGCATGCCTTTTACTCTGCTCGGGCATGACTCTTCAATTCGCAAATTCTTGCTTTTGGCTCGATGATGCTCGGGCATGCCAAATGTTCTGCTCGAGTAAGTTTCTGTCTTTGAGGCTTCTGATCATATGCGAATAAGTAAAATACTATCCAATACAAAGCTCATCAAGTCTTCTTTCCAGTGCAAGAAGAATCAGCTCCAAACTTATTGTATTTCGTCCATTATCATCAGATGATTGGAGGTTGTTCTTGACCAACGTTTTTTACAACATTCTGAACTGACCGTCCACTTTCGAGGGCCATATCTCCCTTGTATGAACTCTGTTTTGGTTGTTTCAACTTTTTATGGAAATCCCTTTGAGTCTACTTTCATATGCCACCGATTTCAGCTCAATTTGATTTGTAATGTGTGAGATACACTCAAATTACCGAAGCTTGGTCTGCTGTGCCATGTTGATTTCACTGTCATCTTCTAAAATTCATATATCTCTCATATGACCTCCTTTGGGCTTGAATCTTATGTCAAAATGACGCATTGTAAGTTTAGTTTCCAAAAAAAATGGTTTCACCTCAATCGGACTTCTGGTTTGAGAGATATTGTTGAAATACCAGAGGTCACCAGAAACAGAGCTGAACAGAGTAGCTGAAAAACCGTTCTTGCTCGAGCACCATGCTCGAGCATGCCTTTTGTCCTGCTCGAGCAGGAGCGGATTTTTGTGAAAAAGAGGCTGGAAGTACACCTTGCTCGAGTATAACTTTGGTGTGCTCGAGCATGACTTCAGAAATGCAATTGTAGCTTATTTTAACCCCGATTTGAGCCATTCCAACTTCCATTTGATCGTGGAGACTTCTAGAATCAATCTAAAAACTTGTATAATGATTTTCTCATTCCATTTAACAAGTTCTTCTTTCTTTCTTCTTCTCTTAATCATTCTCCATAATTTAATTCTTCAATATCTCATCATCTTCTTGAACTTGACATTCTCTCCAGTTTATTCTTTCTAAAATCTCTTATCTCCTTCTTGAGCTATTATTCAACTTGGACTAGTCTACATCAAATATAGTAGTTAGTTAATGTAGGAGATAAATATATCATGCAAGCTTTTTGCTCTTAATAATGACATCTATATAAAACATCATCAAAACTAATCATATCTAACAACATATATAAATATAAAATATTGATTCAAAAATTATAATTTCTTTAAATTATATGCTTACGTTTCATATATTTTATTTTGAATTTTTCTTTTCTTAGTATTTCTCCAATGCATTGTCTTTTTCTTGGCCATTACCAATTCATTATCTTTTAAGCTATTATATCTTTTAATATTTTTATGATTATTATTATTTTTTGTATATGAATAATTGATATAATACAATTCTTAGTCTTGGGATGTGATATGTGAAAGTAATTTTTTCTTAATACATTTACATAATCAATATATATAAGTTTGGGAAAATGACAAAAAAATACTTCTTGAATTTCAAAATCATGTTGACAACAACAGTTAAGGGTAGAAATAGAGGCCCCTAGCAGAGGCCTGTGACCTTCCCTACTTTAAGTCTAACCTATTTAGAAAATAGGTCATGCTCAGACTTAGGCCTATTGTTTGACCTATTTAGGTAAATAGGATAGACCTATTTTTATAAGGCTTAACCTACAAGCCTATAGGCCTAGCTTTTTTTTTTAAATGTATTATTATACATAATTATATATAACTTAATCTAAATTAATTAATTTTATAAATTATTTGTAAAATTAATAACTTAGTTTTAACCCTAAGTTTTACATTTCATCATTTATCCATGAACTTAACATTTTCATTAATCAACTGATCACATCTACCTCTCTTCTTTTTTGGGAGTGGATACTCTCATTATCCCACTTTCTCATCATCCCTCCTCATCCCTTAAAATTAAATCTAAATCATTGATTTCACTTAATCTTGGCCATTCATTTTTTTTAATATTTTAAGGTACTGACGGGTACAAAAAAGTATACTTCAGAATACTGACCGGTAATAAAAAAATATTTTGAAATATATTATTAGTACCAATCAGTACTCTAAAATATTTTTTTTAAGATCCTAAAATAATTTTTTCAAGATCAAGCAGTATTTTTTCAGTACCTGTCAGTATCCTGGAGTATTATTTAGTATCCTGAAATATTTTTTCAAGATCCTAAAATAATTTTTCAAGATAGTGAAGTATTTTTTCAGTACTGATCAGTATCCTGAAGTATCCTTTTAATATCAATCAGGACCTTGAAAAATATACTGAAATATATTTTTAGTACTAGTCAATACCCAGAAATTCTTTTTCAAGATCCGAAAATAATTTTTTAAAATTATGAAGTATTTTTTCAGTACCAGTCAGTATCTTGGAGTATCATTTTAGTATTATTCAGCACTTGAAATATTTTTTCAAAATCCTAAAATAAATTTTAGAATCTGACTGGTACTGAAAAAATACTTTATGATCTTGAAAAATTATTT
Source organism: Acacia pycnantha (assembly GCA_025563575.1). Lineage (NCBI taxonomy): Eukaryota > Viridiplantae > Streptophyta > Magnoliopsida > Fabales > Fabaceae > Acacia > Acacia pycnantha. The sequence goes on along the minus strand of JAMWYP010000021.1, from coordinate 4,253,074 downwards.
TAGGATCTTAAACAAATATTTCAGGGTACTGATTGGTACTAAAATTATACTTCAGGATATTTTTTTTAAGATCATGAAGTATTTTTCCAATATCGGTCAGTATCTTGAAGTATATTTTTAGTATCTGTCAGTACCTTATAATATTTAAAAAAAAATTAATGGCTAAAATTAAGTGAGATCAATATATCATGTAGATTTAGTTTTGAGGGATGAGTAGAGATGATGAGAAAGGTTGATAATGAGAGGATCAGACCCCTTCTTTTTTATTGCCCTAGATGGTAATGCTAGCTTACTATCTCTCCCTTAGTTTGTGTCATTTGATGCAACATAATTTTTACAGTAAGTTTATTTTAGTGATGCCCAAATGAAAATAATTCCAATTGGAGGAGCCTGTCTTATTTTCTGCAAGAAAAACAAAAGGTAAAATATAGTTGGGTTAAGTATCAATTTTTCCTCCGAAGTACGTACCCAGGAGCAATTTTGCCCCTGAAGTTTTAGGTGGAGCAATATTGCCCCTGAAGTATCAAAACGGAGCAATGTTGCCCCTCCGTTAGAATGTTGCCCCTGATGTATAAAAAACGGAGCAATGTTGCCCCTCCGTTAGAAACCCTAACGGTCAAGTTAGTTGACCGTTAGCGTTTGTAACGGAGGGGCAACATTGCTCCGTTTTGATACTTCAGGGGCAACATTGCTCCGCCAAAAACTTAAGGGGTAAAATTGCTCCTGGCCGCGTACTTCAGGGGAAAAATTGGTACTTAACCCAATATAGTTTTACATGTCACTTGTCATACTTGATTGATTTTAAAAAATATAACTCCTTAGTCAATAGATGCTTGATTTTTTTATTATTATTTAATTCCTAATTGTTTAGACAATTGTTGACACTAAGTGTTCTTTTATTTCTCTTACTAACTCTTTTATTTCATCTAAAAATAAATACTTCAACTTTTAGGACATAACATAGGATTTTAAATACACTTGATGAATTATATATGAACTTAGATACATAGGATTTAAGCCTATTTAAAGGCTTACAATTTAAATAAGCCTTTAAATAGGCTTCAAGCCTTGTCAGGCTTTTTAAAGGCTTAGACTCAGACCTTAAAAAACCCTACATACAGGCTCAGGCTTTGGATCTCTGTCACAGGCCTATGCTTACTTAGCTAAAATTTAGCCTAACCTAGCCTATTTCACCTATAGCAACAATAGAAATGGGTTTAATAAAAACAGTAAAGCAATTGACAACTAATTTGGTTGGGAGATCACCTATTTGAGATTTTAAAATTCAAGTGGTATTTTACTGAGATTTTTCCTATAAGTTTTTATGATTAGATTAGATTTTGTTAACGATTATTTGTTATCTTTTGTATGATTATATCTATAGAAATGTTAATTTTACTAAATTATTAAGAAATGGTCCGTCCAAACAGCCTAATCGAACTGACTTTTTGAACCGTGACCCGCTTGTTTCTAGCTGTTAAAACATTGGTCACATATATAAGCTTGGCCCAATTATTTAATTTAAGAAGAATGAATAGAAAATAAAAGTTAAATATAATATATATATGAGTTTATCGTTTATCATATCACTTGACATAAGGTTATGTCAAGTAACTCTAAAACTACGTCGCTTTGGGGTTATGAGAATTAATGAAGGGTGTTTTGATATTTTTGTTTTTGTATTTATTATATGAACTTTACTAAAAGATCCTTCATTAATTCCCCTAATTCCAAAACTACATCGTTTTGGGAGTTAAGAAAATTAATGAAGGGTGTTTTGATATTTTTATTTTTGTATTATTAGAGTAAATACCCTTTCTGGTCCTTGACAAAAAACACGGACCCCATTTTGGTCACTGACAAAAAAACGACCCTTATTCGTCCTTTTTATGGGACTAAAAATGAATTTTTGGAAATTTGTGAGGGATCAAAATGTCCGCCAATTGACCCTTATTCGTCTTTTTTTATGGACTAAAAAGTACATTTTTTTGTCAGGGACAAAAATGGGGTCCGTGTTTTTTGTCAGGAACCAGAAATGGTATTTACTCTATTTATTATATGAATTTGATCAAAATACCATTCATTAATTCCTCTAACTTCCAAAACGACGTAGTTTTTGGGTGATTGACGAAACCTTATATCAAGTGACATGATAAATGATAAACCTCATATATATATATATATATATATATATATATATATATATATATATATATATATATATATATATATATATATATATATATAAAAAGTATGACAAGGTGCTCACCGTTTTTTGTCTGGGTGGAAGCTGGCAGCAGGGCTTGCTTAACCGGATACACGGAATTGGGATCTCTCTCGCATGCAACTATTTCTATCGGGGAAGCCTCGCTTATTCAAAGGGCTGATTATTTAGAACCTTTTTTATAAGTAAGTAAGCGTTGGTAGGAGCGGCGGGATGATGATTAGTATATAAATCAATAAAGATCAAAAAGAAGAAATGGCAAGATCAATTTTATATCGATGTAGGAAATAACAAATTTGAAAACGGGGCAGGGATTCTCTACAATGACCACCCGTAGACCAATTGAAAGGGATGTAGCGCAGCTTGGTAGCGCGTTTGTTTTGGGTACAAAATGTCACGGGTTCAAATCCTGTCATCCCTATCCCTAACTATTACTTATCTTATGAGCAGTAAGTAACAAGGGATACCGATTAAAAGTAGACATACATACTCAATAAAAATAGACCATACTCAATAGAAATAGATCATACCCAACATAAATATATATATGTATGTAAGCATGGTCACATAAAATGATTTATAAAAATAAAGTACCCTTAGTTTAGTTCGGTAGAATGTAAGTCTCCAAAACTCGATGTTGTAGGTTTATGAGGTCAATAAAAAATGTTAATTTATTAAAGGTCCAATTGATCACCACGTCAGTATTGTAAATATGCAGTATCGAATAATCCAGCCAAAGTAATAGGAATCAAGGCTTGGCACAATTCCAAATAAAATAACTTCAATCATTTTGATTTGTTTGAAAGGAGAAAGAGAGGGAGAACTATAATAACTATATAAATAGGAGGTTGTTGGATGCAATAAGAGTGAACTTGAATTTTTGGTATATTGGACTTAAATTGTTTCAAGTTTAACCCTTGTGTTAAGAACTTGTGAAAACCACTTTTCAATTTACCTTGTATTGTTACTAAGAATAAACTTGAATTGTCTCAAGTTTAATTTTTATTAGTAACCACTTTACAAATGATCTTATATGCTTGTTAAGTTCTATGTATGTTGAATTATTTCTTGAACTATTGTTATTTCAAGAAAACTGTTTGTACTTTATGTTATGTGAACATATATTTTACCCACTTAACTCTCTTATGATCATTTCATGTATACTTGTTAAATTGAAGTTGTGATTACTGGGTTTGATTATTAATTTTTAAGTAAGATTCATAATGTGATATCTTTAGGGAAGGCTCGGAGGTTTAGGTTTGCATTGTACAATTGTAAACCTTCCCTTTTGGGTATTGTGTTGACTTTGTATATTGCTACTCAAGACTCATTCATATTTTGATATAACTTATGAAATTGTTTTGAGATTTGTATAATTGGTTATTTTCATATACTCTAGTGGAGTGCGGATAGAGAAGACTTTAGATTCTAAATCATAACTTTTGATCGTAGGTCCATTTTTGTGAATTTTTTATACTACAGCAGCAGCAGACCTTTACAATTGGTTTCTTCTTTTTCTACTACAATAGTACTTATCTTAATGTTTTAAGAAGTTGTTTGAAATAGTTAATTATACGGTAAATTAAATTGATAAATTAGAAGAATCTTTACACTATATCCATAAAAAAAAGGTCTTTCCTTTAACATATATGTTTGGGTACTTAATCATTTTTTTAATTAATTTTACCTTTGACAAGAAAAAATTGTCACATAGTTTAGAGTAAATACCCTTTCTGATTCCTGACAAAAAACACGGACCTCATTTTGGTCACTGACAAAAAAAAAAGGTCATTTTTAGTCCATAAAAAGGACGAATAAGGGTCAATTGGTGGACATTTTGATTTATCACAAATTTCCAAAAGGTCCTTTTTAGTCCCATAAAAAAAAAGAACGAATAAGAGTCGATTTTTTTGTCAGTGACCAAAATGAGGTCCATGTTTTTTGTCAGGGACTAAAAAGGGCATTTACTCTATAATTTATATTGCACAAAATCAATTCTCTTGCGCAAAATCTATGTTTGGTAATCTTTCAAGACGTCTATGTTTAAACAATTTTTATTATTTAGTCATTTAATTTTTTTTAATAATCATTTTCAATTCTCATTTTGAATATTTCTTATTTTTTCAGGGAGCATTGACTATTGAGAAACATCTTCCACCTCACCTCATCGGCTAATCCCTTATCCTTGCCACATAGGCTGGACGGTACCCCCATAAAATGCTTACTTGGGCGTTTCTTGCACCAGCGTAAGGCGATTCCCAAAAGTCTCCGCCAGTTGAACCCCGTCCGATTAGCCTCCCTGTTTCGCTCTCAAAAACATTTTGCTTACAAAGGCATTTTCGTCAAGGCATGTGCGACAGAAATTGAAAGGATTTTTTATCAACTGTTCATATTTGAGGATTTCACGGAGGCATCTACGCCCATTTGTTCGAATGGGTAAGAACTCCGATGCTCATATTTGCCAATGTCTGAGTCGATTGCTAACTTCCCGGCGAAATCTTCCGGTCACAATTACCAATGACCGGCACAAAACTGGAGAACAGTTCGTGTGTGAAGTAGTAGCATTGGCCAACGGCCTTCAAGAATTTGGAATTAAAGCTGGGGACGTTGTCGCTATCTCTGCTTACAACAGGTACTACCCCTCCGATTAAGCTTCAGCTCCAACACCTTCTGTTTCTTTTGGGTGGTGTTTCGATTCCATTTTGCAGTTTAGCTTCTGGGGCGTTTATTAGATCCTTTTTTCTTGAGATATATTGATAATTTATGCGACTTCTGGGTTCTGAAATGAAGTTTGATCAAGAAGTTCAAATATTTGCTTCACTACAAGTTTTTATGGCTTGCTCTTGGGTAGCGTGGGTCCCAAAATTAAAATATCCCCATCTTTTTTTTGGTCAAAAATATCCCCATCAATAAACCAATGAGACAATAGTACCGGTTCTTTTTTTTTTTTAAAAAAATAAAAATAAAAAAGACAATAGTACTAGTTCTGACTTCTGAGCGGTATATTCGGTTTATCAAGAAGAGCAAAGAGGGAGAAACGAAATATTCTTTTATGTAATTATTATTTTTTATAATTCATGTTGTGCATATTCATATATTATAATAAAGGTTTCGCCAGGAGATAAGTTATCTTCACTTCTAAAACTATGCGGTCGTTTTGAATTAATGAAGGATATGTTTGTAATCTTAGGTGAATTAATGAAGGATACAAAATTACGGAAACACCATTCATTAATTTAAAACAACGTAATGATTATGATTATTTCTTACTCCTAGTTTCCTAGTTTGGTAGTTTGGTGTATAAACTTTAAACTTTGTTCTATATCTAAGACTGGTAGTATTACATTAGCATCCTTTCATTTTCCATTGTGGGTACTAATAATGACAATTTAAATTAGTAATTTATGCTTTCTTATTTATTGAAATGTATAATTATGCAGATTAAATTGCCTTCCACTGAACTTTGATAAAATAAATTTTGATTTTTAATGTATAACTTCAGACCTTTTTATATGTTATTTGTTTTATGATTTTTGACCGGGTGCATTGGGCAATGCATTATGTGTGTGTGTTTTTTTGGTTGCCATCGCTATGCATTACGTCCTAGAACCTGTTTAATTAATATGTTGATTGTTGACAAACATGAAAATTGCTCTCTTCGAAAGCCTCTCTACTTGACGTTGAGCCTTTTGACTTTCATTTTTCAATAGATTATTCATATATTTTGGGGTGCCTACGCAATTGTAATTACTCTAATCGAAAGATTAAAATTGTGTGCTGGTCTGTGATGTCATCATAGATCAAAATCTATTGGTGTAAGATAGTAATTTTGACTTGAGCGGTATGTGATGTATAAGGCATTGGAAGTTTTGAGTTCTTCTGTCTCAGTTCAAGATAATGATTAATTGAATTAAATAAAAGGGAAAATCCACCTCAGGACCCAAATAACCAAAAAATTGTCAAAAACGGCCCAAGAAAAAGTCACATGTCAGAAAAGGCCTCTGGGTCTTTTCTGGTATTATTTCATAAAACGTTAATTGTTAACGTGTACTGATATAGTTGTTAACAAGTACTGATTTAGTTATTAGGATATTGTTGTTAACATCTACTGATTTAGTTGTTAATGTTCTACTGATATATTCCCTCTGGTCCTTATTATAAGGCACCAACTAACTATTTTCACAAACTAATAAAAACAGTTAAAGTCAATAAAGTTGTCCTAGAATTTAAGTAATTTCCAATATTACCCCTACTAATTACACTAAACTCCAATATCATATTAATTATTCCTCTCACCCACTACCTCTATTAATTATGGGCATATATGAAAAAAAGTAATTAATGCTTTTTGGGAACAAGCAAGTGTCTTATAAAAAGGACCAAATAAACTTGCTAGTTGGTGCCTTATAATAAAGACCAGATGGAGTAGTTGTTAACGTTTATGAAATAATACTAGAAAAGGCCATGGGGCTTTTTTTGACATGTGACTTTTTTTTGGGCCTTTTTTGACAATTTTTTGCTAATTTGTGCCTTGAGGGGGATTTGCCCTAAATAAAAAGGGCACTGGAAAATTGCTCTTTTATACCTTGTTTTAGATTTTAAGATGTTATCCTTCTTACTTAAGTTGTCTTGGCTATATATAATTTGTCTTTGTTTTTTTCATGAAGCCAGCAGTAAAGGCAGGTTAATGATTTGCCGTTTGAACATATCATATCCTATGACACGTCTATTGATTTCTTTTTTTTATCCCTCTCAGTGATTTGTATCTGGAGTGGTTATTAGCTATTGCATTTGTTGGAGGGATAGCTTCTCCCCTGAACTATCGATGGGTGAGTAGATTTTCTGTGGAAATGATTGATCCTTTTGGATGAGTGATGAATTATCATTGACTTGATTTTCTTTCTTCTTACACTATGAAGCCATGCTTATGCCAAGATGGCATTTCAACGCTATATTTGAAAATGATTTAATTTCATAACCATCAAGTGATAAGCTGAGTTAAATGTGAACTTTTATATTGCATATATCATTCATAGGTTTTCCAGGGAGGAAGAAGCATGACTCACATGTATTTCCCCAATGGTACATTGTCACACATATGAATATGATTGTAATACAGGACAAGAAGGAACTTAGTGTTATGTTTGGGAAGTCATTTCAAGTCTCTTTGAAACCATATGTTGCATAAATTTATTTTATACTCTGTCCTCTTTGCATGCTCTATTTCCTTTTTCCATAACGTATGTTACCCACTAATGTTAATGTAAAGCTTTACACCTATTTTGCCTCATTAATTTTCTTCACCCACAGAGCACTCAGGAGGCAATATTAGCAATCAACTCAGTGAGACCAGTGATGTTGATTACTGATGAGAGTTGTTTCTCCTGGTTCATAAACCTTGAAAAAAAGGATATCCCATCTCTTAGGTGGCATGTCTTTATAGGCTCTTCCACAGATTTTTGCAAGAAATGGAATGGTAAGAATATTGCTGAAAATTTTGGGACCAATGTTAAAATATGCTATATGAAGCATTTTCTTTTTCTTTTTTTTTTTCTTTTTTGGTTTGAATAAGCTGTATTACCAATTATTTTATTATTTGGCAGTACTAACTCCAGAATTACTCAAGAAGCATCTCACAAAGCTTCCACCGTTTCGTTTCTCTTGGGCTCCTGAAGGCGCTGTCGTAATATGCTTCACTTCAGGTTCAAGGCTTATTGTTGCATTTTCTAGAGTACCCTCTTATATGCTTGTGGTTTGTTTGTTTGTAAACACGCAATATCACCAGAAAAGTGCTGCTGAGACCACTTGGTTAAATTATGGATGAATGATTCTGCTGCCAAGATTGCAGGATTTGTAGTTACCAAGAACCTTTACCAATTGAATCCATATCACGTGAGGAAATAAGCTATTCTCAGTTTGTGCTAGAAAAAAGTTCCTGGAAAGTAATCATTTATATTCTATGGTAACAAAACATTATTTCAACAATGACAACAACAACAATCGTGGAAAAAAAAAAAAAAGACAACAACAATAAATAAGCCTTATCCTCCTAGGTGGGGTTGATTACATAGATCACATGACGCTATTATGCTCTATCAATAATCAAATCTTTGGATAGATTTTTAACCAACAGGCATTGAGTGTTCTTTTCAGCCTTTCTCTTTGTCTGATCTCCCTTCCTCATTGGTGCCTACAATGGCCTTCTTCACACACGTCTGAACCACCTTAAACTATATTCTACCATTTTCTCTTCAATAAGCATTGTGCGTACTCTTTTTTTGATATGATTATTTCGAATCTTGTCTTTTCTTGTAAGACCACCTATCAATCTTAATATCCTCATCTCTGTTAGCCCAACTTTATGCTCTTGTTCTCTTTTTAAAACACGACATTCATTACCATATAGGATTGTTTGTCTTATAATAGTTCTATAAAACTTTCCTTTAAGCTTATTAGGTATTTTCTTATTACAAAGAACACAGCATTAGTAGGCATAAGTAAAAATCATTGATTGCTAGGTTGAAAATATTGATTTAAATGGTTTTTTATGAAGGGATTTAGGTGATTGGTGAGACCAACTTTTTCAATAATCAGTTTACGTAGAAATGAAGATTGTTTTATTAAATGCATTTTATTAGATACCCATCCACTGAAAGCATGTGGAATGGAATACTTTAAACAGAAGAAAAAAAACGTGATGTTGCAGTTTATTTTTGAGTTATTATACTAAAAAAAGCTTACTAGATGCCCTCATAAATCATACTTACGATATCTTTGTTCTAAGAAATGAAATGTCCAATTCAATGTTCCAAATCTGAAAGCAGATAATTAGGGGCTTGAATTCTTTATGGACTAATGATATTACTGCATATATTACACCACATAACTAATTCTCTCAGACTTTATCAGCTCATAATTGTCTTATTTTTTTCTCAACTCAAGGAACCACGGGAAAACCCAGGGAGTCACCCTTAGTCATTCAGCTCTGTTCATACAATCTCTAGCGAAGATTGCCATTGTTGGTTACAGTGAGGATGATGTATGCCTTTCTTGTTTTAGTTTGTTAAATCTTACTACTATTTGAACTGAAAGCAGTTGATGTTATGATGTCAAATAATGTAGACTAACGATACATACAGTTGGTATCTCATTGAACCAGATATGAGATTCTAATTTATTTATTTTTGGGATGAAAAGAGATATTGCCTAAAATGTTTATCTTATGGCTACCTTGTAACTTGAACGGAAGCATCTTGGAATGTAATATATTAAAAACAAATCATCACATAACATAAGATTGGTGGATTGTCATCACCTCCTTTCTTTTGTAACAGATCTATTTGCATACTGCTCCATTGTGCCATATTGGTGGATTGTCATCGGCAATGGCCTTGCTAATGGTTGCCGGTTGCCATGTCTTGATGCCAAAGTTTGATGCCCTATCGGCTGTTGATGCCATAGAGCAATATGCTGTCACATCTCTAATCACAGTCCCTGCAATAATGGCTGATATGGTGTTTTTAATTAGGTATATTCTTGCTGAAATACCTGTGCAGAGTATCAGTAGTGACTGGTTTTAAAAACCTAACGGCTTATATAAAATGTTGCTGCATTCACTTTTCTATCATTTATATTCTGTAATTAAAATGCTGAATTAACTAATAAGGGGGAATATATATAACCCAAACTAAAGGATAATTACAATGTTGTTACCTAAACATTAAAATGTAAAATTTAAACCCCCCAAAAAAATTTAAAAAAATAAAAGGAAAAAATTGTCTTGGTTGAAAACTCTAGATAGAAGCTAAAACTGATGGCTAAAAGTCTAGTGGCTGTCACATAATACTTTATGTTTTGGTTGTCTTTTTAGATTTCTCCCTTGCTTTAGGTACCGTGTGACAATAATGTGACTTTATTTTGAGTAATATATAACATTTTCACTTTTTGTGATATTTAAACAAGGATAAAGCGTCAAGTTTTAGTAAACAAAAGACATTGTATTGAAATTGCCACACCATCTACGCTTCTTGCTATTTGCAGCTTGGGTTTCACTCAAGAACAATAATTCTGCATCTCCTTTGTTTAATAAATATAATATTGCTGTTTTTTTGACCCTCCATCAGGGGCAAAGAGACCTGGAAAGGTGGGGAATCTGTCAAGAAAATACTTAACGGAGGAGGGAGCCTCTCAAATGAGCTCATCATGTACTCCAGTATGTTCTTCCCTAAAGCTAAGCTTATCTCAGCTTATGGTAAGTATCCCTGGCTTGCTTTCCCTCCGGGCACCATAATTTATCTGAATAGCCTTCTCTCAGGAAGATTTTCGTTTGAGACCTCTTAAATCTTAAATACTACAATTTTAACTAGAAGCAAAGATATTGACAGAATTTAAATGGCATGGATTATAAGTGACTGTATTAACTTTAATGGGTATTTAAATCTCGGAAGCAATTTCAAGTGAATGCAATTTAAGTTAAATAAATGGAATTTGATATTGAATTGGAAGCATAGAAGATTTTAATGCCAAGTGATATTAACCTTTATACAGAACCACATTCCAAAAAACTATTTGTGAATTCAATGAGCCCAAACAGCATACAAATCCCACCGTGAATTCAATACTTTAAATATGTGTTATGTGTTCTTTCCTTCTCTCTCTTCCCTCCCTCTTCCCATCATGCTATTTCCCAGTATCATCCCCATTTATAATTGAACTGTGATTTATATCATGCAACAAAAAACTCGTTGGCCAGTTGACTTGTATCTCTTTCTTTATTTTCAACATACCTCAATATGTTGATCTTCTCGGATTTCATTTTGAAATTGAGCTTTTAGGCTAGCCATCAATCTGACTAACTGTTGTCTGGCTTGATAATCCTTCTGATGTAGGAAAAGCACAAAATAACTCAAACTGTTTTTCTTTTTTGAAAAAAAACAAACATTTTTTAAAAATGAACCCAATAATATCAATAATCCATGTGTTCAATCCTACAAGAATACAACGAGATATGAAAACGTATGCCTTTATACCAGTCCCCTATCATTTATCCCAAGTTGTTTCAAATACAAGCCCTCATCCCCTGAGGTGATTAAAGCTCCCAAGATGTCTTGTACTGGTTGCTTGGTTTAGGAATAAAAAATATATTTTATTTTAGGCTGTAATAAGTACCTATTCTGTGTTTTCTTTGACCAAGACACTCAAAAGCCTCATCTCTCTCTCTCTCTCTCTCTCACTTTGTATATACTGAATAAAGATATACCAAAAAGACATGAAAATATTACTTTTTTCAAATCTTGTTAGGTGTTGTTTGTCCAACGAATGGAAGTTCTTACCGGGCTTTTTATTTCTATCTGTAATCTGATTCATATGTGTAAGGGATGACTGAGACTTGCTCTTCACTGACATTCCTGACCCTCTATGACTCGAATCAAGAAAAGATTGGTCAGTCCTCTCAGATAGCTGTGAATAAAAGATCTGATACTATAAAATACTCCTATGGTGTCTGTGTTGGCAAGGCTGCTCCCCATGTAGAACTTAGTATATGTGCGGATAACTCTGGTCATGTTGGGAGAATTTTAACTAGAGGACCACATGTAATGATCCGATATTGGGATCAAACTCCGACAAGCCCATTAGATTCCTCAAATGAAGGCTGGCTTGACACAGGTGACATCGGATCAATTGATCACAATGGTAATTTATGGCTCCTTGGACGAACAAATGGTCGGATCAAGAGCGGTGGAGAGAACATCTATCCTGAAGAGGTAGAAGCAGTGACAAAAAACATATTTGGCTTATTTCTCAAGTTTCATATTTCAATAGGGACACACAAACAGACTGAAACAAATATTTATATGAATGACGTTGTGATATAGAATTCTAGCAAAATATAAGAGTTAAATGGTTTCATTTTTTTGATAGTTAGTCAATTTACAAGTAATCTTTACTATTTTCAAATAAAAGAGTACCTTATAGTTTCATAGAGACTTAGTTTAGTTCTTGCAAAATTTCCATCTTTGAATTCTATGTTTTGTTGATGAGCTATGCATGTTTAGAGTATCAAAATAGGTTAAGACGATACCACTTATAAAAATTTAGCTGTGATGAAATCATAAATTATTAAACTATAGGGATCAACTAAGTCATTTAATTAAATTAATTGAATTCTATGTTTTGTTGATGAGCTATGCATGCTTATTTCAAATAGGTTGAAGCAATTCTTCTGGAACATTCTGGAATTGCTGGTGTTGTGATTGTTGGAATTCCTGATGCTCGCTTGACCGAAATGGTTGTTGCCTGTATCCAACCAAGAAAAGATTGGAAATGGTCAGAGCAGTCTGTTTCAGAAGATCGACACTTATCACCAGAGAATCTTAGGCAATATTGCATGAAAAAGAACTTAAGCAGGTATCTCATGTTATTTAATGTCGGACTTAGGCATCTCATACTACTTTTATGCATTCATTGTTTTAGTAATTCTTTTTCTTAACTAGATGCATGTTTTGTATATTCAATGAAGTTCGAGGAACGAGTTATTTATAAGTAATGTTAGTTGTGAAGGGGAGAAAATAGAGTAATCAGTAAAATATGAATTCACTGGACGCCAATCTTCAATGCCCTATTGATAGACCTATGGAGTATATATATTCCCAAACTACCACTGTCCTTATTATTTACCTTGTTATGCTTACTATTCCTGTTCCCACATATCATGTAATGACTTTGGTATTGATTTCCTTTCAGGTTTAAGATACCAAAAATGTTTATTTTGTGGAGGAAGCCTTTTCCACTCACTACCACGGGAAAAATAAGGAGACGCCTACTCCGAAAAGAACTCATTTATCAACTGCATTCTTTGCATAGTAATATTTGAATATCTTCATTTGATTTACTATAAGATTATGTAAAAATTTATTTATTTTTTCTTACTCATGTAGCTGCTTGGTACTGAGCATGTAGTAGCTTATTTCACGTCTCTTTTTTCAGGGCCACATGATTTGAAATTGTGGCGTCGCTTAAAGACGAAGAAAGTAAGGGATCTCTAGCATGGTGCTTGTAATATCATGAATTTTGGGTTTAGAGACTTGATATTTGGTAGATTACTAAGCCTAGTTTGGGGGGAGTTCTAAAAATGATAAGAGATATAAAGACTCTCGAGGACTATATGATTTACTTTCTGAGAAAAAAATGGTTCTTCCAATGATGTGAGGGTTTAAAGGTTCTAGTTAGTCGGAAAAATAAACTGACACATATATTTAAGTGCATGTAGTGCCCTTAAGGGAGGTAGAAGGCCACTTGGCGCCATTTAAAATGGCAAACACAAGTGTTTATGGGGCCCTAGACTATGTGATTCGGCTTCTTAGGGTAGAAAACAAGTCTCCAGATTATATGGCGGCTCAATGGGTGCGATTAGACGAATAAAATATGTCAATAGAGGTGTGTACATGGCATTTTTAGGGTAGGTACATATACCTTGCGTTTTTTAAAAGAAAGAAGAGATACAGGCCATGTGGGTCCCACATGTACGAACTCTGACACACACACTCAACAATTCCCTGAGGCAGCACATATGGTACAATATGAAAGACATAGACTCGTGTGGCATAGTCTGAGCCCTACATCGATAACATAACTTTATTAAAGTAAATAATGATGAGTAATGATGATATTTATTTTTGTGTTGGACAAATAAGAAGTTGTCACCTGCATTTAGTTTTTGGTTGGCTCCGCAAGAAGATGACGTTCTCCCTCATCATTACAATCCTTTTTTGACTTTTGTGTTGGTTCTCTCTAGGGACAACACCTAACACAATAGTCAGGGAAGTCCACGAGTCTCCAGTTTGATCATGTACCTGACTTTCTTGAACACTAAAAAAGGGAATTAGGGAAGTTCATCAGGCTTCCTTTCCCCTGACATTAAACGACGTCTAAGAAAGAGAGAGAAAGAGGAAGGATGATTTCATAAGGATATATGACACTTTAAGATGTAAATACTTGGATTTATGTGGAATTGTAGTCCAAGACTCCCTAACCTCCATATATTTTGTCCAAAGCAAGCCAAAATAAGGGAAAATAGAGAACTTCAAAGGAGAAAGAAAGAGGAGAGAAGGTGGAGGAAAACTTAGTGTTCTTGAGCTCTGAGTCGATTTCACCTCCGAAATCGCGTTTCTAGCTCCTGGGGTCTTCTCTAATGTTGTTCCTCTCAGTAAGAGCAATAGTTCCATGGTTTCAGATTCTTGATCAAAGGTGTTTGGTGTGGTCTACAAGGTGGAGATGTTGCCAAAATCAAGAATCGAATATGGAATCGTGAAGAAGTATGTATAAGCTTCGATTTGACCTGAATATCTTGAGGTTTTCATAAATTGTTGATATGCCTTGATTTTTGGTCAAACCTGAATCTTAGGAAAGGAGTGTGATTTTGATAATTTTGATGCTTCCAATGAGTTTAGAACGAAAAGCTGTGTGAACTAAAGGTGAGAAACTGATTCCAGAAGCATGATAAAGAAAAAAGAACTTTTGACCTCAAAATTGATTTTGACCTAGGAATTTGATTTTGTTAACTTTGAAGATAGAAATGGATTCTACACACAAAATTGTATGGGAATAGCCTATGGAAAGAATTTTGGTTGGATTGGATAAAAATCTTAGGATGGGAATTTAAGTATAGAGCTATCAGATTACATTTTTTGGGAGACAGTCTGGTTCTGACAATTGTGAAAAATTCTTGAATAGTAAATCATGACCAACGACTGTGATATTTCTCATATTGATAGAATATATCCTTAACTTTAATTTGATATATAATATGTGCCATTTGGATTAGTATATTGTAAGATATGAATTTTCAAAGTTTGGACATTGAAACTAGAACAAATTCTGGAACAGTTTGGTTGAGGATTTCTAGATAATTGTGCGTATAAATGGAAGTAAGTGATATTTTTCCCATACAGAGAATTTAAAGAGCTTTAAATAGACCTTTGAACCACACCTTTTGGAGGTTTGTAGACTAAGTTATGTTTAATTGAAGTTAGGTGAAAATTTTGGCAGCATAGACTTAATATGTGAAAATGAGGAATTGAAGTGAATCGTAAATAAGAGTGACTTCCAGGAGTAGTATTATGTCCTAGAGGCTAATGTAGTTCATTAGATATTCATTTGTCATGGTTCACTTTCATGACTCTAACAAGTCATGTGATTATGTGTTTAGGGCCATGAGGTGGCAAAGAAGAGGCAATGAAAGCAACTTTAATGGTTGAGGGAAAAAAGAATAAGAGGAAGACCTAAAGACTCAAGGTAGTGAACTTACCCTATTTGTGTGTATTGATATATTTGCTTATGTGTTTATGTGTATGATTGCTTTGCTTGCTTGTTTATATGTAATATAGTTGAATGATTGAAGTTCTGTTTCTATTGATGTTGTAGCCATAAGTAAGAAATGTAAAGCATTAAGCATGCAAAAATATCATTATGTTAACATGAGCATATGTAAGACAAGCATATCATGCACTAGCATTTATTCTTTGATATTGTTTGCTATTGAGATACTCCTGAATATCACCCTCCCTCAACCAACCATACAGGTACGAGAGCTAACTGAAGGGGAGTGCATGAAGTTGCACAAGAGAGAATGTGATGGATAGTTGAAGGTGTAAAAGTGATTATGAACTATGTATAAATTCCGACACATTTATTATTTGTAAAAACATGCCATAGTTTGTGTATGAACATGTATGAATGAGCATAGAAATGAGCAAAGAAACGCTTTGATAGTAATGAGGACACCCCTTAAGAATATTGACATTTCCGTATGAGTAATCTAGGGACAGCTGTAATTGCTACCACCAAAAAGGAAGATGTAACGTTTTACTCCCTCGTGTCCTTTAACATAAAATATTGGGGAGTTGATTTTGGTTTTAATTATAAAATAAAGTGTTCATATTTGTCGATATTTTCCTAATTTACCCCTATTGATACTCCCTCATCAACAATCAAGGAAGGGAGGGAATGTGGGAATTAAAGAAGGTGACTAGGGTATTTTAGAATATATATGTCATATTAATTAACTTAACTAACTTCTATAATCTAATCAAATTAGATAAATATGTCTTATATTAAGGATTAGATGAAGTATTTGGCTTGATATGATTACAAAAGAATATAGTTTTTTTTATTGGGTTTTAGTTAAGGCATTAAAAATCAGACAGGGGGATGAAATTGATTGAATAATGTTTCATTTAATTGTGATTGAATTAGAGTAAATTTATAAAAACAACAAAGTTTTATCCCACCACTAGTAAGGACGAATAGAGTTAGAGTAAAATTGATCATGAATAATAGGCGAATGGCTCTTGAGGGTGGGGAGAAGGCTCGATCTTATGCTGGAGCTGTCCGTTCGGTAGGTGTTCTATGGGATGGGGAGTTGGAAGACGAGGATGATGATGAAGGCTCGACGCTAGATGCTGGAATAGAAACACACCGCAACGCAAAGGGTCTAATGGTTTTCTCCCTCTCGGAAGAATTCAAGAACCGTGCCTGGCGTCGTTGGAGGCAGACACTCGTTGTCAAGGCTGTGGGAAGGAAGTTTGGGTTTGACTACATGAGAGACCGGTTGAAGACTTTCTGGGCGAAGAGCGTCAGAATTGCTGTAACAGACGTAGTGAATGGATATTACTTAGTTCGGTTCGAATCCATGGCAGACCTGAATTTGGCCAAATCCGATGGGCCATGGATAGTGCAGAACCAGTATCTCGCTGTGAAGGATTGGAGCCCTGACTTTGATCCTGAGCATGATGAAGTCGGCAAGGTGAAGATGTGGGTGACCCTACCGGCGTTCCCTCCTGAATTTGTCAAGACAAAACTCCTGTCAGACGTTGGGAGTTTAATTGGACGGTTCCTTCGAATGGATTCAACAGCAACGAATGTAGCCAGGGGTCGGTTCACAAGGATATGCGTGGAGGTGGACTTGTCTAAGGATCTTGAATTAAGCTATGTTCTGGAAGGCAAGCAGAGAGAGATTATATATGAAGGGTTGGAGGCCATTTGTGGAGATTGCAAGGTCTATGGACACAGAGTTGTTTCCTGCCCAAAGGTGCGATCTGATAAGGCCCAGATCAGCGAGCATCAGAAAAAGCCTATGGCGGGGGTTTGGCACGTGGTGGGGAAGAATGGCGGTGCTGGGAAACAGGTAACCAATTTGAATGTAGCATCTCAGAACAGGTTCTTGTCCTTGGCCGAGTCTCCCTAGCATGTGATAGACGAGGAAGTTGTTAGGATTTGCGAGATTGTTTCTGAAAATTCAATCCAAGCAACGGAGCAACCCTCGGTTATTGGACGTGAGGCTGAGGTCAATAGTTTTGAGCAGCAGGTGGCAGTAGCTTCTTTGAATGAGAAAGAGGGGGGTCTCGGTGTCACAACAATACAAAAGGAGGAGATACATGTGGGTAATGGGGGTATGGCCGAGGAAACCAATAGAATCCAGCCACAAGAAGTGCAGGGCAGCGATGTGATCCATTGCAACAAAAGAAATGGTGGGCTTCGTGTGGGGTCCAGGGAAAGTCCAAAGATTAATGGAAAATTCTTAAAATGCAGCTCAAGTAAGAATTTGGAGTCAAATAAGGGGGATGAGGAAGAAACACACGCTAATAATTTGGTAAATGGTGTTACCAAGAGTGGTGGTCTGAAGGATCAAGAACATGGCGCTAGCAGTAGTGAGCATGTGGTTTCAATTGAGGAGAATGGGAGCCCTATGAAGATTGGTGGACATAAAAAGAAGGGTTGACCGGTGGGAAGTAGTAAGGCTAAGGCCAAGGTAGGAATCCGTGGTAAAGTGTCCCAGGTGCGCGACTCACCTGGCCCTTCATCACTTTTATCATGATTTCGTTCCTCATATGGAACTGTAGGGGGCGGCCAATGCTGATCTTGGACGCCAGCTGAGGTACTTGACTTCAAGTACCATATTCAACTCGTGCTATTGGTTGAGACAAAAACTAGTGGGGAAAAGTGTTTGAAGTTACGGAGAAGGATTGGGTTTGATAGCTCTGTTGTGGAGGAAGCAAGTGGTTTTTCTGGAGGAATTTGGGTCCTTTGGAAATCTCAAGATGTTCAAGTTTCTGCTATAAGTACTTCTTTTCAACATGTTCATATGAATGTGGATACTATGGGACATGTCTTTCAGTTTACAGCTATTTATGGGAGCCCTAGGGAGGAGGAACGTAAATCCCTTTGGGAATGTCTGGATGTTATTGCAGGTACTGCCTTTGACAAATGGTTGGTTGCGGGAGATTTTAACGAGATTGCGGATGTAAAGGAAAAGAAAGGGGGTAATTCTGCTGTGATTGGCCCATGCCGGGTTTTCCGGAATCGTTTGACGGGATGGCAGCTAGATGATATTCGGGTGTCAGGTAGCTTCTTTACCTGGATGGGCCTTAAGTGGGCTCATTTGGAGCGCGTCTACAAGAAGCTTGATCGCGTTAGTGCCAATGCTTCTTGGCGAATGGCGTTTGATAAGGCGGACGTGGTTAATTTACCAAGATACAGCTCGGACCATTCTCCTATGCTATTGAGATTGGTTGGTCCGCCAGAACGTAAGCAGGATAGACCCTTTCGGTTTTTAGCAGATTGGATGAATCACCCTGAATTCCCTGAGTTTATGTTATCTCAATGGAAGACGTGCTATGACCTTCCTGTTATGCTAGCTCGGTTTGTTTTGCCATTGAGTCGCTGGAATAGGGAGGTTTATGGGAATATTTTTCAAATGAAAAATAGCCTAAGTTCGGAGCTGGATGTGTTACAGCAGGAGCGTGTGAATAATGATTCTCCTCTCGTGGCTGCCAATGAGCTGGAGTGTAGAAATCGCCTAAATGAGATCTTAAAGAGGGAAGAGATGCGTTGGTTCCAAAAGTCTCGCCACCAATGGCTTACTGAGGGGGACCGCAATACCAAATTCTATCATCTTAAGACGGTCACTAGGAGGAGTTTCAACAAAATTTCCAGGTTGAAAAATGAGCACCATATTTGGGTGGAACAAGATGATCAACTCAAATGTATGGCTGTTTCCTATTTTCAGAACTTGTTTTTTGATGCAGAACCCACTCGTAGGTGGCTTACTTCCTCATGGCCGAGTATCCCTCACAACCTTTTGGAAGGATTGCATCGGATTCCTTCCTGTGAGGAGGTACGTAAATGTCTGTTTAGTATGGGAAGTTATAAAGCCCCGGGGGTTGATGGGTTTCCTGCATTGTTTTTCCAGAGGCAGTGGACTGTGATTCAACACCAGATTATGGGACTTATTGTGGATGTATGGAAGAACCCCTCCCATATCCGCTTCTTAAATGCTACTTTGATTGCGTTAATCCCTAAAGTGCAGGTTCCAACATCTATGTCTCAGTTCCGGCCCATATCACTCTACTCACATGATAACATTGTCATTGCTCAAGAATTGATTCACTCAATGCATAAAATGCGAGGAAGGCAATTTATGGCAATTAAAGTTGATCTTGAAAAGGCGTATGATCGTGTTAACTGGAAATTCTTACATAAAGTTCTTGGGGAGGTTGGATTACCGTGTCCTACTGTTGAATTAATAATGCAGGCTGTTTCTACTTCCTCTCAGAACATCTTGTGGAATGGGGGGAAAACTTCATCATTTCAACCTTTTAGGGGTGTTCGTCAGGGTGATCCCTTATCACCATACTTATTTACTCTAGTTATGAAAAAATTGTCTCATATCATCTCTACGGCTGTTAATGGCGGACTTTGGACCCCGATTAAAGTGGGAAAGGGAGGTCCCCCAGTCTCCCATTTGATGTTTGCTGATGATCTGTTGATATTTGCAGAGGCAATGCCTGAGCAATTGGATATTGTCATGAAATGTCTATATTTGTTTGAACAAATCTCAAGTCTAAAACTAAGCTTTTAAAAAACAGTGATTTACCTTCCTAAGCACACTCCGGAAGACTTGGCTGCTTCTTTGGCAACTAAGAGTGGATTCAAGAGAGTTAAAAGTATTGGAAGGTATTTAGGGGCTTGGATGGTTCATGGAAGAGAAACTAAACAATCTTACTAGCATATTGTGGACAAGCTACGAAAGAAGTTAGGTGGGTGGCAACAACAGTGTTTGTCTCAAGCAGGTAGAATAACTCTTGTTAAGTCAGTATTATCCACTATCCCGTACTTTCATATGCAATACGCGAGCCTCCCATTAAATATATGCCATGAGATTGATCGAATCCAAAGAAATTTCATCTGGGGTGACTCCCAGGTACGGAAAGCCCACCATGCTCTAGGCTGGAATGTTTTGACTACTCCTAAACCTATGGGCGGACTTGGGTTGAAATCAGCAGCACTTATGAATGATGCGTTTCTCATGAAGTATGGCTGGAGATTCCAGAATGAGGGAGATGCCCTTTGGGTTCGTTTTCTACGGGGGAAATACAAGGTTCAAAATGGTCAATTACCGATGCTTAAGGCCGGCTGTTCACCTTTCTGGAGCGCCCTATGTAATATATTTCATAACATGAAGGATGGGGTATTATGGGAGATTGGGGATGGGGCTTCTATCTCATTTTGGAAAGATAAATGGGTATCCTCTACTATTTGCTTGCGAGATTATGCTTTGAGTCCCATCCCTGATGATATGCGGGGATGCATGGTGGCTAGGTTTGTTGGGCACGATGGCCGCTGGGATCTGCCCCTACTACACAGTCTTCTCCCTCTAGATGTGGTTGGGCTAATCAGAGGTATGCTCCCTCCCTCCGCTGATGATGGTCCGAATCGACCTTTCTGGTTGGTTGGGGATTCAACTGGTGTTAATGTCAAAAGCTGTTACATGTACTTAGCCGAATCTGGCTTTCACTCCTCCGATATTAGTTGTGACATGTGGAGCAAGTTATAGAAGTGGGAAGGACCTCATAGAATACAAATTT
Source organism: Acacia pycnantha (assembly GCA_025563575.1). Classification (NCBI taxonomy): domain Eukaryota; kingdom Viridiplantae; phylum Streptophyta; class Magnoliopsida; order Fabales; family Fabaceae; genus Acacia; species Acacia pycnantha. The sequence goes on along the minus strand of JAMWYP010000021.1, from coordinate 4,231,927 downwards.
TTGGTTGGAAAATGTTTCATCAAAGACTCCCTTTACGGTCTTGGATCCGCTCTTGGGCTGGCAATGATGGCCTTTGCCCATTATGTCACCAAACAGACAAGACTAGCTTACACGCGTTTCGGGACTGCCCGATGGTTTGTGATTTCTGGTATGAAGTGTTGCCCACTGATCGGTTCCAATCGTTCTGTTACTACGACTGGACTGACTGGGTTAGGGAAAACTAGATGTGTAGTGATGTTGGAACTGGCATATATAGTTGGCATGCTATATTTATTGTTTCCTGCTGGTTCATTTGGAAATGGAGGAATGATGCTATCTATAATGCACAAGATGAGAGGTTTAGGTATCAGCTCAGGACTGTCTTTCAGTTTTTGGAAGGTATTAAAATGGCAACTATTAAAGTAGGGGTTAGTAGTTCAAGACACTATCCTACCACTGTTCGGTGGGCTTTTCCTGAAACCCCGTTTGTGAAGCTCAATTCTGATGGTGCCTCAAAAGGCCCATTCCAGGTGGCGGCATGTGGGGGTTTGTTGCGGGATTGTTCTGGAAACTGGCTTGGAGGTTTTGCAGCACGACTTGGAAGGTGCTCAGCGTTATCAGCTGAGCTGTGGGGAGTTTTGAGGGGGCTAGAGATGGCATGGGAGGCAGGTTGGAGACATGTAGTGGTTGAAAGTGACTGTCAAACAGTCATCGCATTACTTTCTAAATCAGGTAATGCAGCTCGTGAGTCCCATCTGGTGGCTAAGATACGAGTAGTTACTCGCCGGCAATGGGACATAAGGTTTTGTCACGTCCTTAGGGAAGGGAACCAATGTGCGGATTGGTTGGCTAACATGGTCCTATCACATGTGGAGATCCCTGATGAAGCTCACTTCTCTGACCCTCCTACTGGCCTGTATCAGTTTCTTCTTGCTGATGTGATAGGGGTAGCTCATATTAGGAGGGGGTTGGGAACTTAGTTCCTTTTGTGTTTTCCTTTGACTTCTTGCCATTATTTGTTTTGAGTTCTTTTTATCAAAAAAAAAAATAAAAAAATAAAAAAGCATTAATCCACAAGGGAATTAAAAATCCATATAAAATTAATAAAACAAAGTTATTAAAACACAAATCTAACATTTTGAAATCATAGTCATACCAGTTCGAACCTCGGACATTTAGTTCAGTGGGATAAACCCAAACAACATACTATTATTTAATTTTAATTCAAAACAAAGTCGTTTCAGATTCAACAGTGAGGGGAAAAATTGTAAAATTAACATGTTCAACACTCCTCCTGATTAGACCAGTCAGGGGACTGATTTATGGATTCACTAATTTAATTGTACAACTTGACTTGGATTTTAATTCATGGTTTTATGACTTGTAATATTGAATCAGGATCTCTCAATATTTTTGGTTTTGTTTGAGAGATCATATGCAGTTTCAAAAGAGAAACATAATTTTTATACCATAATATTTTACAAAATTAGCAAAATGTTTAACATCCTTTCTCCAATGAATTACACCAATCAAAGAATTTTTTTTAAAAAATTGCAAGATTATTTAGTATTTTAACTAATTTTCTTATTTTGTTATTAGTAGTTAATAAAATCTTATAGAAAGGATCCTGAGCAAAACATAGTAGGGACGAATATTGAGAATTAACCCTATCCAGATTCAAATTCAATTCATGAAACATAAATTTTCTTGTTATAATGATAAATCCAATATCAAAGTTCATGAGGGGGTATACTACCGTAAGAGTCAAGTTCATCCACCCGCCAAAAGACTTGTAATCATATGCAGCTAATGAGGGGCTTTTAAGAGAGGAGATCCCCTCATCATCTATTTTTTCTTAAGTCCATCTGAGCCATTGATTGAGAAGATGAGAGAAAAATCTAAGGAGTATAACTTGTTGATATGACCTTTCAGATTGATTGGACGAATATGATTTAGAGATTATGAGGGATGATGAGAGAAATCTGACCCAGCTTTTAAAGAAATGAATTCGCATATCTAATAATTCAAGCTATATAGAAAGTGAACATCTCTAGTCATTATCAGACGGTTGACCCTCATTCTGATACAAAGAAGGCCTGTTTTGGGCATCCTCATTGTTGGGGTTCCTCCCTTTAGGCCTCCTTTCAATCCAGCTTAATTGCCCAAACCCACCTTGAAGTAGGATTGCTCCTAATGCATAAACCTAGAATTAGAAATTATGATCCATCAATATACTAAGAATAACTTGCCCCCAAAGTTGCTGGGGAATATTTAAACTTGCACAAAAAAAAAAAAGGAAAAGAAAAGAAGCTAAGGATCACATATTTTCAAAATTCTCCTAGTGTGCCTTAAATTGAATTGCCAACTTCTTGTCACTACTTCAGTGCAAGGTCAACCCCTAATTTGTTTAGTCGGTCTACCCTTCCTCGTACATGTAGAGTGGCTACTATGTACTTGAGAAAGCTGAGAGAAGGGGAGGGGAGGGGAGGGAAAGTTGAGAGAGAAGGGATGAGTTTTTTGAAAGGGTGAGGACATTTTGTTAATTGCAGCTAGCCGAGCTGGTTTTCTCAAGTATTGCAAGCTAGTAAGTTTAAATTGCTGCTAAAGTAGTTAGACAGGGCACAATGCCTGCTTACTCAGATATGCTAAACTATGCTAGCTTTCTGATGAGCATTTTTTTATCAACAGCTTTAGCTACATGCTATGAATGATATAGTAACCTTAATCTGTAATGCACTCAGTAATTTATGTTGGTTTTGATTAGTTTTGATGATGTCTTATATAGATGTCATTCTAAAGAGCAAAAAGGTTGCATACTACATTTATCTTCTACTTTGACTAATTCTTTTATTTAATGTAGATGCAAAGTTTAATAATGGAAAATGATCAAGAAAGGAGACTAAAGAAAGAAGAACTTGAAGTCTCTATTATCAAACAGAAGTTGGAATGAATCTTCATCATATTTAAGCTACAATGGAGTATACTTTATTGATGGAGAATAATCAAGATTGAAGAAGAAAGCTCTTGCACAATATAATGGGAATATCATAAAGCAAGAAGTTATCAAATGATTTTGGGGATAATCTAGAAGAAGAAAAGAAATTGAAGAAGGAAGAACTTGCAATGCAATAGAATATCTTTATTCAAGTTCTTATATTGATGCTAGAAGTCTCCAAGATCATATGGAAGCTGGAATGGATCAATTCAGAGTTAAAACAAGCAAAAAATCAGTTCCAGGATGAGCAAACTCGAGTTCAGATCTCCAAACTCGAGTTCGTAATGTCTTCAGCAACTCTGGCATCTCTGGACAAGCCAAACTCGAGTTTATAAGTACAAACTCGAGTTTACAGCGGTCTTCAGCACTTCAGCAACTCTGTTTCACGTTTCACTCGGACAAGGTCTGGTAATTCAATGATATCTCTCAAACCAGATATCGGATTGAGGTGAAACCAGTGGCATATGAAACTAGACTCCCAATGAGTCATTTTGATATAAAATTAAAGCCAAAAAGAGTTCATATGAAGGAGATATGAATTGTAGAAGTTGACAAGTAAAATTCACGCCACACAGAAAACCAAGCTTCAATGGTTTGAGTATATCTCACAAAGTACAAATCCGATTGAGCTGAAATCGGTGGCATTGGAAAGAAGACTCAAAGGACTTTCCATCGAGAGTTAAAACCAACTAAAACGGAGTTTAGAACAGAGAGATATTGCCCTCGAAAATCGACTATCTGTTCAGGATATTGCACAGTTTGCTATCAAAGAAGCAAACTCGAGTTTGGGAATCAAAACTCGAGTTTGTCGGGACAGAGGCTAAAATCTGATTTTGGGAAAGACCTAAACTCGAGTCATTAAGTTGGAAACTCGAGTTTCCATCGACGAGAGCAACCAAGGGTAGAGGGACTCCAAAACTCGAGTTAGTCACTTAATGACTCGAGTTTGGGTTCAAATTCAAGATGTTCTTCGAATCTCAATCGTGACATATTCCTGAGAAAGACCTAAACTCGAGTTTGTGTTTCAAAACTCGAGTTTGCACTTAAGTGAACAGTTCCAAACTCCAGTTTATATTTGAAAACTCCAGTTTTGGACACTCAGTTTGAAAATCAGTTTTTCTGGATTTTGCGAAATCTTCGTAGATGATCTAGATACTTCATATCATCACTCATTATCATTCCTAACAATGTTTAATCAATTTATTAGTGAGTTTCAGATGATTAAATCTTGAGATAACATCAAACTTGATAGAAATCAAGATCTATCAAATGCATGAAGATGAACTTTGTTTCACACTTTCAGAAATGGGAAAGATGACAGATTTCAACGAGGAAATTGAACAAATGCTCATCTGTGATGTTCTCCAATACATTCAAACGTTCAGACGATGAAATTGAAGCCTCAATGTAATACCCTAAAATATGACTTAGGGTAAAATCATAAAATGAGTAAATAATACCCATTAAAAATAGGTGAATATGAGGTCTCGAGCACCTTGTATTGAGTTTACCTTGTTGTCAGGGTAATTTCTCTTGAAATTAGATAAATTGCAATTAGGTCCCTAAAATGTTGAAAATTACATATAGGTCCCTAAAATACATTATGGGTTATAAATACCCTGTGAAAGCTATAAAGGAGGCAAGTAAAAATCTATTTGAAATAGGGAATGATATTGTCCCTAATTTAGGTAATTTATCAAGTTACAAACTTGGAGAAATTGTAGAAGAATACTCAAAAAGTAAGGAAATGACCGAAATACCCCCGTAAATGCTAAGATAATTCAGGAGACATGAAAACAAAAATGTCAATACAAAAGTATGAAGGTAATGAGGTGTTCTAAGTAAGAAAATTATCAACTTGTGATAATTAAGTAATTAAGTAATATTGGGCTAATTACTTAAGCATAAGCAAAGGAAATTCGGAGATAATTATGTAAAACCCTAAAATTAGTGGTTTTTGGCCAAGAATTAGTAAAAATATATTTACTAATTAATTGTAAATTTTGGACAAAAATAGTTGAGTTTAGGTATTTTTGAGCCTAAATACAAGTATGGACCAATAGGGAAATTTTGTAAAAATTATATAAAAATAATTATTTTATATAATATTAATTAATTATTAATTAAATAAAAACGAAAATTAAATAAAAAGGGACCAGATTTTTGACCGAAAATCATGAGTTCAAAATGAAGATAAGAAGCAATGGAATAATATCATGATATTTGTAGCATTTTTGCACATGTTACATTATTTTAATATATAATTTATTATGATGAATAGTAATTAAATAATTAGGAAACGGATCCTATCTAGAGATCTAGGAATAGGAATTCCAAGGTCAAGGTAAAATATTGATCGGTGAGTTTTTACCTTCAAGTGACCTCTTCCTAAGTAAATTCGAGGCCGTTTGTGCATTTTCCTAATAAAACAAAATAGGGAAAAATGCATATAGGCATATTTGGAAATAAAGAAAATAAATTCTAACTCAATATCTAGGAATGAGTTTGAATTTATTTAGACATATTTGGAATCAGTGAATTTTTCTCTAGAGATTGGTGATTCCGAAAACGCGTTTAAATACTTAGGACCGTACGAACACGTTTTCGAGAAACTTACCGAACACGGAATGCCCTGTATGGAATCAAGGTTTAGATTAGAATAGACATTTCTAGTAAGTAAGAGGAGATCTTCAAAGTTAGTTAACCGAAATTTTGAGATTTCTCCGAAAGTACGCGATTCGGACACCGATCGGAAACTTATCGGTAAGACTGACTTCTTGAGGAAGTAAGTGACATCACCACCATGACATCATGGCTTTAAATGATAATGTCAGCTGCCAAGTGGCCCGGTGAGGATCGTGACATGTGGCAAAGTGCGATCCGGCGGCCGATATCCGATATGAAAAAGTAGTGAATAGTGTCACATTTTCTTCTATAAATAGCCAAGTTTCCTCTTCATTTCTCACACCATTTTGAAGAGCAAAACCGATTCTAGAGAGAGGATTTTAGAGAGAGAAGATCTGGGAAAAATTACAGCGAAGCTCTGGGTAAGTTTTTCGGTACCGAGCTTTAAGCTTTCGTAGTTCTTTCAATAGTTAGAGTAGTAATGCTAGAGTAGCCTTTAAATTTTTCAAGTATGATTGGATATCATATGGGAGGGCTATTTTAGTCATTATTTTCAACAGTTTGGTGCCGAAGGCAAGGCTAGTCTACGTGGGTGTGCCATAAGTCGCCGTATAAGTCGGTGAGGCCCCCATGGTAGACACTTACCTGGCCATTCTGTTCGGTTTACGGAAGTATGTACGTTCGCGTACTGGTAACCTTAACTCTTGTGTTTATGGTATGCGTATATGTGTTATGTTTATTGTATGTGTATATGTGGTGTAAGTACGTCCGCGTACTGTAACACTAACTCTGATGTTTATGGTATGCATATATGTTGTGGTATGTTTATGTACGTTGATATGTGATAAGCGAGGTAAGTACGTTCGCGTACTGTAACACTAATCTGATGTTTATTGTATGCGTATATGTACTATGTGTAACGTATGCCTATTGTGGTAATTGTTAGCTCTGTGATACCTTCATGTACTTGTTGTTATGCTTGCGGGGTATTGGGATACGATTGCTAGGTGTGAAATGCTAGGTGTGACACGATTGCTAGGTGTGAAATGGCTGCTAAGTGTGACACGATAGCTAGGTGTGACGCATTTGCCAAAGGGATTATGTGTTGTTGGGATATGCTTGTTTGCTGTATGATTATCTGTAATGCATATGTTGTATATATGAATATGAGGTTAACCGTTACCTGAGATCCGGTGCGGATCTCAGCCCTTAACATAGCGTCAGGCTCGGGAGGACCAAGGATCGAGGATGGAGGCAAGCAGCCCGCGTAGAAGACCGGACTGAAGACTTCACTTCGTTGTTCCTACAGAGTCTTCCTTTGATGTTGTCTTTTATTTCTGAAAACTCTCGGTTAATGAGCCGCCTTTGTAATCAGCCAGATACACTACTGTTGGCTTTTTGAATCTATATATCAGTTACTCTTCCGCTCAAATGCTCTACTCTGATGATTTTAAAAAAAAAAATTTATACTGCTTTCGAAAAGTCGGGTTGTTACACTCAACGGATTCATCATTCAAAGTTTCTATTATGACAGATTTGAATTTGCTTTAAAGTCAATTAAAGCAAGTCGATGACAGCCTGGAAAGAATCAAAAGCATTAAATCTCACGCGTCAAACAGAGGATCGGTCAAAATGATGAATTCCCTCATTTGGAAACAATTGCTACAACTTTTACTCAGAATGATTTGTTACTCAAATCAAATAAAGAACATTAAATGATCATCAATGCAGAGCAATCATCAGAAATTCAAGAAACATTATGACCCAACGGCTATATTCCCCATCCATGACCACAACAGCTAGAATTTCGAATGGAGACAATGCAGATTGGAGAAGCAACGATCATATGAAGATTTTCCGCTATATATAGAGCTTCATACAAGTCTTCAAACACAGAACAACAAGCAGAGAAACAAGCCTACCTCTTCAACATGCTATTACTCTAATCTGCTTATCATTTACTCTCTGATTTTCAATGTCTATATATCATAGAGAGTGAAATGTTTTGTATTGTACTTCAGTGTTTATCCATACACTTCTGAGAGAGAAGAATCATTGTAAACATCCTATCATTCTACCTTAGAGTTACTCAAGATTGGGTGATATTGAGTGGGAAACACATTGTGTTGATTACAGCTTGTAAGGGGAGTGAATCCTAGTGAGAGGATTACTTCGAGTGCAGAGTGTGTAATCAAACAGGTGTATTGATTACAGTTTGTAAGGGGGAGTGAATCCTAGTGAGAGGATTACTTCGAGTACAGAACGTGTAATCAAGTTGAAAGAAGATAGTGGATTGAAAATCTCAAGTGGAGCTTGAGGACTGGACGTAGGTCAAGGATTGGGCCGAACCAGTATAAATCACAGTTTTCATATTCTCTTCCCTTATCTCTTACATTCTAGCATATATGTTTGAATGATTGCTTATGTAATGCCCCTAATTCCTACGTCCATTATGATGTCCATTTATGTCCTAAATCTCTTATTAGACTAATTGGTGTGAAATTATCAGAGTGAAGGCGTTGACAGATCAGAGTAAGTCACAACGGAGAGCATGCATAACGTTTGGACGAATTGAGTGACTGATAACATATGCCCAGACATATGTTGGTTAATTTAAATTCCCGAAGGAATATAAGTGTGATACAACTTAAAATTCTTTGCGGTGTATCCGGTCGACACGTTAGTGGTACAATTAGCCGACTACAAAAATTGTACATAATAGTATTCCCAAAATATAACTCCGGCTGAGTCCTCACGCGTGCTGCTTACCCTTTTCTTCGGCTCCGGATCCTCCAGATCCTGAAGCTAGGGTAAATTCTGAGATTCAATACCCATTGAATCTCAGGTAACAGTTAACCTCATGCTCAAGTAATACAGTATATATGACAGATATTCATTACATTTCAGCATCAACCATACATAGCACACAGCAGATGTAAGGTTCACAACACAACAATACATAGCACACAGCCCATGTAAAGTTCACAATACATAGCACACAGCACATGTAATGTTTGCAATGTTTGCACTCACCAGTGCCACGCCCCTACGTGTCCTCAGCGCTAGGAAAACATACATACGACATTATCATGACTATAACCCGCGCAAAGCTGAATGTATATAAACAGGTGACCTAAGACCAAGTCTTAGTCACAGTACATGACCCAAGACCTAGTTTTGTCCATGACTCTATATCAACCAATATATATATATACTCAGTAAAATAGTGACCAAAGTGCAGCAACGTATCAGCCCCCTGTTTCATTATTCTATTGCAGCAACTCAAAGTTTGTTTCCTATAGCTTAATACCTCTACACTTGCGTTGGGGAAAAATGACGAAAAACTAGAAGGAAGGAGGCTTGATACTTTACCTCGGGTTTCTTTGGTATAAACGATGGGATCTCCACCGATGCTCTTCTCCCTGTTCTCGACGTGTTTTGGCGAGAGGAAGATTGGGTGAACAATGAATATATAGGGGACGAAGATCTCGGGCTGAAAAGGAAGGAGGACGGATCAAGAGTATTACCCAGTCTTGGGCTCGAGAAGTATGCGAAGTATGGCTGTTGCGTGTACGGTGAAGCCGAAAGCGATTTGGAGTATGGTGTGATCTGTTTTTTTTTCGTAAGCAACGCATTCAGTTTTTCTCCACTGTGGACTCCTCTTGCGTGTTTGACCGAAAGGAATTAATCAATTAAATGGTTGTGGGCGATTTTTGGCTAAATGGATGTGAGAGTGAATAAATACATAAAACAAATGATCGAGAATGGATATGGGCCGAATAGGTATTGTTGGATAATGGAGGAGTATTTAAATTCTAATTTGCAACTAGGTTATTTAATTTGTTTGTTCAGTTGCAATTATTGGATAATCCTTGAAAATGAATTCTTAATTTCCTATAAGGACTTTTCCTTCTTAATTAATTCTCTTTTGGCCATAAAATATCAATTTCAAAATTTTTAGGCCTAAATTATTCCTTACTTGGATTTGTTCTTTTTCCCAAAATAAACTAAGAAAAAAAATAAGCCTAAATTTTCAATAATCATCCTCGTAATTATTTTCAGCCAAAATTTCATAATTAATTTCCACGTATTATTCAAACTTTAAAATCCCAAAATTTGGGATGTTACAGCTTATCACTTTATAAATTATTATTGTCATTCAAACTAATTTCAATAAGTTGCAGAAAGTTTTTAAAGTTCTAAGTTTTTAATCAAACACCCAATTCACCCCCCTCTTGGGTGATAGCCAAGTCTTTCATTTGGTATCAGAGCTAGGCTCTTGTTTAAAGGACTTAACAGTCTCAAGAGTTATCAAATGGCTAATTTTGGGTGCTGCTCGTTTTTGAAAGGTTTTGACTTTACCATTCCACCACTTTTCAAAGATATTGATTTTTGGTTTTGGAAAGCTAGAATGACTAGTTTTATCAAAGCAACTGACTTTGATATGTGGAAAGTCTTTACAAACGTTTTTGACTTCACTCCAAGAAAGGATTGGACAGAAACAGATATGAAAATGTTTTCATTAAACATTAGAGCAATGAACATATTATACAGGTCTTTAACCGAAAAAGATTTTGAGAAAATCAAATGTTGCTCTAGTGCTAAAGATATTTGGGATTCTCTTGATTCTATTTATGCTTCTAACAAGTGTGTTGAAGTTGAAAGTGTTGACAGTTCATCTGAAACTATCAGTTGTGTATCCACATTTGATGAACAATTGGAAGTGAAGAATAAAGAAGGAGAAATCTTAGTACACTTCCATGATCTAGTCAATATAGAAGAACAGGAGAGTGAGGACTCCCAAGAAGAGCTCATTGTGCACGACAGTGATCAACAATTACTTGGAGCTCGAGATGCATATATGGTAAACCATTCCAATTCTTCTTGTATAGTTAAAAATGATTCTGAACATCTGCATAAAACTGTTCCGCAATCATTTACTAATTCTATTTTGAAAAACAAACATGTTTTCGAAAATCATGCTGGATGATCATGTGGGAAGAAAGAATATACAGATATGGGCCATTTGACATTGCATCCTCTAGACCAGCACAATTCTTGTAAAACTGTTTATAATAAGCATCATTCTATTGTTTGCAATTATTGTGGTAAATTTGGACATATTTCTCATACATGCTGTATTAGGAGAAATTATAATGTGAGAAATAAATTTGTTTGGGTTCCTAAAGGACAAGTAAGGTCCACTACTAACAGTCAAGGACCCAAGTATAAGTGGGTACCAAAATGTCCATCTAGTGCTCTATGTGTGCAGGATAATTTGAAATTCAGTGGACATAAAGGTATTAAGAGGATGAAGAAGAATCCAACTCATGAGCCTAAAAGGAGACTCACATCAAGCAAGATAACTCTCAGAGCATCCATTGCTGGAATTACGAATCAAATCGTAAGAAGCAATGGACACCTATAAGAAGAATACATTCTGCCTCAAGAAGAAACTACAATGAAGTACCATTCAACTATCTTGAGGAAAATAAGAAAGGAAGGATCTCTCGTGCACAAAGGAAAAGATTTTTGCTGTCTATGTCTTTTGAGAAAATTTTGCCCACACCCATAAGAAAACATATGAAGAACCAATGGGTAAGCAAAGGAAATACTCCAAGTACCTAAGGTAAAGGTATACAATGGTAAAACCTCATTTCCTATCATTTTAAACATTCATTGAGGTTTTAAACTTTGTATCCTTAGGAATGAGCATTGTAAACTATCTTTGAAATTGGGCTTTCACATCCTAATTTACTTGTCTAAGGAATTGCAGTGTTAACAATCTAGTTCTTTATGCATACATGATAATTTGAAAAGAGAACATCTTTTTATGCATAAAGTCATGTTTAATTCATTGTGCTCAATTATTCAGAATTGATTGTATTCTTAAGAGCATATGAATTTTGGTTCCTACAAGCTAATGATGATTGGATCCAAGTAAGGTTGGATACCAAGAAAGAAAAAGATTTATACATTTTTGTAGGATCAAGGAAAGCTTCTCAAGAATGCAACAACATAGAGAAATGATCAAGTCTTGAGAAAGCTAAACAAACTATGCTTGATGTTGATGGTGATGGTGAACATTGGAAAATGGAGTTATCTACATCAATCCATCTCAACCAAGCAAGCTTCTATGAGGACAAGAGGAATTACGGTGATATCTAATTCTTGCCTCTTACTATGATTATATGAAATTTGTTTTTGGTTTGTCTTTGGTTAAGTTAAAAGGATTTGAAACTTATTCAATTTCAATCAGAATTTTTCTGTCATTTCCAAACTCCAGTTTGTCTTTCCAAACTCCAGTTTGTCTTTCTAAACTCCATTTTGGGTCAACCATGTTTTGAAATGATCTTGCTCGAATTTGTGAAATCTTACTGTTTGATCTATATACTCCATATCACTAATATTCCTAACTCTATTTAATCAAATTGTTAGTGAGTTTCTTTTGATCAAACAAGTGAATTTGTGCATAACTTTTTGAGTTTATGATTTTGAAAATGCACAAATCTAAAATTTGCTTGGATTTCAATTCACACTGTTTTGTGAAAATGCAAACAAATGTTTTGAAAACAAATCCATACTTTGATTGCATTCAAATGATGTTTCAAAATTGGAAGTTAATATTGTATTTTGAATGTTGGATATGCTTCAAACTTGTCTAGTTGAGATTTCCTTATCATTCACATATTGATCTTTGATATTCAATGTGTTGCTTGAACTCCTTTGTTTAAATTCCCTAACTAGTTGGACCTCATGTCTAACAAGTTGTTCATCTATGAGTTTCAAGCTTATTTTCAAGAAAAGAACTCAATTTGTGAAACTGTTATTGGCCAAGTTATTCCAAGATTTATAAATGTTCATTAGTGCATTGAATGATAATGCATTAACCATTAAAGGAATAACTTACTAAGATAATATTCTGAACTCTAGTCATTTGGATTAATGAGTTTGTGCTTCATCATTCATGAACCCTAGTAATCATGTTGTTACTCAAATTCATAAACTTTGTCTTCATTCATTTTGAGTAACTATATTCAAATTCTTGCTTTGAATGTTCATATACTTTCAAGACTCTTTTCTAAAAAGAAAGTTTATCTCTTGTCATAGCAAAGTCATTGTGCTTATATATCTCTATTGTGTCAAGCATGTTTCGTTAATGCTTTACCTTCATGACTTTTGCTGTTGAGGAAAATGTTCAACATGTCTCTTAATCTTGAAGCATTCTAATTTATTCAACATGTTGACTTCCACCATGTTTAAAGTGAGCATTATTTTCAAGCATGTTTCAAAATGACTCTTTCATTCATCAAAATTTTGATTTCATAATTCATTATCATGATTTAAAAGAACATTCAAGATTTGAAACAATCTTCATATTTCATTATCATTCTTGAAAAATCTGATTTCATTCATGTACTATGATTTGATAAATGCTTATCATTATGGATAATATTTTCTAAGCTCATTGATCAAACTTACATGCATTCTCTCAATGACATATTTTCTACATAAAGTATATTTCCATATTGTCACTGAGACATAACTTTATTGATATCTACTGCAATTCTATAATATTTTGAATACTCTAAGTTATGCATTATGGCAGTGTGATTTATGCTTCATATCTAAGTTATGCAGTGTGCTTAATGTTTCATTTGATTTATGCTGCTAACTCTGATGCAAGTTCAGATTCTGTCTTTGTTTCAAACTCGTACTCTGAATCTAACTTTTACTCCCATTCTGGTTGTAATTGCAATTTCAAGTTTTAATCATATGCAATTGGATTTGATTCCTGTTTCTAATCTTTAAAAGAAAGTCATCAAGTGAACTGATATGAAGCAATCACTCGTTTCTATGCCTAAACAGAGTTAACTCAGGAGATTCAAGAATTTCAGTGTTTTGCAAAATGGTTTTGATCAAACTAATTTTCATTAAACTCCAAATGATCAAATCTTGCTTTCTGAAAATGGCTAAATTTTTATAGGTGTTGTATGCTCTTTGCTCAAGTTTCATATGATTTAATTGCATAAGAGCATAAGAATTCTTACCCTCAGTCATGCATTCATTAAGGGGGAGCTTCAAATTCACATGTGTTTTATATCTTAAAAGCTCATCTCCTTTATTTGAAGAAAACCCTTCTAAGCATTCTCATCTACATCTACTATGCTGTATTAGTTTTGATGATGAATTATATTTTCCCTTCATTATCTTAATTCAAAAATATCATATGGAAAGAGATATTTTCATATCATGCTTCACTAACAAATCTCTTTGGCAAAGAAAGTGTTCAATTTGTAGCAGAAGATTCTGTTATGTACTAGGACATTCCTCAACATACTAAAAGGAGAAACCATTACATTGAGGAAAGATATTTTGATGCTGAAGCTGTGATATGAAGTATAAGAAAACTTCTTGAAGCCAGCTGAGCCATGTTCTGCAGAAGAGCTGTATGAAGGAAAAGAGAAGGATGGAAATGATCTCATACAAGAACAAAGCAAGCAAATGGACTTCATTGATCATTCATCAATTTGTAAAATCAACATGAGCATTTCTAATCTCTATCTTTTATATTCATTAGAAACTTTGCACATGTTTGGTATTTATATGCTTTAATTGTGAAAGATGTTTTCGAAACCTCTCCAAACTCTTTCAAACTTGTTTTCATAAAAACATTATTGCATCATATTAAGAATGAAAACAATTTCAAATTGGGAGAGAAAATCAATTCTTTGATTCTGTCTAATTTAGTTATATACTTGTCTCTCTACAAGCATCTCTTCTTTAAACTCAACTTTTTGCTAATGACAAATAAGGGGGAGAGAATGACAAGAAAAATATGCTGGGTTTATTAGCTTTTCATATTCATACATAATTTTCTTAAAGTATTTGCCATCATCAAAAAGGGGGAGAATGTTGGTTTTGATTAGTTTTGATGATGTCTTATATAGATGTCATTCTAAAGAGCAAAAAGGTTGCATACTACATTTATCTTCTACTTTGACTAATTCTTTTATTTAATGTAGATGCAAAGTTTAATAATGAAAAATGATCAAGAAAGGAGACTAAAGAAAGAAGAACTTGAAGTCTCTATGATCAAACAGAAGTTGGAATGAATCTTCATCATATTTAAGCTACAATGGAGTATACTTTATTGATGGAGAATAATCAAGATTGAAGAAGGAAGCTCTTGCACAATATAATGGGAATATCATAAAGCAAGAAGTTATCAAATGATTTTGGGGGATAATCTAGAAGAAGAAAAGAAATTGAAGAAGGAAGAACTTGCAATGCAATAGAATATCTTTATTCAAGTTCTTATATTGATGCTAGAAGTCTCCAAGATCATATGGAAGCTGGAATGGATCAATTCAGAGTTAAAACAAGCAAAAAATCAGTTCCAGGATGAGCAAACTCGAGTTCAGATCTCCAAACTCGAGTTCGTAATGTCTTCAGCAACTCTGGCATCTCTGGACAAGCCAAACTCGAGTTTATAAGTACAAACTCGAGTTTACAGCGGTCTTCAAGACTTCAAGAACTCTGTTTCACGTTTCACTCGGACAAGGTCTGGTAATTCAATGATATCTCTCAAACCAGATATCGGATTGAGGTGAAACCAGTGGCATATGAAACTAGACTCCCAATGAGTCATTTTGATATAAAATTCAAGCCAAAAAGAGTTCATACGAAGGAGATATGAATTGTAGAAGTTGACAAGTAAAATTCACGCCACACAGAAAACCAAGCTTCAATGTTTTGAGTATATCTCACAAAGTACAAATCCGATTGAGCTGAAATCGGTGGCATTGGAAAGAAGACTCAAAGGTCTTTCCATCGAGATTTAAAACCAACTAAAACGGAGTTTAGAACAGAGAGATATTGCCCTCGAAAATCGACTATCTGTTCAGGATATTGCACAGTTTGCTATCAAAGAAGCAAACTCGAGTTTGGGAATCAAAACTCGAGTTTGTCGGGGACAGAGGCTAAAATCTGATTTTGGGAAAGACCTAAACTCGAGTCATTAAGTTGGAAACTCGAGTTTCCATCAGACAGAGAGCAACCAAGGGTAGAGGGACTCCAAAACTCGAGTTAGTCACTTAATGACTCGAGTTTGGGTTCAAATTCAAGATGTTCTTCGAATCTCAATCGTGACTTATTCCTGAGAAAGACCTAAACTCGAGTTTGTGTTTCAACACTCGAGTTTGCACTTAAGTGAACAGTTCCAAACTCCAGTTTATATTTGAAAACTCCAGTTTTGGACACTCAGTTTGAAAATCAGTTTTTCTGGATTTTGCGAAATCTTCGTAGATGATCTAGATACTTCATATCATCACTCATTATCATTCCTAACAATGTTTAATCAATTTATTAGTGAGTTTCAGATGATTAAATCTTGAGATAACATCAAAATTGATAGAAATCAAGATCTATCAAATGCATGAAGATGAACTTTGTTTCACACTTTCAGAAATGGGAAAGATGACAGATTTCAACGAGGAACTTGATCAAATGCTCATCTGTGATGTTCTCCAATACATTCAAACGTTCAGACGATGAAATAGAAGCCTCAACGGATTCATCATTCAAAGTTTCTATTATGACAGATTTGAATTTGCTTTAAAGTCAATTAAAGCAAGTCGATGACACTGAAAGAATCAAAAGCATTAAATCTCACGCGTCAAACAGAGGATCACCAAAATGATGAATTCCCTCATTTGGAAACAATTGCTACAACTTTTACTCAGAATGATTTGTTACTCAAATCAAATAAAGAACATTAAATGATCATCAATGCAGAGCAATAATCAGAAATTCAAGAAACATTATGACCCAATGGCTATATTCCCCATCCATGACCACAACAGCTAGAATTTCGAATGGAGACAATGCAGATTGGAGAAGCAACGATCATATGAAGATTTTCCGCTATATATAGAGTTGCATACAAGTCTTCAAACACAGAACAACAAGCAGAGAAACAAGCCTACCTCTTCAACATGCTATTACTCTAATCTGCTTATCATTTACTCTCTGATTTTCAATGTCTATATATCATAGAGAGTGAAATGTTTTGTATTGTACTTCAGTGTTTATCCATACACTTCTGAGAGAGAAGAATCATTGTAAACATCCTATCATTCTACCTTAGAGTTACTCAAGATTGGGTGATATTGAGTGGGAAACACATTGTGTTGATTACAGCTTGTAAGGGGAGTGAATCCTAGTAAGAGGATTACTTCGAGTACAGAGTGTGTAATCAAACAGGTGTATTGATTACAGTTTGTAAGGGGGAGTGAATCCTAGTGAGAGGATTACTTCGAGTACGAACGTGTAATCAAGTTGAAAGAAGATAGTGGATTGAAAATCTCAAGTGGAGCTTGAGGACTGGACGTAGGTCAAAGATTGGGCCGAACCAAGATAAATCACGCTTTTCATATTCTCTTCCCTTATCTCTTACATTCCAAAGATATATGTTTGAATGATTGCTTATCACTTTATAAATTATTATTGTCATTCAAACTAATTTCAATAAGTTGCATAAAGTTTTTAAAGTTCTAAGTTTTTAATCAAACACCCAATTCACCCCCTCTCTTGGGTGATAGCCAAGTCTTTCATTATTTAAAGTATATTGCTTAAGTAATATGGCCTGCATGACAAGTATTGTGCAGCTTAGTAACTGAATTGTGAAAATGCTATAACGTGATACATGAGTTTACTTTGTGGCTGTTTTTAAGTTTATTACATTGTGGTTGTGGTTATTGGTTTGATGTTATGAAATATTATTTGTAGAAACTCTTGTGGTATGCATATACTATCCTAGTTATAGATGTGGGACGGAATTGAGTAAGGTGATAACGGTTATACTATGCCTTACTACTCAATGCAAGAACTCTATGAATTGAAGGTTGGGTTCTTGTAGTGGCTTGTGACTTGTCCAAACAACATACATGGTGACAAATTGATGTGTCTTTGATGCAAGGGTGGAATTAAAGGAGAAGAAAATAGACAAACAAGTTCGATTGTAACTAGGTTTGTAGGATGCATTCATGAAATGTATTTTGTAACTTAATTTACTTGATATTAGAGACTCGATCATCATATTGACTTGATATTAGTGGTTAATTAAGATTATCCAAATTTTTTGTACATAACCGGTTATTATTATCAAACCATTTGTAAACTTATTGTTATCATTGCAATTTAAATTTGTTCAAATTATATTAACATGAAGATATATAAACAAGTGTAGGGGAGTGCACTAACAAATCTGTGGGCGTCCATTGACAAGTTCTTGTGCCTGCATTGACAAGTGCGGCAGCTCACAGTGACAACTATTTTGTATGTCCAATTAATATGTCCACATAATTAATATGAAATTATAATAACAAAGGAGATTAACTGATTTATGCTATATAAACAAGTGTTGGAGATTACACTAACAAATCTGTGGACATCCATTGACAAGTCTATGTATCTATATTGACAAATGAGGTAGATGACATTGACAACTGTTTTATGTGTCCAATTAAGATGTCCACGTCTTGAATATTAAGTTATAATAACAAAAATAGTTCATAAAACGGTTAAATACTATTTTTTCTATGGAAGTTTAGCCTAAAGAGCACTAGTCACTCAATTTTTTTGGGTCTCATTTTGGCCTCAAACGGTAACAAAATGGAACAAATATGCCCGGAAGTTTTCTTGAGGAGCAAATTTACATTGGAAGTTTTTATAAGAGCAATTTTGCCCCTGGAAGTTTACAAAGAAGAGCAACAATTCAATGGTTAAGATCAACGATGGGTAAAATTGCTATGTTTTTAAACTTTTGGGGCAAAAATGAGACCGAAAAAACTTCTGGGTGACCAGTGCTCCTTAGGCTAAACTTCCATGACGAAAATGGTATTTAACCCTTCATAAAATTGTTCATAACTTGATAGTACTTTGACCACATTATGAAAACATATATGAATTAATGTAACATCCCAACTTTTCTAAGCAGTATAATTTTTTTTTTCAAACAAACATCATTTGAAAACATCAGAGTAGAGCAACAAAGCGATTGAGTAACTGATTGTATATATAAAACGCCGTAAGTCTGGCTGGTTACAACAAATGTATGAAACCGCATGGTTCGAAGTAATATATAATAGCAAAAGGAAAGCTTCCGCCAGAACAATGAAAGGAAGTCTTCGCCGGGTCTTCTACTCTGCTACTTGCCTCTCTCCTCGGTCCTTGGTTCTCCCGACCTGCACGCTATATTAAGAGCCGAGATCCGCACCGGATCTCAGGTAACGGTTAACCTCATGTATACATACACACATATGGGTCACCAAACAACAACAAATAAACCACACCCAACCAATGCACATGTATCGCTCCCAGCATTATAAATGTATCGCTCCCAGCATTATAAATGTATCGCTCCCAGCCTTACAGATATATTGCTCCCAGCATGCACACAGTTATCTTCTAACATAATATGCATCCTAACAACACCCCACATATACACACCATACACACATCACATACATACCATATACAACATACTATATCCATCAGAGTTAGTGTTACAGTACGCGAACGTACATCCATTAATTGAACAGAATGGCCAGGTAAGTGTCTATCGTGGGGGCCTCACCGAGTTCACGGCGACTTAATGGCTTACCCACTTAGACTAGCCTTTCCTTTGGCACCAAACTGTTCTAACATATTTGTATTCAATAAACATACCATAACAATACACATAGCACATATATGCATACCATAAACATAAGAGTTAATGTTACAGTACGCGGACGTACCTTTGTTGACGATATTCTGGCACGTTTTATGGAAAACGGTCGTTTTGACAGAAAACAGCGAAATGTCCTGTCGGACAGCGTAATGACAGAAAATCAGAGTTGCTGATATCCTATAAGGGTAATATCACTTTTATTAGTGATTCGACATCATAACTGGCATTTTAGGTAAAAATTACCATTTTGCCCCTATACCCCTAATTGGCGGAATTTCGCCAGCACTTCGTTACTCTTACAAATTTTCTTCTTGAAATTTCGCCAGAACTTCGACGCAATTATGATTTTCGAAAATAAAGACTAAAATAACCCTCCCATATGATATCCAATCAT
Source organism: Acacia pycnantha (assembly GCA_025563575.1). NCBI lineage: Eukaryota > Viridiplantae > Streptophyta > Magnoliopsida > Fabales > Fabaceae > Acacia > Acacia pycnantha. The sequence goes on along the minus strand of JAMWYP010000021.1, from coordinate 4,212,199 downwards.
ACTTGAAAATTTAAAGGCTATTCTAGCATTACAACCCCTACTTTTGAAAGAACTACAAAAGCTTCAACTTTTTGGAGACTCGATCCCTACCATGTTTTTACCTCTTCAGGCATATTTTTCAATGCAATGAGGCCTAAAAACAAGAATAGGAATTTCATCCCCTACTTCCTAAATCTAACTAACAATTCTACCGACTACCGAACTAAAAACTAGAACTTAAAAGCTAAAGACCGAAAGACTTACCCGTTGAAGACTTTCTTCACAATTTTTCCAGAGCTTCTCTCTCTTCTTTCTCCCTCTAGGATTTCGGCCAAGAGCAAGAAGAATGGTGTGAAGAATTTGAAGAGAAGGCATGCCTATTTATAGAGATTTCAAGGGATACAAGTGGAATTTTTGAAGTTTACAACCATGGAAATTCAAACTTGAAATGGTGTAAAATCCTTGTCCATGGAGCATTGTTTGGCCGAAATTCATGGGTGATGTGGCTGCTTTGGAGTGGTCCAAAAAATGGTGACTTGGGTTGCTTTAAACCCGGTCTAATAGAATTTCCCCGATCGGTACCCGATTCGCGTGATTTCGGAGAAATCTCAAACTTCTAGACTTACAACTTTGAAGACATGTTCTCACTTACTAGAAATGTCCAAGTTAACCTAAATTTTTATTCCATATAGGGCTCCAACAGTCCAGTTGAAGTTTTCTCGAGAAACGTGTCCGAACGCGTCTGGTTTCAGAACGTATTTCTGGAATTACCAACTTCTTCGAAAAATTCACCGATTCCCAATATGTCCATGAAAATTCCCAATTCTTTTTCAAATGTCACAACATAACCTTTTCGTCCTCTTGGCTATCTCGGCCTTTTCTCGAATTTCCTATTTCGTCTTATTAGGAAAAAGCACAATCGGCTTTAATTAACTTCCGTAAGAGTCTAACGGAAGATAAAATCCCACTGATCAATATTCTACCCTGACTTTGGAAATCCCATTCCTAGATCTCTAGATAGGATCCCTTTCCTAATTTCTAAATTACTATTCATCATTTTTACTTTAATAAATTATAATATTAAATAATGGCAAGTTGCATAAAATCTTATACATAAATATTATTTAATTTCTTTTTCTTTCTTTCTTTTTTTTCCTTTTTTTTCTGCCCTCTTTTTTTTTTATTTCGTTTTTTTATTTATTATTTATTTATTATTAATTATTTAATTAATTAAATAATTTTTTTTACATAATTTTTTACAAAATTTTCCTATTGGTCTATTCTTGCATTTAGGCTTAAAAAAAAATACCTAAACTCATCTATTTTTCACCAAAATTTCCAATTAATTAGTAAATATATTTTTACTAATTTTAAAACAAAAACCACTAATTTTAGGGTTTTACATAATTACTTGTGAATTTCCTTTGCTTATGCTTAAGTAATTGGCCCAATATTACTTAATTACTTAATTATCACAAGTTGATAATTTTCTTACTTAGAACACCTCATTACCTTCATACTTTTGTATTGACATCTTTGTTTTCATGTCTCCTGCATTATCTTAGAAATTACAAGGGTATTATGGTCATTTCCTTACTTTTTGAGTATTCTTCTACAATTTCTCCAAGTTTGTAACTTAATAAATTACCTAAATTAGGGACAATATCCTTCCCTATTTCAAATAGATTTTTACTTGCTTCTTTTATAGCTTTCACAGGGTATTTATCACCCATAATGTATTTAGGGACCTATTTGCAAATTTTCTAATTTCAAGAGAAATTACCCTGACAACAAGGTAAACTCAATACAAGGTGTTTGAGACCTCATATTCACCTATTTTTAATAGTTATATTTCCCAATTTTGATATTTACCCTAAGTGTGATTTTTAGGGTATTACATTTCTCCCCCCGTTAAATAAAATTTCGTCCTCGAAATTTGTACTCTACCCACAAAACCTCGTACGAACTAAACTTCGTTCTACTCGGACTTTGGACTTCATGCGTCGGATCCTTACTTTGCCTGCCAGCCGCTCCTCTTGATAATCGAGAATTAGCTTTGGTTTGACCATAAAGATCCTGTCATATCATATATACCTTGATATATAGTGTCTCCCGTGGCTCATACACCGCGATCAACACCACAAATACCAAAATGTCTCCTTGGACTACACCATGGCAACACAAGATACTTTAAATGTTTCCATGGTTCCCACACACCATGATAACACAAAATACCTCCTACTCAATGACACGATCACGGTCGAATTACTAAGAAATGTAGAAAACGTTAAGGAGGTTTGGTAAAGCTATCTAAAATCCGACAGAGCCGTGTTCGATCCTGGGACTGTGGGTTAACGCATTCGAAATCAGAGTTCTCCGCATCTCCTGCATCTCGTTCTGTTCCGGTTGGTTCGGAAGTTGGTTGTGCTCGAGTTCAAGTATCGCTCTTACTTGAGGTTGTCTACCTCGTCCCCTACCTCGGCCTCTACCTTGGCCTCTACCTCGGCCTCTGGGAGCTCCGGCTCCTCTTACATTCGCCATGTCGCGTTCTTTTTCCTTTATTAAGGGAAACGTTAGATACAGGGAAGACATTCCGCATAACGCAGACTTTATCACACTAGTCTCTAGACTCTATCGCGCTTAGTATTTACACTGCTCCCAGCTTTTAGTACTCTAGCATTCACACTGCTCCCAGCCATTTTCTCACTCACCACAAACGAGCACACAACTGTCTCCTCTTGTTCAACATTTCGTTGGTTCGTTCTACGTAGAAATGGGCACGGAAATACGTATCGGAAGTTCTACATGAGTCAAATACTACATGTACTTATCTTGGTTGGTTTTGAAGTTTCATCCGGCGTGGCCCAGCTTCACGTATAAGCTCTATACTAGAATAGATTTACCGTCCAGTACAAACTGGAGATCATCAGAGTTATCAAAGGCTGATATCAGAGTTATCGGAGACTGATATCAGAGTGATCGGATACTGATATCAGGGTTATCAGAGTTAATGTACCGACAGAAAGTGGTACATCGATTCAGAATGGTATACCGGTTCAAACTGGTACACCGAAATGAGGTGGTACACCGACCTTGGGCTATATCAGTACTCATTTTCAAAACATGCTCAAAGTTTAAAAGGCATTTTGAACATAACTCCGTTAACCGAACAGAATGGCCAGGTAAGTGTCTACCATGGGGCCTCACCGACCTATACGGTGACTTATGGCACACCCACGTAGACTAGCCTTGCATTCGGCACCAAACTGTCCGTAATAACAGTTAAATTCATGCCAGGACTACTGCTCTGATACCAAAATGTAACATCCCAACTTTTCTAAGCAGTATAATTTTTTTTTTCAAACAAACATCATTTGAAAACATCAGAGTAGAGCAACAGAGCGATTGAGTAACTGATTGTATATATAAAACGTCGTAAGTCTGGCTGGTTACAACAGCGGTACAGAAACCGCATGGTTCAGAAGTAATATATAATAGCAAAAGGAAAGCTTCCGCCAGAACAATGAAAGGAAGTCTTCAGCCGGGTCTTCTACTCGGGCTGCTTGCCTCTCTCCTCGGTCCTTGGTTCTCCCGACCCAAGAGCTGAGATCCGCACCGGATCTCAGGTAACGGTTAACCTCATGTATACATACACACATATGGGTCACCAAACAACAACAAATAAACCATACCCAACCAATGCACATGTACCGCTCCCAGCATTACAGATGTATCGCTCCCAAAGATTATAAATGTATCGCTCCCAAAGATTATAAATGTATCACTCCCACCTTACGATATATATCGCTCCCAAAGATGCATACAGCTTATCTTCTAACATAATATGCATCCCAACAACACCCCACATATACACACCATACACACATCACATACATACCATATACAGCATACTATATCCATCAGAGTTAGTGTTACAGTACGCGAACGTACATCCATTAATTGAACAGAATGGCCAGGTAAGTGTCTATCATGGGGGCCTCACCGAGTTCACGGCGACTTAATGGCTTACCCAAATAGACTAGCCTTTCCTTTGGCACCAAACTGTTCTAACATATTTGTATTCAATAAACATACCATAACAATACACATAGCACATATATGCATACCATAAACATAAGAGTTAATGTTACAGTACGCGGACGTACCTTCGTTGACGATATTCTGGCACGTTTTATGGAAAACGGTCGTTTTGACAGAAACAATAAACGTCTGTCGGACAAACGTAATGACAAGAAATCAGAGTTTCTGATATCCTATAAGGGTAATATCACTTTTATTAGTGATTTGACATCATAACTGGCATTTTAGGTAAAAATTACCATTTTGCCCCTATACCCCTAATTGGCGGAATTTCGCCAGCACTTCGTTACTCTTACAAATTTTCTTCCCGAAATTTCGCCAGAACTTCGACGCAATTATGATTTTCAAAAATAAAGACTAAAATAACCCTCCCATATGATATCCAATCATACTTGAAAATTTAAAGGCTATTCTAGCATTACAACCCCTACTTTTGAAAGAACTACAAAAGCTTCAACTTTTCGGAGACTCGATCCCTACCATGTTTTTACCTCTTCAAACTAACAATTCTACCGACTACCGAACTAAAAACTAGAACTTAAAAGCTAAAGACCGAAAGACTTACCCGTTGAAGACTTTCTTCACAATTTTTCCAGAGCTTCTCTCTCTTCTTTCTCCCTCTAGGATTTCGACCAAGAGCAAGAAGAATGGTGTGAAGAATTTGAAGAGAAGGCATGCCTATTTATAGAGATTTCAAGGGATACAAGTGTAATTTTTGAAGTTGTTTACAACCATAGAAATTCAAACTTGAAATGGTGTAAAATCCTTGTCCATGGTGCATTGTTTGGCCGAAATTCATGGGTGATGTGGCTGCTTTGGAGTGGTGTAAAAAATGGTGACTTGGGTTGCTTTAAACCCGGTCTAATAGAATTTCTCCGATCGGTACCCGATTCGCGTGATTTCGGAGAAATCTCAAACTTCTGGACTTACAACTTTGAAGACATGTTCTCACTTACTAGAAATGTCCAAGTTAACCTAAATTTTGATTCCATATAGGGCTCCAACAGTCCAGTTGAAGTTTTCTTGAGAAACGTGTCCGAACGCGTCTGGTTTTAGAACGTATTTCTGGAATTACCAACTTCTTCAGAAAAATTCACTGATTCCCAATATGTCCATGAAAATTCCCAATTCTTTTTCAAATGTCACAACATAACCTTTTCGTCCTCTTGGCTATCTGGCCTTTTCTCAGAATTTCCCTATTTCATCTTATTAGGAAAAAGCACAATCGGCTTCAGAATTAACTTCCGTAAGAGTCTAACGGAAGATAAAATCCCACTGATCAATATTCTACCCTGACTTTGGAAATCCCATTCCTAGATCTCTAGATAGGATCCCTTTCCTAATTTCTAAATTACTATTCATCATTTTTACTTTAATAAATTATAATATTAAATAATGGCAAGTTGCATAAAATCTTATACATAAATATTATTTAATTTCTTTTTCTTTCTTTCTTTTTTTTTTTTCCTTTTTTTCTGCCCTCTTTTTTTTATTTCGTTTTTTTATTTATTATTTTATTATTATTAATTATTTAATTAATTAAATAATTTTTTTTACATAATTTTTTTACAAAATTTTCCTATTGGTCTATTCTTGCATTTAGGCTTAAAAAAAATACCTAAACTCATCTATTTTTCACCAAAATTTCCAATTAATTAGTAAATATATTTTTACTAATTTTAAAACAAAAACCACTAATTTTAGGGTTTTACATAATTACTTGTGAATTTCCTTTGCTTATGCTTAAGTAATTGGCCCAATATTACTTAATTACTTAATTATCACAAGTTGATAATTTTCTTACTTAGAACACCTCATTACCTTCATACTTTTGTATTGACATCTTTGTTTTCATGTCTCCTGCATTATCTTAGAAATTACAAGGGTATTATGGTCATTTCCTTACTTTTTGAGTATTCTTCTACAATTTCTCCAAGTTTGTAACTTAATAAATTACCTAAATTAGGGACAATATCCTTCCCTATTTCAAATAGATTTTTACTTGCTTCTTTTATAGCTTTCACAGGGTATTTATCACCCATAATGTATTTAGGGACCTATTTGTAAATTTTCTAATTTCAAGAGAAATTACCCTGACAATAAGGTAAACTCAATACAAGGTGTTTGAGACCTCATATTCACCTATTTTTAATAGGTATATTTCCCAATTTTGATATTTACCCTAAGTGTGATTTTTAGGGTATTACAATTAACAAGTGTAGTGGATTGCATTGACAAGCCCATGAGCGCCCACTGACAAGTTCGTGGGCTTGTTTTAACAAGTTCATGTCTATCTATTGATGAAAAAATTTATATTAGAATATAAATTTTCATAAATGACAGTTGGATATAATACAAGTTATCATTAACAACTCTCCTTTATGAAAAATTTGTATTCTGATGTAAATTTAGTCGTCAGTGGATGGATATCAACTTGTTAAAACAAACCCATGAACTTGTCAATGAAAGCCTATGGACTTGTTAGTGCATTCCCCTAAAATTTTTAATATATATTTATATTATGTGTGGACATATTTATATACTTTCTTTGTTATTGTAATTTATTATTAATTAGATGGACATATTATTTGGACAATGTCTCACCTGATATTATTTGGGCAAACATAAGAGTTGTCACTGTCAGTTGTATGTCTCACTTGTCAACGTAAGCTCATGGACTTGTTAATGACATCCCATAAACTTGTCAGTGGACACCTATAGAATTGTCAGTGCAATCCTTGACACTTGTTAAGTTATATTTAACTATGTTTACATAATGTGGTCGAAGTGTAATAAGGGTATGAAAATCTTCAAAATACACAATATATGTAGATTATATTACTACAAAAAAACTTCGTATTAGCCACGGAATTACCCACGGAATTCCGTGGGTAATTTCCGTGGGTAAAAATTAGGCACGAATTCCGTGGGTAACTGACAATTACCCACGGAATACGTGGGTAATTTCCGTGGGTAATTAAAATTACCCACGGAAAATTTCCGTGGCAAAAAATATTGTGGTAAAAAATAAGCCATGTCTTTTTTTGAGACGGAAATTTTCCGTGGGTAATTTTAATTACCCACGGATTCCGTGGGTAATTGTCAGTTACCCACAGAATCCGTGGGTAATTTGTACCCACGGAATCCGTGGGTAATTTGTACCCACGGAAAAAATTCCGTGGCTAATACGAAGTTTTTTTTGTAGTAATACTAGCTTTGTTATTATAATTTAATATGAATTAGGTGGATATATTATTAATTTGGACTTGTCAATGGACGCTCATGACCTTGTATCTAGATGCCCATGAACTTGTCAGTAGACACCTATGGACTTGTCAGTGCAATACTTAACCACTAATATCAAGTCAATACAATAAGTCCATATATTGATCATAAATTAAGTTCCAAAAAACATTTAATGAACATTCACGACTAATCCTAGTTACAACTGAACTTGTAAGCCTATTTGGTTCTCTTCTTCTAATTGATCCCTTGCACCAAAAACATAACTTTATCATCATGTATGTTTCTTGGATCAGTGATAAGCCACCACAAGAACCCAACCTTGAATTCATGGAGTTCTTCCATTGAGTAGTAAGACATGGCATACTTGTCATCACCTTGCTCAATTCTTTTCCACATCTGTAACCATGACAGTACATGCATCCCACAAAAGTTCCTGCAAATACCATGACCATGACAACAAACTAGTAACCAAATGAGGTAGCTCACAATGTAATAAATTTAATAAATTAAAAAGAGATTAATCTCCACGATGAACCCTGTGACTGCATATACATTTATTTACTAGGACTTCAATTTATTCAGGAAATTGAAATTCAGCACCCGTGGAATTATATACTCTCAATAGCTAAAGAAAACGTATCAAACTAGTTTTGAAACAAAAACTCTTCTTGCCCACAATCATTACAGAAGAATTTAATGACACATTACTTCGTATTGCCAATATGCATGGAGGCTGAAGATACCAGGAAATACCACATACTAAACGCTAAGGTCGGGAAGGCGTATTAAGCAAAGATGTCAGCAAGTTCACATTCATCATCATAAAATAGTATCACTTTTCAGCCTAAACTAACGTATCTATTTTCACTTTACATTCAGCAAGAGTCGTTGGAAAAAACAAGGGAGGAGTTGAGAGTAAATAGAATCGTGTGAAGAATAATGACAAAACTAACGTATCTATTCATCTACATGTAGAGAACTAGGCACCGCACTGTTTGGTTTTTGAAGACAAGTTAATTTTCCTAGAGATGGCTTTCTCAAGAAGAATGCAAATTGGAATTCAACAGAAAGAGCTCCTGGCGCAGGATAAGCATATCAGAGAATGGCAAAGTTATGGACACCGAAGAGAGGCCGAACACAACCTTTAGCCAAATCCCTTTTGCATATCCTCCTTTGTGGAAACGGTTCTAGAGAACAGCACGAAATTTCTAGTTTATGCTGGGATACTCCTACTCTGCATTTCTTTTGAAATAGAATTATCCACTACGGTTTCTGAGGACTAAGAGCACATGATTTAAGAGAGGAAAGAAGACAAGTTGAGGAAGAAATCATAAAAACAGAGAATAATGGAATAAACAATACGAGTACCTGAAAAAGAAGAAATTGGTGCCAGTGTTGTTAAAACGTTGTTCAAAAACGTAGAAACGTCAATTTCTGCGTTTTTGCACCAAAAAACATGTCAAAACGGTGGCTGGAACGTCTTTTGAGTTGAAACGACTGAAACGCCGCTTCAAATCGTTAAACTCGGTTGAAACGGCGTTTCAACCGAGTTACAAATTAGAAAAAAATTGAAGCCCCAATTAAAACGCAATCGGCAATTCTGAACCCTATCGGACCTTCGAGCAAAAAAAAAAAACCCTATCGGACCGAGATTTGGTTCTTCACTCTTCTCCTTCTTCGCATTGACCTTCTTCTCTCTTCATCCATCGTAGCTGGCGGCTGGGTGTTTCATTGCTCTGCCTCGACTTCGTCCGACCGTCGTATTTGCTCTGCCTCGACTTTCCTTTCCTCTTCTTCTCTGATTGCTGGAGCTGGACGGCGACGCTGCTGGTGCTTTAGTTCTTCTTCATCGACCGTAGGTGGCCGCTGGGTGCTGCCTTGCCGGGTATTTTTGCAGTCTTGCTGAGTTGCTTCTTCACTCCATAGTATGCTCTTTCCTTTCCATCATTTTTTTTCTTTCAGTTTCATTTTAGTATCTCGCTGTCCCAAAATATTAGGCAGTCACTGTGGTGTTAATTTGAACTCTGAAGCCCCTATTATGCTATTGGTGATGGACCTTGAGAACTGAGTCATCGATCTTCATGCCTTTGGATGTTATTTCCCCATAACAAAATACTTGCTGTTGAAATTTAGAGTCCAGAGTTGCTACCTGTAATGCTGTTTCATATTTTTTTTCTTGCTGAGTTGCTTCTTCACTCCAAATTGTGTGTTAATCTGGGTGCTTCTTTTGCTTCTTTCGAATGTGTACTCTGTGTATCTTATAGTGCTGACTGCTGAATATTGTGTTTTTGGCTAAAATTTGAAAGCCTTAAATTGAGATAATTTCTTTGAATTTTGATTAAATATAGTTTGAAATCACATGGCCTCATCAAGTGGAAATGATAGTAGTAGCACTCCGGCTTTTGCAACTGCAAGTGTAAGTAACACTACTGTTGGGGGAAGAGATTGGCCAGAAATGCTCCTGGAAATAGGTCAGATCCTGCATGGAAGCATGCAATTGAAGTTCCAGGAACAAAAAAGCTTAAATGCAAGTATTGTCCCAAAGTAATGTCTGTTGGAGTTTTTCGTGTAAAGCACCATTTGGCAGGAACATCTAAAGATGTTGAGTCATGTATATCGGTGCCTGAGGAAGTAAAAATAGAGATGTTGAATCTTCTTGTTGGAGCACAACAAGGAAAACCATCTCAAATACAAGAGGAAGCTGTTAGTGGTGCTACTGGCTCTGGCTCCAATATTTTTAAGAGAAGTAGATCATCCGCTCCTGAACCCTCAACACCATATTGAAGAAGAACTTGAGGGAGGAGACATGTCTTGACATTTGCACTGCTATCTATAACAATGTAATTCCTTTCAATTTTGTGAATAGCGATGATTTCAAAAAGATGTGTGAATCAATTGCTAAGCATGGACCAGGTTTCAAGCCACCATCTTATCATGAGTGTAGAGTAAAATACTTGAAGCAAAAATATGAGATGACAATGGCTGTTGTGGAAAAACATAAGGCTTTATGGAAGAAAACTGGATGCACAATAATGACTGATGGGTGGACTAATAAAAGAAGAAGAACAATCATCAATTTTTGTGTGCATAGCTCTATGGGAATTGTATTTCTAAAGTCCATTGATGCATCTCACATCACCAAAACAGCTGGTAAGATTTTTAAGATGATTGATGAAGTGGTGGTGGAGGTTGGTGAAGAAAACATTGTCCAAGTTGTGACGGACAATGCTGCAAATTATAAAGCTGCTGGGGCTTTGTTGATGGAGAGAAGAAAGAAAATATATTGGACACCTTGTGCTTCTCATTGTATTGATTTGATGTTGGAAGATTTAGAGAAGAAAATACCCGTTCATAAAGACACAATTTTCAAGGAAGAGGGTTGAGATTTGTTTGATAGGGGCTCTTCCTTTGATTGAAGTGCTTAGGTTGGTTGATTCAGATGATGCAGCAATGGGTTCCATTTATAAGGCAATGGATCGTGCTAAGGAGAAAATTGAAGAGGGTTTCAAAAAAAAAAAAAAATCTTCATTATAAGTTATCATTTAATTTATTTAATTCAGAGTTATAGACATTTTAACTCAAAATTAATTCAATTGTTATCTTTTCTTTTTTTAGTTATCAACCTATTTGGGATGTCATTGATGCAAGATGGGAGAAGCAACTCCATCAGCCTTTGCATGCTGCAGGCTATTATCTGAACCCAAAAAAACATTATTCTCCTACATTTAAAGTTGATTATGGAGTAAAGGTAGGATTATATGATTGTATAAAAAGGATGGTGGCAGATACATCTGTTGAAAGAAAACTTGATGAGCAACTTGAGGAATTCAAGCATCGTAGAGGCCTTTTTGGGACTACCTTTGCTATGGACGGAGTTGAAACCAAGAGTCCAACAGCATGGTGGGAATCTTATGGTGATGGTGTTCCAGAGCTCCAAAATTTCGCTATCCATGTGCTTAGCTTGACATGTAGTGTAATACCATAAAATCTGACTTATGATAAATATCATAAATTGGTAAATAATACCTATTGGAAATAGGTGAATATGTGGTCTCAAAACTAGTGTAATAATTACCTTATTTTCTAAGGAAATTTCTATTGAAATTAGGGTGAATAAAGAGCTAAAAATCCACAAACGCATTTGTGGGTCATAAAATGCCCTGAAAATATTATGATAAATCCTAAATGGCAATAAAATATTTGTTAAAAATTAGAGAGTATGTTGTCTCTAATTTAGGGAATTTTTGGGATTATTTTCCTTGGAAAATAAAGAGGAAAAATTTAATATTATTTTGGGGGACATGAGTTGTCCAATGATTTTTAATATTTTACATGGGACATAAATTACCAATGTCAGTAAAATAGTTGTGAGATAATAATTAATCTCAATTAAGAAAATTGTTAACAATTAGTAAGTGATTAGTTAAATAATTAATGGCAAATTGGTTAGACGTGAACAAAGGTGATGTTCAAAGATAATTACATAAACCCCTAAGTGGAGATTAATGACCAATAAGGGATTAAGATTAGCATAAGAATAATTGCTAACTAATTAAGTTTGATTAAGAAAAATATAAGATGAATTGTATATGATTCCTAAAACCTAATCAACCATAAGTAATCTTTGTTAAATGGAGGGAACCAATGAGAGAATTTCTTGGTAATTAATATAAGATATATTAGAGCATATTGGAGATTAAAATAACAAAACAAAAAGATGAATAAAGAGGGAGAGAGGGCTGCCGAATTGATTGAATGAAGGAGGAAGAATTAGATTATTAAACTTAGCTTAGAAGTTGTTGAAAAGTCAACAATAGGCAACAACCAATAAGAACACAAGAAGCAAGTGATATTTGTGCAATAAAGGAGCATATTCTTTAAGCATATTCCTTAGTCAAAACTTGTCCATACATTTCGAAAATCACATGTGTGGTTGGAGAGGAAATTGTGTTTAATTAATATCATGATATTGGTGCAAGTGGATGAGGAAAGATAAAGAGAAGGGAAAACAACATCTTTTTACCAAAAGATGCCATACAATTCGAAAAGAATAAAGAAGAAAGGAGAGGGAAAAGTTGAAGTAGCAAACTTGTTGATTAAGTTGTTGAAAAGTCAAAATCTACAATCAACCAATAGGAGCACTTTGAGCATAGGATATTTGAGGCAAGTGGAGGCAACATCTTTTGTCAAAAAGATGCTATGCCATGCGAAATTGTAAAGAGGGAAGAGAGAGAAAAAGATGTGTGTGTGTAGTGTGAACACAAATACAAGTGGATAGATAAAGTAGAAAGATATTTGTGGAAAAAGCAAATAGGATAAATGAGAACCAATAGAAATTAAATCCTAACTAAAAATCCTTGGATTAAGTAGAAAATAACTGGACATATTATGAATCAGTGAATTTTTATCCAGAAGTTGGTGGTACCGAAAGTAATTTCCGTAACCGACGGCGTCTGTCCGAAAATGTTCGGTAGGCAAGGAAATACCCTTAATGGGATCAAAAATTTAGTTAATCCAGATACTTTTAAAGAGGAAGTTTAGATCTTTAGGGCTATGCTAAGGAATTAGAACACCGATCGAGGGAATTTATCGAAACAAGCTCCATAAAGCAACACATGACCTCACCTTGGTGACATCATTTTTGGAGAGGATGATGAAGGGGGAGGTTGGCACACACAATGGATGGAGGAGGAAGAAGCTTGAAGCAAAAGCTAGTTTCCATGGCTAGGAATAAAAGGAGAAAAGTGCAAAATTACCCTTGACTTTGCCTATAAATAGCCACCACCTTCATTTGAGTTTTTCACACCAAATCCTCTTAAGGATTTTGAAATATTAGAGAGAGATTAGAGAGAGGAACTCTGGAGAAGTGAGAGCAAGAAGGAAGAAGAGGTTCTGCAAGGGTAAGTTCTTCGGTTCTTAGTTTTAGTTCGGTAGTTCTTAAAGTTTTAGAGTAGATGTTGTTTTGATATTTAATCTTCCAGTATATTTTAGATATCATGTTTTAGGGATAAATATGATATTTATTTTGGAAAATATGTTGGAGTAAGAGATATGTTGAAATTCTGGAAGATTAGAGTCAAAGTAGCGAAACTCTGGCGAAATTCCGCCGATTAGGGGGGTCAGGGGTAAAATGGTCATTTATGACTGATTACTAATAAATGCGATATTTTCCTTATAGGATATCTCTGATTACGTTCTGACCTACTGTCGTACCGTATTCCGACAGAAGTACCGTTTACCGTCAACGAAGGTACGTTCTCGTACTGTAACACTAACTCTGATGTTTATGGTATGCATGTATGTACTAAGTGTATTGTATGTGGTAGTTGATAGCTCTGCTATATGTTATGTACTGTTGATATGTTGGCGTTTGCTATGGGCGATACATATGCATGCTATGGGCGATACAACTGCATGCTAGGGGCGATATATCTGCATGCTAGGGGTGATACATTTGCATTGGTTGCATATACTGTTATTGATATGAATATCTGTAATACATATGTTGTATGTAAACATGAGGTTAACCGTTACCTGAGGTCCGGTGCGGATCTTAGCCCTTAACATAGCTTCAGGGTCGGGAGGACCGAGAACCGAGGAGAAAGACAAGCAGCACGCATAGGGACTCGGCTGAAGACTATCTTTTGTTGCCAAGGCATGGGTATTGCCAGGGAGACACTTCTGTTGTTATTTAAAAACTCTCGGTTATTGTACCGTTTCTGTAAATTAGCCAGACTTACGGCATTTTGAATATATGTATCAGTTACTCTTTTGCTCCGGTGCTCTACTCTGATGAAAAAAAAATTATACTGCTTTTGAAAATGGGATGTTACATGTAGTTCCTCTGGATGTGAGCGGAATTGGAGTGCTTTTGATATGGTATATTTTTAATATGAATTGCATTTCATTTCAAAAATGTGATATTAGTTTAGTATTAAATTATTTTCTTGTATTTGTTTAGGTCCACACAAAGAAAAGAAATCGTTTGAAACAGGAGACAATGAATAATGTTGTTTTTGTGATGGATAACTCAAGATTAGGCAACACAAATCATAAAGTGTCTCCTCAAATTGATTATAACTTTGATGACATTGAGTCGGATGACGATTGTGTTAGACCTGACTATCACCCAAGAGGGGGGGTGAATTGGGTGTCTGATAAAAACTTTGGAACTTTGAAAATCTTTTCGCAACTTACAGAAAGTAGTTTGTATGACAATAAGGATTTTTTAAAATAGAAAATAGTCATTCAAACATATATGCTGGAAATATAAGAGTTTAGGGAAGAGAATGTGCAAACTATGATTTATCCTGGTTCGGCCCAATCCTTGACCTACGTCCAATCCCCAAGCTCCACTTGAGATTTTTAATCCACTATTCTCTTGTTTAATCCGGGCACAAGAGAAGCCTTTACAAACCCACAAGTTTAGCCGGGCACTTGTGCAACCTTTTACAAACTCTTACGAAATACTCCCCCTTACTCACTGTAAGGATACTTTGTAATGAATGATTACAAATAATCTTCTCTCTCAGAAGTGGTAAAGATAAACACTGAAGCTCATTACACATAATCTCACTCTCTAATATAAACTATATGATCATTGAGATAATCAGAGAGTAGGTGCATGTGTATATCAAAGTATTGGCATTTTGAAGATTGTAAGCTTGCGTCTCTGTTTCTCACTGCTTCTTCCGTTTCTCTTTCTCTATTTATAGACAATTTGTTGGAAGTATTCGTCCGTTGCGTTTTGACCGTTGTGAATAGTAACCGTTGCATATTTGAATATCGGTCCGTTGGAGAAATAGCCGTTGTGAGTATTTGAACTTCTTGTTAGGCACAGATGCATTCGAATGAGATTAATCGACTGTTGCTTCATTAAATGCATTCGCCCGTTGAGCTGTTCTTCCAATTTGAAATATGACCATTGAGATTGTTTAAACATCCGCGCCTTCTGCTAAACCACGATCGAGTGTTGGCATGGTTGAGTCTCTTTACAGATTGTTATCCACGTGGTCTCTGTCGAAGAATGACTTAGAATATTGATAAAGGTACTTTTGCTAACATGGGTCATCTTGTATTGGGTTCATCGCTGTCGGCTCTGTTTCTCGGTGCTTCACACCTCAGCATAATTCAAATATCTGGCTAAACATCTGAAACTCAATCAAAGAAGTAGTTAAATATGATATAAATGAGTTTGAAGATGTTTAATAAGAATTGGATAGTGACCCATTGATTAAAAGAGACGATTCAACATTCGTGAAACAAGCTGTGAAAAACTGGAAGTGCATTCTCGAGAATTACTTCGACATTCTTGAGAATTAACAAAGAGAAAGAAAGAGTCCAGAGAGGAAATCCCGATGATTCTCGAGAATCATGTTGTAATTCTCGAGAATGATATGTTCTAAAGTTTCCGTAGATGGGCATTCTCGAGAATCATAAGCTCATACTTGAGAATCAACATTTTTTAGAAAGCATATGAAGTGATCAGACAAGGCATTCTCGAGAATCAGAAATCGATTCTCGAGAATCAATCTGATATGTGATGATTCTGCTGATACTTGAGATTTCAATGTTTCAGAACTAGTGTCAACTTCCAGAGGCTATATGTCTTCGAATTTAACTCCAAAATTAGCAAATTATATATCCCTAGAAAGATCTTGACGTCTTCATTCCAATGCAATAAGAATCAGCTCCAAACTCATTGTATTTCTTCTGTTATCATCAGATGAATGGATGTTATTCTTGACCAACGTTTTTTGCAACATCCTAAACTGACCATCAACTTCAAAACATCATATCTCCTTCAATGGATCTTCGTTTTCTGTGATATTGGTGTTTTTGAAAATTTATTTGAGTCTAGTTTAAAATGGCACTGGTTTCAGATCATTTGGATTTGTCTTTTGTGAGATACACTCAAAATACCGAAGCTTGGTCTACTGTGTGACGTTCCTTTCACTGTCATCTTCCAAAATTCATAGATCTCTCATGTGAACTCCTTTTGGCTTGAATATTATTTCAAAATGATGCATTGGAAGTATAGTTTCCAAAAAAATTGGTTTCACCTCAATCCGATCTCTGGTTTGAGAGATATCGTTGAATTACCAGAGGTCGCCCGTGCTGAACGTGAAATAGAGCTGAATAGAGTTGTTCATTCTCGAGAATTGAAGGGTCATTCTCGAGAATTACACTCATTCTCGAGAATTGAAGTGTCATTCTCGAGAATTGACCTTTGATTCTCGAGAATGACTGTTTCATACTCGAGAATTGACAGTATTTATGCAGAATTCATCCTGAAGCTCGTTTTTACTCATTTTAACTGCGAATTGAGTCATTCCAACTTCCATATCATCGAGGAGACTTCAAGAATCAATATAAAAGCTTGAATAATGATGTTCTCATTCCATTCATCAAGTTCTTCCTTCTTTCTTCTCTTCTCTTCATCATTCTCCATAATCTAACTTTTTGTTTCTTCTTTTCTCTTGATCATTCCCAAAATCAGTTGATCTTCTTCTAAATCATTCTTCATAATTTGAACTTCATATCAACATTACATCTACATTAAATATAAGAATTAGTCAAAGTAGAAGATAAATGTAGTATGAAAACTTTCTCCTCTTAATATTGATAAGCATATTTGTCATCATCAAAACTAAGCATAACTAATTATAACAGATTGGATTGTGGAACCAACATGTGAAGATGTTTCGGAAGATGTTGGATTTGGAGAAGATCAAGATCCCCATGGCTTGGATGATCATGATCTGAATGAATTGAATGATTTGGATATTCCCGAATTTCTTAGTGGGGGAGGGGATGAAGAAGATGAGATTGACTTTGACTCCGATGACTTAAATTAGAGATGTTGATCTCTTTTATCATTTTATTGCCTTGTTGACTTGTTGTTTTGATCTTATTTATTATGTATTATGATGACTTAAATTTGTTGATCTCCTTGAGTGCTTGGACTTTGGACTTAAATTTGTGATGACTTTAATGCATTTGTGTGTTTTGATTTTATATATGTTGGGTTTTATTTTCTTTGTGGTACGTAGTAAACTCTTACGTTTTGTTTACGTTTTACGATTTTATGTTTTTGCTCACCCTAACTGTTTCTACGTAGACTCTACGTTTTAACAACATTGATTGGTATTGTTATTACCAGTGGTGAACTCTTTAGCTCAGTGACTGGCCCCATGCCCATGATGGTTTAATACGGGTTATGAGATCAATAGGAAAATGTCTGATTCAAACATTAAAAAAGAGAAAAGAAAAGAAAAGGAAATGCATGGACACAGTCAAACCCAGATGATTGGATCAACTTTAGAATACAGTGAAAATCCATTGATTACACCCCAGGCAGTTGAAACTTCGTAAAGGACCCACCATCGAACAAACAACGACGATACTGTTTGTTTTATTGAAATCTTAACAAAACGCTTCCATTCGAACAAAATACATTTTGTTATGTTAGGTGACTGTAACGTTTGCTTGCTGGCACGAACAATGAACATCGACGGTGTAAAACCCCAAATTCCATACCACTTATTGTTTAAGAAAACATAGTTTTAGAAAAAAAAAACAACAGAGTTTGAGGTGCTACATCAGAGTAATGCGGAACGTAGAGCATGCACCAACATTTGGACAATGAGTAACTGATATAAAATGCTCCGACATATGATGATGCCTGACATATGATGGTTACATTAAATAACCCGAAGGTATATTCATGTGATACATTAGTACAGAGTTTTGTATAATTACAAATCTTTATGGTAACTATACAATCTTCAACCAAGCCGTAGCTAGACTTGGGGCAATGAACCTAACTCAGTTAATCAAACAATTTGGCCAGGTAGGTGCCTATCATGGGAGTCTCACCGAGTACACAGTGACTTATTGACTGATCCACGTAGACTAGCCCTGCCTTCGGTACCAAACTGTTTGAGGTAACTTCATTAGATCCATGCCAGAAAGTAGGCTCTATTAAACTTCTTCCGGCTCTTGTCTCAACCGGTGCCTCTTCACGGCTCCGTTCTTTGGTGCTTTTTCACGGCTCCGTCTATAGGTGCCTTCTTCAATCCTGGTTCCTTTCCTGAACCTTAGACAGATCTGAAGTCCAATACCCATTGGACCTCAGGTAACAGTTAACCTCATATGAAAAGTATAACAATATATGTATCACATATGTTCATTTACATTACAGCATTGAACCAATACATAGTACACAACAGATGTAAGGTTACAACAATACATAAGCACACGGCAGATATAATGTTAACACAACAATACATATCACATGTAATGTTATCCATGTTTGCACTAACCAGTGCCACGACAGCTCCTCGTGTCCTCAGCGCTAGGAAAACAATCTTACGGCATTATCAAGACTATAACCCGTATAAAGTTGAATGTACAAACAGTGACCTAAGACCGAGTCTTAGCCACGGTGCATGACCCAATACATAGTCCTGTCCATGACTCTATGAAACCATCTATCACATATAAGCATACAAGACATATCATAGTTAAAGTTACTAGTACGTGAACGTACCTTTCACCGTGTAATTACCAAGACGTCCGTCCTTTGAATCCGACTCCGGACTTGATCCCAGATATCCTATACATTATCGTCGGATGATTTCCTTTTCCATTATATGATATTGTAATAAATATCATATTGCTTAGAATAATATCCTAAAGGGTTACTTCCATCTCTTTTTACCTTTTTACCCTTAGTGGATTTATTATCCCACTTTTACCCTTACATTTTATTAAAAACGAAATACTGGATTTTGATTTTCTGGGCAGATTTTTCAGCAACTTTGAAAAATCATACTTAATTCTACAAAACTCCTTTTTGAGTGATTCAAAATTCCTCATGACCCTTGATATGTCTATTTTCAAGGAAAAATATTCCCAGAACCTAGAACGTCAAGAATCATTCACAGTTTAATTGTTTCTCAGCGCTGCCCATATTTTTCCCAGAAAAATAGCTTAACTTTAACAAAGTTTATCTCCTTATGTAGAACTCCAAATGATACATATTTTATATATTTGGAAATACCTAAACGTCTAATTTATTCATGTAAAATATCATGATTTTTGAAGATCTTTGATACATAAAATAATAGCCCAAACATGGCTGACTCCAGAAAACTCCCAACCGTAAATTTTGCCAGAATTTCGCTACTTTGATCTTCAACTTCCAAGAATTTTGCTCCACCATATTTTACATAAAATTTTCAAAATAAACTCATTTTTAACCATAAAAGCATGAAAACAAAACTACTTTGGAAGATTCAAGATCAAATCACAATTTTACTATAAACCTAAAGACTAAAACTCAAGAACTCACCTCTTGAAGATCAACTCCTTCTTCCTTCTTGCTCCAAGATCTTCATCCTTCTCTTAAACTCACCAATTTGGTTTGAGTTTGGTGTGAATAATGAAGAGAGCAAGCCCTCCTATTTATAGGAAAAGTTCATGGCCTTGTTCAATGACCATTATACCCTTTACTTCATCAAGAAGTCTTCTCATCTTCACTTCTTCACCCTCCAATCCGTCCTCCCTCTCCCCTTCTCTTTCCTTAATCTTCTTCCAACTTCAATTAAAACCTTATCCCATTGTAAATTATCCTCTTCCATTGCCATCAATGCCTTATCCTCTTCCATTTGAGTGTGCCTCCATTTATGACAATTTATTATCTTATCTTCTTCCACACATATAATAAGATTACAAAATCTCCCTTTATTATCCCATGTGATTGTTATTAAAATATATTAAACTCATTCTCCTTCTCCAAGCTAGCAAAACCGTCCCCCTCTCCCCCTCTCCTATCCTCTTTTATTTTTCAAAATATTATCCTCTTCCATGCATTAATTTCTTATCCTATCTCTTCCAATTTGTCACCCTTAATTAATGCTCCCATGTGTTAATTATCATGTGTTCAATTAAGCAATTAATATATTTATTCATTCTTCTTTATGAAATCCGTCCCCTCTTCTCTTTGGCCCATAGAATGTGTTTTCTAATAATCAATATGCTAAGCCTCCTATTGGTTCATCCCTTTTCACAAGAATTTAGCTTAGTTTAATTAATTGGGACCATTGGATTTGCAAGACATGTGTCACATCTCAACCATTGATCTTAGTTGCAATTGTTGACTTTTCAAAGCTTGATTAAAGTTTAATTAACATCTTAATCAAGTGCTTCTATGTCCCTTGATTATAAGTGCCATTGTCTAATTGTCTTGCTACTTAATCAAGGCCATTAATACTTAATTATTCAAGCTTTAATTCTTCATCTTTGGCCCTTAATTATTTTGAAATAATTAGCCCTTCCTTGGTGATCCTAATTTGCCTCTAATCATCTTGAATGATTATGCAACTAATCTCAATTAGTGCAAGCTAAATTGTTCATCTATTGTTGCTAATTTCCATTAATTTGTTTAAGTGTTTACATAACACTTTCTTTCTCTTTATGGTTTATATAAGAACCATGATTTATGTAACATCCCGTTTTCCAAAAGCAGTATAAATTTTTTTTTCATCAGAGTAGAGCATCGGAGTAAGAGTGTAACTGATATATTGATATAAAATGCCCACTGGCTATTTACAGAAACGGTTCAACAACCGAGAGTTTTCAAAAAGTAAAGGGCAATAACGGAAAGCTTCCGCCGGAACATCAAAAGGGAAGTCTTCAGCCGGATCTTCTATGCGGACTGCTTGCCTCTATCCTCGGTCCTTGGTCCTCCCGACCCTGATGCTATATCAAGAGCTGAGATCCGCACCGGATCTCAGGTAACGGTTAACCTCATATTTACGTACACAACATATGCCTTTCAGATAATCATACAGCAAACAAACATATCCCAACAGCACATAACCCCTCTGGAAAATGTGTCACACCTAGCTATCGTGTCACACCTAGCAGTCGTTTCACACCGAGCAATCGTTTCACACCTAGCATTTCACACCTAGCAAACGTATCCCAATACCCGCAAGCATAACAACAGTACATAAACAAATCACAGAGCTATCAGCTACTTCATGAAAGCATACCATACACATAGCACATATACGCATACATTAAACATCATATTAGTGTTACAGTACGCGAACGTACCTTCGTTGATGTTATTCTAGCACGTTTTACGAAAAACAACGAAACGTCCAACAGCGGCACGTTGGACAGCGTAACGGCAGCAAATCAGGATTTCTGACGTCCTATAAGAGTAATATCACTTTTATTAGTGATTTGATACTATATCTGGCATTTTAGGTAAAAATTACCATTTTGCCCTTCTACCCCTAATTGGCGGAATTTCGCCAGCACTTCGCTACTTAAATCTCCAACTTTTCAGGAACTCGATCTCTACCAAGTTTTTACCTCGTCAGGCATTTTTCAATGCAATGAGGCCTAAAAACAATAGTAGGAATCTCACTCCCTACTTACTAAATCTATCTAATAATTCTACTAACTACCGAACTAAAGAGCTAAAGACCGAAGGACTTACCCGTTGAAGACTTCAGCAAAATTTTTCCAGAGCTTCTCTCTCTTCTCTCTCCCTCTAGATTCGGCCAAGCAAGGAGGAAATGGTGTGAATTGTGAAGGGAATGGCTTGCCTATTTATAGGAAATTTTGGGGACATAATGGGTATTATTCAATTTGTTGTTAACCATGTAAAATCAAGGCTAAATGGTGTTAAATTCTTGACCATGGAAGGCTCCAAAACGTGCTGCCCCCCTCCAAGCCAAAGATGAGCCAATCAAAAGATGACACCTAGCCCATTCCAGAAGCTTTCTGGGTTACTTTCCCCGATCGGTACCCGATTCGCGTGATTTCGGAGAAAACTCAAACTTCTGGATTCATAACTTTGAAGATCTTCTCTTCCTCATCAATAATATCTAATTTAACTTAGATTTCAGTCCCTTACAGGGTTCCAACAGTCCAGTTGAAGTTTTCTCGAAAAACGTGTCCGAACGCACCCGGTTACAGAACGCATTTCTGGAATCATCATCTACTGGACAAAAATTCACTGATTCCAAATATGTCCAGATAATTTCAAACTCATTTCTAGATGTTGAGTTAGAATTTATTTTCTTCAGATCCAAAAATGTGCCTATCTACATTTTTCCCTATTTCGTCTTATTAGGAAAATGCACAATCGGCTTCAGAATTTACTTCCGGAAAAACCTAATGGAAGATAAAATTCCACTGATCATTATTTTACCTTGACTTTGGAAATCTCATTCCTAGATCTCTAGATAGGATCCGTTTCCTAATTATTAAATTACTATTCACTTTAATTAATTATATTATATAATAATATAACTTATGAACTAAGTTTCCTTCATTTTTTTTTTCTTTTTCCATGGGAAATTCGGCTGCCCCTTTTTATTTTACAATAAATATTTATTTTTTACTTAATTTAATTATTTAATTATTTACTTAATTCAATTTTATTTAAAAATTTCACAAAATTCTCTTATTGGTCCATTCTTGTATTTAGGCTCAAAAATACCTAAACTCACTTATTTTTCACAAAATTTCCAATTAATTAGTAAATATATTTTTACTAATTTTAAACCATTTTTCACTAATTTTTGAGCTTTACATAATTATTTCATAATTTCCTTTGCTTAAGCTTAAGTAATTAGCCAATAATTACCTAATTACTTTCTTATCAATAGTTGATAATTTTCTTAATTAGAATGCCTCATTACCTCATAACTTTTACACTGACACATTTGTTTCCATGTGTTATGCCTTATCTTAGAAATTACAAGGGTATTATGGTCATTTCCTTACTTTTTGAGTATTCTTCTACAATTTCTCCAAGTTTGTAACTTAATAAATTACCTAAATTAGGGACAATATCCTTCCCTATTTCAAATAGATTTTTACTTGCTTATTTTATAGCTTTCACAGGGTATTTATAACCCATAATGTGTTTAAGGACCTATTTGCAAATCTTCAAACGTCTTAGGGACCTAATTGCAAATTATCCTTTTTCAAGGGAAATTACCCTAACAACATGGTAAACTCAATACAAGGTGTTTGAGACCTCATATTCACCTATCTTCAATAGGTACATTTCCCAATTTTTGATATTTTACCCTAAGTGTGATTTTTAGGGTATTACAATTTAATATGATAATTATATCATATTTTATAATCCTTAAATGTGGTCTTTAAATTTATCCTTTGGTTTATTTAATTCCAAGGAAAAATTGCCTAAAATTATAATTAACAAACCACAAAATTTTGAGACACATATTCACCCTTATTTTAATATGTGTTATTTATCAAAATATAATATTCATGATAAATAGGAATTTTAGGGTATTACAGACGGCCAGGAGATCAGCTTGGGTGGGGCGATGAAAACGGTGGTGAGATAGAAGGAAGAGCTGGGGGTTTGATTTTGTGCCTGTTTTCTTTGTTTTAGCAAGGGTGACAATTGTATTATATTACTGAAATGTCTCATAGGCCTTATCTATAAATTAAAGATTTTAAGGAAACTTTAATTGTATTTTCTCTAATTTGAGACCTGAGTACAGTTTTTCCAAAAAAAAAAACTAGTTGTCTATCAAACATGTGTTTCAATATCTCTATTTTATTGGGTTATGTTCAATTCATTCATGAATAATTTTTTTAACTTGTGAATTAATACACTTATTATTTAACTATTACACTTTCCATGGTTATATATGAATATTTTGTATTTAATAAATAATTTTTTTTCCAACCATAGGACCAGTTTCATATGTCTAATGTGCAACTGTATTGAATTTAAATACCATGATAAAAAATATGAATGAACCACTAAAGGTTGGGTCCAGTAGAAAATGTTAGCATTTCTCAACACGGAAAAGAATCCTTATTGGGAGAGTCCTCAAATTTAGTGCTCGACAGTACTTTGGACAACAATGCCTAACAAAAACAATAATAACCCAAAAATCTATAACAAGTGAGAAAAATACACGTATTGTTATTTCCTATACTAGAGTTTGTCATTGCGTGATCCTCAATTGTTATTAGACTTTTGGGTGAATAAATTCCTTCCCTCAGACCTTATGGTGATTCCCCTAAAAAAAGAAAAAGAAAAAAAAAAACGAACCTTGCAATCGTTGTTGTTATTATCATAAACCATAATTAATATTCTTTCAAAATAAAAAATATTTAATATTTTATTGTATATTTTGTTTTGTGAAGTAATATTATGTAAAATTTCATTCTTAATATATATGTGTGTCTGTAGATATGTGTGTATATGTGTATGTGTATGCGGATAGTCGCTTAAAGATGGGTTTTGTTCTTCAAAACCATGATAGTCCTTTTAGAATTAAGTATGAAAATTTTCTTTCATGGTTAACTTGTTTTGTTAAATAAGATGTTTTTTTATAACCATTGTAGTGTTTGATAATGTTTAGTTAAATTCATGGGAAAGTTCTAGAAATATACAATTAAAATGGGAAAAGACAAATTGGTACTGTGAATTTATCAAATCTGATCCCAAGTCAGAACTAAAGTAGGAATCTGAGATTTCCAATTTAGACTAAATGACCAAAATGCCTTGAATCGAGGGAGCAAATTCCAGGGGTCAATAACTACATCAATCAATCAAATCAAATATATATCAATAAACCTTGTGTCTCACAACTAATTGGTACACAGTGTCATCCCACGTGACAAAATCTGATCATCTTATTGGGTCAGTCATGCTCCAAACCACTTTCCGGCCAAATCGTTATTAATTAGTGCTCTTACGTGGATCTCCTTTTCGATGGAAAAACAAATCGGATGGTTTACCTATTGGCCAATTAACTGACGTGGTTTATAACTGAAGTTAAACAGTTTTTTTGAAGTCATCATGAATATAAAGTCAAATGCGGAAGAGATATTATTGGGCCAAACATTCAAACGAATCTCATACAATTTATTGCCATTGGTCAAATGAAAGGTAGATGAAGAGCATTTAATAACATTGTTTAACTTCCCAGGATTGCAACCTTTTCCCCATGTAAGCATTTAATCTTAGGCATGGAGTCAATATCTGCCCCAACGTCATTGGGCAGTTTGAATTTCCATCTGTATTGCCCTCAACACATACAAACCCTAATTCTCATAAATTTGTACTACCTTCGTCCCTAATTATAGGAGCAATTTAACCGATTTTGGGAGAATTAAGGAGAGGAGTTAAATTAGTTAATTTTACTCATTTTCCTAAAATGTCCTTATATAAATTTAAAATGACACAAGTTACCCTAATTATAAGTGTTTCTAATTTACCTTACGTTAGATATCCATGACATATTAGTTTATATATGTATATTAGTTGCTTTTTATATAGCCATGTGTATATATATGTGTGTGTATATATATGTATACATATAGATCTATCTACATACATAGACACACACACACATACACACATACATACACACACACACACATATATATATGTTTATATATGTGTGTGTGTTCATACATATATATCTACACATATATATATTGACACACATAAACACAAATATACATATATATGTAAACACACATATATATAATGCTCCTAATAATAAGTATAAATAAACACATATATATAATGCTCCTAATAATAAGTATAAATAGGGGTATTATAGGAAAAAATTGACAAAAGTTAAAACTTGCTCTTAAAACTAGGACCAAAACCAACTCCAAAATTTGCTCCTATAATTAGGGACGGAGGGAGTATTATATAAAGGCGCATTGCATAGTGAATTTTCATTGTTCGGAAAAGCTGCCTTCCATACCCTGATTCTATCATCAACAGTAAATGCATATATCTTTGCAACGACGATTTGGCAGATTTCGAGGGCCTGAGATTGCTGCATCTCATGATGGCGGAGGCTTTGTACCAGTTCCAGATGTAGTGAGGCATGTAACTGCTGTTTACGAACTTACTGTACTAATGTTGTTGATGAAGGAGAGACTTTGTGTACCAGTTCAACTTTGAAATCATGAACAAATGGTTTGTACTAACCTTAAACTTTGTAAATACTCCTGTTTTGTTACTGTAAATATTAACCATCGTCATATTTTTTGTAGTGGGAACTCATTCAGTTGTTGCTTTAGGGTACTCCCGCCTTCTGGGCTTCAATTAGCTATGCTAAAGTTTTAGATAAGGACGTTGTGATGTTATTTCTTAAGATGACAATGACCGGTTAGTGTTTTTCTATATATATTATATTACTTAGATATTTTTTTCTTCTGATTTATTGAGTAGCTAAAGTGTTTCTCTTAACATTGTAGATGCGGAAATAATGTTTGTCAGCCACTGTGCCATCTCTGAAGCAATTTTCAATTACAGCCACCATGCTGCCGTTGATTTCTGTCTGAAACTGAATCATTTGTCTGCTACTCATATTACTGATGAGAATGACTCGTGCCATGTGTTCCAAGTTTCGCCTTGAGGCGTTCAATCTTCTTCTTCTTCTTTTTTTTTTTTTTTTTTTTTAACTTTCAGCATTTAGGATTTTTCAACTTCATTTATGTTACCGAGAACTTTTTTTTTTCCATATGCTTCATGTTTGTAATGACTTTCCTGGAGATGTTATAAGTTTTATGATCAATTATGTTGTTACATTTATTTATTATTATGTGTCTAATTCATGGTTACTCATGTTCGCCGAATAATTGCGGTTTTTTTTTTTTTTTTCCTTTCAAGATACTTTTCCGTTGTTTAATTTGTATCTCTTTTCTCGGTCATAAATGTAACATAATAAATTCTTGACAGTATACTTATGATAAATCGATAGTTGTAGAATCGTTTTATACCATGTGTATTTTAAAAATAATTTGATTCCTTCCTATCCTACATGCTTATATTTTGATCCATGGGCATGAAACTTCAAATAATACAATTTGAGGTTGTTACAAAATATTGACGTCAAACATTTAGATTTTATACAATTATAACATGTATCTACTATTTTCATGCTGATAATACAATGATTGCTTTTCTAACATATTATTCATATTTCAAAACGGATTATTGTTGTAAACATTACTCTGTTAACGAATGAAGTTCATTCATGTCGTTTCATATATCATATTCGTTTTCCAATTTTCACACATAACATTTTTCAACCAATGTACAAAAAAAAAGGTCATTTCTGCCAACATTTTTTAATTCCATGGAATGCTAGATATATGTTCGTTTTAAATTTTTTCATATATATTCGGCACTGGATGAGGAAAATAAGCTAGGATATCAGTTTATAAATAACAGCAATGAGTAGATATGAACAAACAGTAAAGAATCTGGGCCATTACCCAAACATGTTTTGTTATACAAATTGTTCCACTAATAAAGTTTCATAACGTTTGTGAAGTATTATCATGGGTCCCCACAAAAAAATGATAAGCTAATTAACTTTATCAGTCTTCAATATTTTGAGGTAATTCCACATGTACATAGAAATTATAGCTGGCCCCAGGTTCAACTCCAATAAGTCAAATGAACTATATCATGGAAGTAATTATCCATTAAATAGGATGTAGTCTAGAGTTATGGGTAGATCAAGCATATTTATGGAATAACCTATTCTTTCTTTCTTTTGCAGGATATAAAAAGTTGTTCACATCGAAACACCCATATTCCATGTCTATTTAGTCCTACACTTTTTTTTTTTTTTTTATAAAACTAAAATATGAAATTTATCTTCCGTTTAGGTTTTTAGGTACCTGTTACAAAGTAATTATTTCAATTCCAACTTCCCAGGAGTATTATCATATAAATATATCTTTAAATAAGGCATAAACTCACGAGTGTGGTTTAAAAAGCGGCGTGGAAGTATTGTTGAGAACCCATTAAAGCATTACTACTGAAGACAAGTAGCGCAGTTGTCACATAGTGTGGAGAAAGCAAAGTGGGCAAGTTGAGAGGGTATTGAACGACATCGGTTATCTCATATTCATGTTAGTGAACAACGTCCTGATAACCCTAATATAATGAACCCTTTTTCTTTATTTTGCTGAGTAGATCACTTGCGCCTTGAATTCTAATTAGTATATCTGTTTAACGACATTTTCACTCTTTTATATTCATGTTTCGTACTCATTCGTATTTCCAATCATAGCAATGTTTACATATTGAACATTTGAGTTACATGCACTTATTTAAGTTAATGAGTGCCACTTTGGTCCTATTTATAACTCCTTTTTAAGTAAATCACACATACTAAAGAGAGGTAGTTAGTTCAATGATTATGGGGTAATTTTTCAACTTTGCCCTCATTTATGAATGAACATCTTTCAACTCTTCTTTTTTTCCTCTCTCTCTCTCTATTTTCTTTGGTACAAATAATATGAGCAAAATTGTCACACAAAAAAAAAACAAAAAACAAAAAATGGCATAGAAAAGTTAGCAGCTCAATGCGGCCGGTTTTATTCCCAAAAAAAATTACAATTTGTTTTGTTATAAACAAAAAAATAATTATATTTGATTGTTTTTGAGTTCTTTTGACCTTGAATTTGACTGTTTCATCCCAACAAAAATTAGCGAATAATTGTAGTACTGCAATAAATATAGATAAATGTAGTTTATAGAAAACTATTTCAAAACCTTTTATTATATTAATATCATGAAGATAGTCTTCCTTATCACCATAATATCATGTTTATAATGTAATGAAATAGTTAAATAATAACAATGTAGTATATGTTTTTCATTTTATCTAATTTACAGTTTTAATATATCTGTACAACGCACGAAACGAAAGTCTCGAAGATATCTCTAACATCCTGATCTTTAACCAATACTACACTAAGCCAATACTCTTTCAATTGCATATTCTTCCTCACACATATATATTATGTTTAACAATAACATACTCTCTCTGTGTCATTTGATGAATAAGACTTTTTTTTCCTGATGTGAACTGTAACATCCCAATTTTTAAAGCGGAAATTTTTCTTTTTTCAATCAGAGTAGAGCAATGGAGCGAAAGAGTAACTGATTCATATCAAAATGTCAACCATAGTGTAACATTGTAACGATTACAGTTATCCTAGAGTTTGAAAGTAACTACAGAAAACAGTAAAGGTTCTCCGGCATAACAGCAGCATCTTATCAGATAATTGTGACACAGACAGAACATAAGCATGGAGCAATATGTAAGGTCCTACACAATAACAGTGTGACACAGACAGGACATAAGCATAAAGCAGTATGTAAAGTCCTACACAACAATAGCCTGCACATTATCCTGTGCCACGATCACGTGTCCTCAGCGCTAGGAAAACTCAAACCGGTATTATCATGTCTATAACCCGTACGAGGCTGTATGTATAACGACGACCCTGGACAGAGCCTCGGTATATGAACGTATCTATGACATATATGTATATGAGAAACATAGGATTAGTGTTACAGTACGCGTCCGTACCTTCGTTGACGTACGTAGATGTTTCTGGCGGAAACTGTACTTTCTGACGGAAAACAGCGGTTTGTCCGACAACGGTACGTTGGACAGCGTAACGGAAGCAGATCAAGGTTTCTGATTTCCTATAAGAGTAATATCACATTTATTAGTGATTTGACATCATAACGGACATTTTAGGTAAAAATTACCATTTTGCCCCTATACCCCTAATCGGCGGAATTTCGCCAGCACTTCGTTACTTTGACTCCGTTTTTCCAAAATTTTGCCAGAACCTTGACCTCACCATGATTTTTGAAATTTAGGACTAAAATACCCCTATCATATGATATCTAATCATACTCGGAAGATTAAAGACTATTCTAACATTTCTACGCTAACTACCGAAACTTAAGACTGAGTACCGAAAAACTTACTCAGAGCTTCGCTGCAAATTTCCCCGGCTTTCTCCTCCTCTCTTCCTCTCTCTAAATTTCGGTTTTCTCTAGTGAGAAGTGGTGTGAAGAGTTTGAATGAGGGGGGGTATTTATAGGTTTTTAGAAGTTACTATTCATGCTTTACCAAGACACTTTCTCACTCACTAAAAATGTCTGGTCTAAACATCTTTTGATTCCATACAGGGTTCCAACGGTCCTGCGGAAGTTTCTCGAAAAACGTGCCCGTTTACGGAATTCACTTCTGGAATTGTCACTTTCTGGACAAAAATTCACTGACTCCAAATATGTCCAGATAATCATAAACTCACCTCCAAATGTTGAGTTACAATTTATTTTGTTCAAATTCTAATTTTAGGACTATCTGCCTTTTTATCAGATTTTCCCTATTTCGTCTTATTACTAACTTCTTCTACCGATCTTAGAATTAACTCTAGGTACAACTCAATTCAGGATAAAAATCCACTGATCAATAATATATCCTGACTTTAGAAATCCTATTCCCGGTTCTCTAGATAGGATCCGTTTCCTATAGATAATTATTTACTTTTTACTATTTTACTTTAATTAATTTAAATATAAGAGTTTAATCTAAACACTCTTCCTATTTTATTTTTTTCCTTCTTTTATTTTTCCCCAAAATTCATGTCGGCCCTCACACTCTTTTTCTTTATATATTTTTATTTTATTTATTTTATTAATTATTTAATTATTATTTTAATTATTTTTACATAATTTTTCATAACTTTTTCCTATTGGTCCATTCTTGTATTTAGGCTCAAAATTACTTAACCTCACTAATTTTTCTTCATATTTTCCAATTAATTAGGACATATATTTATGCTAATTTTTTAGCCATTACCACTAATTATGGAGTTTTACATAATTATCCTTGAATTTTCATTTGTTTATGCTTAAGTAATTAGCCAATAATTACTTAATTACTTTCTTATCAATAGTTGATAATTTTCTTTATTAGAATGACTCATTACCTCATAACTTTTGCATTTACATTAGTATTTTATGTCTCATGCATAATACTAGCATTTACAGGGGCATTTTGGTCATTACAATACTTTTTGTTTATCCTCTTCTAATTTTTCCAAAGTTATATTTTATTAAATTACCAAAATTAGAGATAATATATTCTCTCAATTTTAATAATTATTTTACTACCTTTCTGGATTTTTCACAATTTTTCTAAGTTATTATGTCCTACAAGGGCATTTTCGTCATTTGGCACTATGGCACTTAAATTCTCTAATTTCCTACAGAATTCAACTTAGAAAAATAGACTATATTAACACAAGACTTAAGATCATAATTTCACCTATCAGAAATAGTCAATTTATTTATCAAAATATAATATTTCAGATAAATAAATATGCGGGTATTACATACGTACCAAAGACACTTGGTCAATTGTCGCAAAAGTTTTGTTAAACAAAACAATATCATTTGCAATGACGATAAACAAAAGCCAAGGTCAATCAATGTCAGATGTAGGTCTCTACCTTCTGAGTCCAGTTTCTTCACGTTGGCAATGATATGTTGCACTACCTAGGGTCAAGAGTTTCAAGGGTTTGAGAATACTTATATTGGATGAATTCAATAAATCCAATAGTACTACAACAAATGTTGTGTATATAGAAGTTTTTCAAAACCTTGATTTCAAATAATATGATGTTCTTATGGGTTATTTTTGTTATCACATAGTAGCATATGTTCTTCCATTTAACCCATGTGCACGGGGAGAAAGTCTTGAATTTGATTTCAAGAGAAAATAATTAATTATTTTTATCTATATCAGTGCACAAATAAAAAAATTATTTAAATTATATTTATGTTTGAGATTCATTTGTTTTTGTTTTAAAAATTGAAAGTAAATGTAAAATCTACTCCCTATTATACTGGCATGCTTTACCAAATGTTAACTATGATTTGCTGGGAGGAAATTAATGAAAAAAATTATCCATTGTTTTTTTTAGATGTACAAAAATTGATGAAAGATTTTCTATCTAAATATCTATAATATGCGTGATTATTACATGAATTAAACTTTTTTGATTCTATATTTTTCATTCCATATTTTATATATGCGATTCTCATGATACTGACGGGACTACAAGATTAGACTGAATTGAAATAATGATCGAAATAAAAAAGATGGAAATTGAGATCAATATAGAATTTGAATTTGAAACCGAAATATGGAGGATAAGTAGCCGAAAGGCATAGGAAGTGAGAGATTTTTAGGAAACAAAGACTCAATCAGTCAGCTCACTGTCGAAACCTCGTCGCCCATTAGCCTCACCATCCACGTTTTTTTTCCTTTAAATTTGGGGGGGGGGGACCCCTAGCCCCCTAACACACACATATTATAAAGTAAAGGATTCAAAAGTCAACAGCTTTATATGTATTTGTGTGTTTGGTTGATTACGGGTTTGTTGTGCTAAGAAGGGGAAAGAAAATTTAAGGAAACATTATATGTATATATACACCTAAAATGGGTTTAGGTAGAGTTGTACAAAAGGTAAAAATAAAAAATAAAATAAATAAACATACACAGAAATGGTTTTAAGAAGTTTGGAGCTACATTCATTTAAAGGCAAAGGGTAAATGAGATGCAATATACACACACATATATGTTCATTCATGTACAGGTGAATAAGCAGGGGGTCATAAAAGAACAAATCAATAAAAATATGCATGCCCGATCGCAAAGCATTAATGGGAGAGAAAGGTTTGACTGTTGAATAAAAAATATTTTAAACAAAACACTTCCCAAAACCTGACACTTCAAGAAGAGTGGATTAAAGAGACAGAAAGCAAAAGGTGGAGTCTTAACCTTGGGACAAAGAACCTTAAGATAAATAAACAAAAAATAAATAAATATAACAAAGAAAGAACACAAGGACCTCAACGGCAAGTTAAAATATGAAATAGTTGATGCAACTATCAACACTTCTCATATTTGAAATGAATGCAGATTACTTTAACCAACCAAGAACATGAGGCTGAAGTCTTTGATCGATTTAGTCGATCAAGAGAGAATTAAAACATTCTCAGAATGGTTGCTACATATAGGAGACATGGACATTGGGTTATCACACGATGGTATTGCACTCATACGAAGTATTTGATGAGATAATGAGTGCAATTTCTTCAGAATCAGGGGGTTTCTTCTTTGTGCATGGATTTGGTGAAACATATAAAACGTTCATATGGAATGCATTGACAGCTTCCGTAAGAGCAAATGGTGGAATCATCCTTAACGTAGCATCCAGTGGGATAGTAGCAACTCTATTACCATCGGGTAGAATTGTGAATTCAAGGTTCTATATTCCTATCGACGTTAATGAAGATTATATTTCATTTACTCATGATTCACCAACGACAAACTTAATAAAAGCTACTAACCTCATTATTTGGGATGAAGCGCCAATGGTTAAGAGACATTGTATCGAGGCTTTTGATTGAACGTTGAGGGATTTAATGGAGTGCAATAACATATTTGGGGGAAAATGTGTCATCATGGGTGGTAATTTTAGGAAAATCCTACCGGTTATACTGAAAAGTGGTCAAGCTGAGATCGTAGATGCAGCTATCAATGCTTCTCATCTCCGGAATGAATGCAAATTACTTCGATTAACCAAGAATATGAGGTTGAAGTCTTCGAGCGATCCAGTTGAAACAAGAGAAAATTAAAACATTTTCAGAATGGTTGCTATAGGTGGAAGACAGAGACATTGGATTACCACATGATGATATTGCAAACATCACGATACCCTCAAAGTTGTTGCTACATGATGATTGTAATCAAATTAGGTGCATCGTTGAATCTACCTACCGAAATTTGATAGAACGTGTAGTGGACGAAGATTACCTCAATAATAGGACCATTCTTAATCCTATATCTAAGAATGTCAACAAATTGAATGAATTCATTTGTTCTTTGTTGCCGGGTGACCCGTGGAGTATTTTAGGTATGACTCTACAATTTGTACCGATAAGACAAACGAAAGTTTACAAGATTTGTATGACACAGAATATCTAAATGCAATTAAATGCTCAAGGATGCCTCATCATAAATTGGTCTTAGATATAATATGATGTTGTTTTCAACAAATCCAGTTATACTACAACAAATGTTGTTTATAGAGAGTTTTTTCAAAACCTTCATTAGATATAATATGATGTTGTTTTGAATTTCTTAAATAAACATATAGAAGCATATTTTGGTTAATTTAAACAATGTACAAATAAACTTATCCGTGCAACGCACGGGGAGAAAGTCTTGTTTGTATCTATATTATCAACATCAGATTTTACATTAACAAATTTACTTTCATCTTAAACAACTTCATATCTCAAAAACCAGGGATATTTTTTAGGGCACAAGTTTTAGGTGCTAATAATAACATCTGTATCTATATGAACAACATTATAATTTACATTACGACTTTACTTTCATATTTCACAACTTCATATCCTACAAATTAGGGATAATTTTGAGGGCACAAGTTTCAGGGGTTAATAATAACATTTGTATCCATATTAACAACATCATTTTTTACATTAACGACTTCACTTTCATGTTTCACAACTTAAATCAGGGCAATTTGGTCATTTGTCACAATTGAAAATCCCAGATTCCTACATCAGTTCTGACCAGTGATTTGATCAATTCACAGCACCAATTTATCTTTTCCCATTTTTTATTGTATTTTTCTGAAATTGTCCCAAATTCATTCAACTATGGTTTGTATTTGGATAGTTGAGTTAAAACCAATTCTATATGGTTGTCTTTCACTAAACATTCTTCCTTTTTTGTCATAGGAGTGGTTTAATTTTGTTGCTTTGGTTAAATAAATGTTTTAGAAGAAACGTTGTTACATAAACCGTAACATCCTAATTTTTATTTTTAGGATTTAATTATAATTATAAAATAATTAGATATAATGAATATATTTATTATGTAATTGTTGGAAAAAAATGAAATGAAAAAAATGCACAGCAAAAATAAAATAAAATAAAAAAATCTTGAAGTGGGAAGCATGTACATTGTTGACTTGACAATTGAGGGGAGGCTATTATTTCACCCACTCCCTCTCTTTTCTATATAAATGGAGTCTGGCAGTGAGAAGTGAGAGATGAAGGCGTGAGTGAGAGAGTGAGGAAAGAAGGAAAGGAGAAGAGAAGAAAACTTGGAGAATATTTGAGTTTCCTGAGATAAGTTATTTATCTTATAAGATCATTTAGGTACGTAGTTAAATTGATTTCTTCTCAACAAACTTTCTGCATGAAATTTGTTCCACATATTTTTCTCTTTTTAATAGGGGTAATATTGTGTTGGTTAGCTAAAATTTCGAGGTTAGGATTTTGGAAGAGCTTTGAGTTTTGACAATAGATGACTATATATATGTAAAGAATGATTAATAATTAATTTTAATTAGTTTAGATTTGTTGATTGGTTGTTGTAGGAATTTAAATTAATTTTTCTATTTAAGAAGTTTAGGATTTATATCATACCGGATATTTCTACCGATTAAATGTGGTGTAAATAATTTACTTGGGTTGATGGAGATATTATTGAAATTTTAATCGGTTTAGTTTTGAAATTTGAAGAACTAAACTGTCTTTTTTGAAGTTTGTAGGCCTAAGCTGTCATTCTGAAATTCATAGCTCTAAAATGTCATTTTTAAAATTCATAGCTTTGAACTGTCATTTTTGAAATTGGAAGGACTAAACTGTCATTTATGAAATTTGAAGGAATAAATGCTCATTTTTAAAATTTAAACCCCAAACTGTCATTTTTAGTTTTTATCATAATAATATATTATTATTAGGATTTGTGTATTTTGAGTTATATGAAATTATAAGTTATAATTGTGATAATGTAGAGTTTTCTTGTGACCGCTAATTGTTCATGTTTTGCTCCTCAAGCCAAAGTAGTTAAGCTTGAAATTGAGGTAACCGAGTTAATTTATTCTACATGCTTACTTTGGACTATAAGGTGTTTTTAAACCTTACTTTCATATGTATTAGGGTTAAGGTGCAAAAATAGACATGTGCTTTTCTCCGAGGAGCGCCCAGTAGCAAATGCTTTTTTCAGGTGCAAAAGTAACTATGTGGTTGTAAATTAAGTACAAAAATAGCGTTTGATCGTTAAGTTTGACTTTTAAT
Source organism: Acacia pycnantha (assembly GCA_025563575.1). NCBI lineage: Eukaryota > Viridiplantae > Streptophyta > Magnoliopsida > Fabales > Fabaceae > Acacia > Acacia pycnantha. The sequence goes on along the minus strand of JAMWYP010000021.1, from coordinate 4,175,829 downwards.
CGTTAAGTTTGACTTTTTTTGCTGACTGGACGATGACGTGGCATTTCAAATATTTTTTCAGTATCCTTTTAGTACTGGTCAATACCTGAAATATTTTTTCAAGATCCTAAAATAATTTTTCAAAATTATGAAATATTTTTTTTGTACCAATCAGTATCCTGAAAATACTTTTTAGTACCAGTCAGTACCCTGAAATATTTTTTTCAGTATCCTTTTAGTACCGATCAATACCTGAAATATTTTTTCAATATCCTAAAATTATTTTTGCAGCTTTGAAATGCCACGTTATCGTCCAGTCAGCAAAAAAAGTCAAACTTAACGGTCAAACGCTATTTTTGCATCTAATTTGTAACCACATAGTTACTTTTGCACCTGAAAAAAGCATTTGCTACTAGGCGCTCCTCGGAAAAAAGCACATGTCTATTTTTGCACCTTAACCCTATGTATTATTTGTATGTGTTTTGAAAAATTATGTGTATATTTGAATATGAAATATTTGAGTCAACCGTCATACATTTCTACTACAGAAGTTGTTTCTCAAATGTTTTGAAAATGATTGAGCTTTAGATATATAATAAGGGAGAGAGTTACACCCGCCACCCAACTCAGCTAAACTTTTACCTTTAGCTCTTGATATGAAGGACATGCTTGAGAGGGCGAGATATAAGACAAATTCCACACAAGTCGATTAAAATAAATTTAGAGCTATATATAGTTAATTATTCTCAATCCATTTAAATTTATTTATACCTTGACCGAATTCAAGTTCAAATTATAAACTTCACTTCTTATTCCATAATTTTTTATTAACTATTAGTGACATTTCTTTAAATTTGGTTATTCTAGTTTTTACATTTAAAATTTTTCGTTGAATTTGTTGGCAAAAGAAAAACGAAATCAAAGAGTTTAATTGCCTAAGATTCCAAAGCAGACATAACTGATGAATTTTTCCATAAATAGCTGCAAGACACGTTTGATTCTATCTCTTAGGCATACTTGAAATCAATATGTAAGATATGGTCCTATCAAAAAAAAAATATGTAAGATATGGCAACAGTAAGTCTATAATTAGCCCTAGGCCATGCTTATAAATACTGATAAGCACAAATGAAAATAATCATAAAAGAGTTGGATTATTTCACGAAATGTCAGCACCCAAAGCTTGTGCTCTTTTTCTCGTACTATTAGCCGTTGTTTCTCAATGTAATGCCCTCAATGGAACCCTGCATGTAGATGTTGGCTCTGGAAGGCCTATTCCTGAAAATTTCTTTGGTGTATTTTTTGAGGTGAATATGCGATGCAATATTTAATGTTTTGTTTGTTTATGTGTCATGCATATGGTTAACTGTTTGTTTTGCAGGAGATTAATCATGCAGGGTCTGGAGGATTATGGGCAGAACTTGTAAATAATAGAGGTGATTAATTATTCAAAAAGAATACTTCCTATATATGCAAGTTTCTTTGCTTCCAAATACCATAATAGGATAATCAATCTTGATGAATTTTTACTAATGTGTTAAGGTTTTGAAGCTGGGGTACAATGGTCCCTACAAGTATTTTTCCGTGGACAATTATTGGAGATGATTCCACTATACAAGTCACTACTGAACTTGCTTCTAGCTTTCGTCGCAATAAGGTTGCTGTGAAATTGAACGTCCTTTGTCATTCTCCAGAGAAATGCCCTCAAGGTGTTGGTCTCTCTAACCCTGGGTTTTGGGGCATGGTATGTATATATAGTCTTAACTTTCATTTTATATTACTCATGATAGATTGCACTATGTTAACTCTAAATATATGAGTCTTATTCCTGTAGAATATTGAGCAAGGGAAGGAATACAAAGTGGTATTCTTTGTTCGTTCATCAACCTCAATTGATTTGAAAGTTTCCTTCATGGGAGCGAATGGGGTGGAATTGGCTTCTAATAACATCAGGTTATTAATTAGGATCATCTCGCCTATAAGGATTTCTATTTTCCTTATATTTATTGTTCATCAAGTAATTAAACATTAAAACTATATATAATGAATAATTTATATATGTAGGGCTTCTGAAAAACTTGTTTCAAAGTGGACGAGGATGGAAACTACTCTTGAAGCCAAGGCGTCAGACTTCAATTCCAGCCTCCAAATTACAACAACTCAGAAAGGAGTGATTTGGTTGGACCAAATTTCAGCTATGCCCATGGATACTTACAAGGTCTGTAAATATGGAGTAACCATCTTTAACTATATAAATAGGGAAGTTTCTGCATGAGAAAAGATCTTTTAGGGAAAGAAGGGCATTCGTCACCTTTACGGGCCACGTAGGGATACAAATGGGGCCTAGTTTCTTTTTTTCCCATCTCTAATTTAATGCATGCTTCAAGAGACCTTGGTTCTTTATACTCTTTTCTTTTACTTGGTATTACTTGGGTTACATTTCCTTTTCACATTAGGGACATGGATTTCGGAAGGACCTTTATCAAATGGTAGCCGACTTGAAACCAAAATTTCTTCGGTTCCCAGGTATAAACATGTAGTATGGTATATATCAATAGGAATCTTGAAAATAATTATTCATTGATCTCCTAACGACACAGTGGTCCATTAAATTGTCTCAGGTGGTACTTATGTTGAAGGAGATCATTTGAGAAATGCATATAGGTGGAAGGATACCGTCGGACCATGGGAGCAAAGACCGGGTCATTTTAATGATATATGGAACTATTGGACTGATGATGGTATTGGTTTTCTAGAGTGTCTCCAAGTATGTACTTTTCAATTAGTGTTACATTGCTGAATTTAATTTGTTCATAGACACACGTGTTGATATATTCTCACACTTTGTTATATTTGAGTAGCTCGCAGAAGACCTCGGTGCATTTCCAGTATGGGTATTTAATGCTGGTATTAGCCGCCATGACGAAATCAATACAACTGACATATGGCCTTTCGTACAAGTATACTTTGCCTTGAAAAGCTCCTAAGAATTTTTTAAGTTGATCGTTATTCTTTTTCTTGTCAGAATAATGGTGTTTTGTATCAATGTTTGCAGGAAGCTCTCGATGGGATTGAGTTTGCAAGAGGTCCTCTCAAATCAAAGTGGGGCAAGATAAGAGCATCCTTGGGACACCCCGAACCCTTTGATCTGCGATATGTTGCTATAGGGAATGAGGATTGTCCGTTGCCTAACTACCTAGGAAACTACTTAAAGTTCTATAATGCCATAAAGCATTACTATCCTGATATTAAAATCATATCAAATTGCGATGCTACTACTTCTCCCTTAGATCATCCAGCGGACATTTTTGATTTCCATGTTTATACAAGTTCGAGGGGTATCTTCTCAATGTATAACAAATTTGATTCTTTGAATCGTTCTGGTCCAAAAGCTTTTATAAGCGAGTACGCTGTTTGGAAACAAGATGCTGGATTTGGATCCCTCTTGTCTGCATTGGGTGAAGCCGGATTCCTCATGGGATTGGAAAAGAACAGGTTCATATGGGTCTCTTAATTATGAAACTTTCATGTTTAATTATTTTTGTTAGGTTACAAATTACTTGGTTTGTTCATATACTGACGAATATTCTTTCCTGTTATGATGCAGTGACGTGGTCGAAATGGTATCTTATGCCCCACTTTTTGTAAATATAAATGACAAAAAGTAATAAGTTTAATCATTTTCTTCCGTGCTTATCCATATTTATTTGTATAATACAAAATTGAGATTGTCGTATTTTTTGTGGATATATAGGTGGGTACCAGATGCCATTGTATTTGACTCAAATCGAAGTTATGGAATTCCCAGTTATTGGTTGCAACAGCTATTCTCTCAATCAAGTGGAGCTACATATCTTAACTCAACGCTTCAAGCCCCATCTTCAATTGTTGCAACATCAATTGTTTGGGAAAATCCGGAGAGTAAAAAGAGTTATTTGAGAATCAAGGTAAGATATGGATGACCGATTTTTGACTTAAGCGATGACGGAGAACGCTACTCATTTGAAATTCCAAATATTTCTGCAGGTTGTCAATTTTAATGACAAGGAAGCAACTCTTGATATTACAATTAATGGCCTAAACTCAAATGCAAATCTTTCTGGATCGACATTTACATTGCTCACGTCTGCCAACGTCATGGATGAGAATTCCTTTGAGGATCCCAAGAAGGTATAACTGGTGACATTTTAAATATTATTCCAGCGTTGACGTAAGAAAATCCTTAATACCAATCAATCTTAAGTAAAAATAATCAAAACCACAAAGTTGCTGTGAAATGCTCATTCCAAAATTTTCCTCTTACAATTAATTTTGTGTGTCATATGTGTAGGTTGTACCAAAAGTGAGCCAACTTGAGAATCCTCGCTCAAATATGTCAGTTGTACTCCCTCCCAACTCAATCGTCTCACTTGAATTTCCAAAATGAATCGCATGTGCTGTTTGAAGGCATATTGAACTTGCTCTCCTGGATTATCTATGTACAAAAATCTAAGAAATAATGTGAGATAATATATACCATTTTGGTTTGTGTATGTATTTATTTGTTTACATGATCCGTAGTTTTCATATGTAAGACATTATTCAAGCAATAAATTTCTAAGTTATTATACTAAATCTTTATAAAATTTCGTCATTTTATTTCAAATGCTTAAAACCCATTCCATTCCCAAACAAATTAAAGTTATGAGATTTCCAAAGGCTATAATGAGGAGCATGTCATGAAAAAACACAATAAACTCAGAGCAAATTATGAATTATATGGGCTAAGTTGATAATTTAACCTTCTTATAATCAATTGTTACAAATGATGTTTTTAATATTTTGACTAATTGCGAACATAAAATTTGACCCAAATTTTCCTTTCTAACATCTAAGTATTAAAACAAAAAAGCTAATTGATGATATATAGTATATGTTTGTGGTTGACATTTTTTTATGATGAATTAATTACAACACGTGACGAATTTAAACAAAGAGGCCAGACCCAAACCTTCGACTATATCTAATTGACTAAATAGGTCATGTCCATCTACTTAAACATGCCATGTAGGCCTACATTTTTATATCTTTATATTATATGAATATGAATAAAATAATGTATATTTTATAATTTTTATAAACATATATTTAGTGATTTATAAATGTATAAATTACTCATTAATAAAAATTAATTGTATTTCTTCATCGTAAAACTACCTTTTTAATTAAGAAATTTAAACAATAAACAACATGAATATTGATTTTATATAGACATGGTATGTAATATTATATATATAGTATGATATAATTTAATTTAAATGTTAACAATAGGAAATAGGCGCCAGATAACTGGCCTGATTAAATCACGGCCTGACCTTGCTGCTAAACAAGAAAGACCAAATTCAAACTTATATCTAGCTTTTTATACAAAACTTTCTCTAAAATGGAACAATTTTCGCAAGCCTTTTCACAAACTTGGGGAGTAACTTGAACTTGTTGTTCAGGAGACTTGACCTTTTTCTTTGAAAGAATGAGTGTAACATCTAATTTTCAAAAGCAGTATAATATTTTTTCATCAAAACGTCATTTCAAATCATCAGAGTAGAGCATCGGAGCGATTGAGTAACTGATATATGCATTCAAAAAAGCCGTAAGTCTGGCCAATTACAACAGCGGTAAAGTAATCGAGTAGTTCAAAAGTGATATACAACAGTGGAAAGTCTTCGGCCGGATCCCTAAGCTTGCTGCTTCCCTCTCTCCTCGGTCCTCGGTCCTCCTGACCCTGATGCTATGTTAAGAGCTGAGGTCCATTGCAATCGGACCCCAGGTAACGGTTAACCTCATGTTTACATACACAACATATGCATTATAGACATTCATATCACAAGTATCACATACATCAAGCGCATCCCAACAGCACATAAGCCCCCCGACAGATGTGTGGCCCTTAGCAAACGTATTTCTAACAACACATAAAATGTGTGGCCCTTAGCAAACGTATGGCCCTTAGCAGACGTACCCCAACAACACATAAAATGTGTGGCCCAGAGCAACGTAAACATATCAACAGTACATAACATACAGCAGAGTCATCATCTATCACACATAGACATACCACAAACATATCACATATACGTATACAATAAACACCAGAGTTAGTGTTACAGTACGCGAACGTACCTTCGTTGACGATATACGGTATTTCTGTCGGAATACGGTATGACAGTAGGTCAGAACGTAATCAGGGATATCCTATCAAGATAACAACGTATTTGTTAAGGATCTATCATTACGACGGACATTTTAGTCATAAATGACCATTTTACCCCTGACCCCCTAATCGGCGGAATTTCGCCAGCACTTCGTTACTTTGACCCTAATCTTCCAGAATTTCAACATAACTCCTACTCCAACATAATTTTCGAAACATATATCATATTTAACCTTAAAACATGATATCTAAACTAACTTGGAAGATTAAAGATCAAAACAACATTTCTACTATAACTACCGAATCGAAAACTAGAACTTAAGACTCGGTGCAGAAAAATTACCCGAGCTTATTTGCTTCTTCCTCCGGACTCCTCCTTCTCTCTACCCTCTCTCTATATTTCGAACTTGCTCTAGGAAATGGTGTGAAGAATGAAGAGAAATGAGGTGCTATTTATAGAAGAAAAATGTGCCAACTTTGGTACTTTTCTCCAAACCTTTCCTTCAACCACAACCATGGAAATTAGGGTTTTGTGTTGGCTAATTCTCCTCCATGCAAAATACTTGGCCAAGAATATGGCCTTGTTGGCTTCTTCTACTCCTTTCATTTTGCTTTATGGAACTTTTACCGATAAAGTCCCCGATCGGTGTCCTAATCGCGTAATCTCGGAAAATCTCAAAAATCCGGGAACATAGCCCTGAAGATCCTTTCTTCCTCTTTCAAAATATCTGGGTTAACTAAATTTTTGATCCCATTCAGGGCATCTCCTATTTCGCTGAAGATTTCAGGGCAACCGCTGTCGCTTACGGAAATCGCTTCGGGTAATGTCAACTTCTGGACAAAATTACACTGATTCATAATACATCTAGTTGTTTTCCACCTAATTCATGGATTTTGAGTTAGGATTTATTTTCTATCGGTTCTCATTTATCCTATTTGCTTTATCAACAGAATATTCCTTTAGAATATTCTTTGAACCACTTTCATGTTCACACTACATATTCAACATCTTTTTCTCTCTCCTTTCCCTTTTGCTTTTCGAAATGCATGTGCAATTCTTAACAAAAGATGTTGCTTTTCCTTTTCCTTATCTTTCCTCTTCATTTTCGAAAAGATGCCCCCTTTTGGCCAAAGAATATGCTTCAATTATCCCATGCTTTATGCTCCCATTGGCTTGTGTTTAATGTTGACTTTTCAACTACTTTTTAAACAAGTTTTCTATTTCATTTTCACTCCCTCTATCCTTCATATTCGGCTGCACACTCACCTCCAACAATAACCCACTTGGTTTCCCACTTGCAACATAGAGTGTTCTTATTGGATTGTTGAAACCTTGACTTCTTAACAACTTCTACACTAAGTTTCCCTTTTTCTTTTCTTCTTATTTTTCTCCCATTTTTCAAAAATACAAGGCATCTTTTTGACAAAAGATGTTGCTTTAATATATCTTATATTATTTACCAAGAAATTCCCTCATTGGTTGCTAATCTCTAATTAGAGTTTCACATAATTAACTTCCTTTGTTCATCCTTAAACAATTATCAATTAATTACTTTTTTAATCATTTGCTAATTGTTGACAATTTTATTAATTTGGATTAAACATTATCTCACACACTTTTTTTTACTGAAATTGGTATTTTATGTCCCATGTAAAATATTAAAAATCATGGGGTCAATTATGGCCCCCCAATACTTTTTGATTTTTCCCTCATTATTTTTCAAGGGAAATAATCTCAAAAATTCTCTAAATTAGAGACAACATATTTTCTAATTTTTAATAATTATTTTGTTGCCTTTTGGGATTTATCACAATATTTTCAGGGCATTTTATGACCCTAAAAATACATTTTAAGCCTTTTAATACCTCACAAGGGCATTTTAGTAATTTTGGTCCTTTAATTCCTCTAATTTCATTAGAAATTACCTTAGAAAATAAGATAATTATAACTTATCATTTGAGACCACATATTCACCTATTTTAAATAGGTATATTTTACTAATTTATGATACTTACCCTAAGTCGGATTTTAAGGTATTACAATGAGTTCTTTGGCTATTTTTCGAAGTTCATAACATAAATCATTATATTCAAAAAGAAGTTCATCATAAGGAGGGTTAGTATCATATACCTCTTGGCTTTCATGTTATTCTTGGGCGACAAGGCAGATATTTTTGCTACTTCTTCTTCTTCATTTTTTTCTTCATCAGAAGAGTTGTCTCCCCAGATGGATGATACATATGCTCTCATTTTGAATTTGTTGAATTTGTTCTTTTCCTTCTCTTTATTCTTCAACTGAGGACACTCGGATTTAATGTGTCCTAGTTTTTCTCACCCATAGTAGATGATGGGTTCCTTGGATTCTCGTTTGTTGCTAGATCTTCCCTTATGAAACTTTCGGAATCCCTAATCCCTCTTGTAAAACTTTTTGAATCTTCGGACCATCAATGTGAGTTCTTCATTTTCATCATTATCATTTTCTTCCTCCTTTTCTTCTTTAACAGCATTGAATGCAACTCCCTTGTTTTTGTTGCTAATCTCGTCCAAGCCTTCCTTGAATCTCATTTTTCCTTCATATTCGGATAAGTTTTCGAATAAGGCAGCCACAGACCTCATAGACTCTCCACGAGCTTCTTCTATTGCTGTGACATTTGCCTCCCAATCCTTAGTAAGTATATTTAGAATTTTCCTTAGTTGGGAGTTTTGATCATATTCCTTTCCTAAGGCTAAGAGTTGGTTTATCATATGCATGAACTTGAGTTGAAACTCCGCTATGGACTCCCCTGACTTTATTCGAATTAAATCATATTTGGTCATTAGAGTGTTGATTCGATTTTCTTATATACCCATAGTTCCTTTGTGTGCAATCACAAGAGCCTTCCACATTTCTTTGGCAAATGTCAGAGTGCATATTCAAAAATATTCCTCTTGGCTTAGTGTACTCTGGAGCATTAAGATGGCCTTGCTGTTTAGAGAGATGAGACTTCTATCTTTCTCATCAAACTCATCTTTAGTTTTTGCTACACGAACTCCTTCCTCTATTCTTGTTATCAGATAGTCCCCTTGCTCAAACACTTTCTAGAGACCATATTCAAAAGTCATAAGAAAGACTTTAAATTTGGCTTTCCAGAAGGAGTAATGCTCTCCATCAAAGCCAGTAGGTCTGTTGATCAAAGCTCTATCGAGCAAGATTTCGTGATCCTTCTTAGGGTGTTACTCCTTACAGAGAAGACCTTGCTCTGATATCAAATGAAGACAAGATATCACCCAAGAGGGGGGTAAATTGTGGGTTTTAAAAAATTATTTCGAACTAAGCCCGAAAATCAAACTGACAAAGAGAACATAGAAGAAGAATGAAGAGTCGCTTTCGCTTTTTCCGGAATGGGTCTCTGAACATATGATCATTTATCTTCTCTGAATTAGTTTTCGTGTTGATGCTCTATTTCTGCTATGCAATAAATGCTTCTAACACATATTTGCTTTTTGAAGATTTTCACGTTAACCTTCATTTGATCATCTGAAACTCACTAATAATAACCATTAAAGCATTGAGAATAGTTGTAACGGCGTAAGGATTAGAAAATTTGAATTTATGAAGACGATGATCAACTCTCAGACTTAGAAGAACTCGAGTTGTCAAAACATAACTTGAGTTACTAAATCGAGTTTTGGTTTACAAAAGTTGAGATTTGCTCTCTAGACAAAATTCTTTAAAAATGATTTCAGTTTATAAATATGCTTTCAAAGAGGGAACTCGAGTTGATCAAATAGAACTCGAGTTGTAGCATTTGGTTGAAATCAAAACTCTTTGGAAGATAAAAGGAACCCAAGTCATAACTCTTCAAACTTGAGTTGTTAAAAGTAGAACTCGAGTTGTTAACATTTTGAAGGTTTTGCTGAAATCGTAAGTCTTTTGAAAAATATAAGAACTTGAGTTGTCACTGTTCAAACTTAAGTTTCTAACTCAAGTTTTATAAAGTAAAACTCAAGTTCTTCACAGCATTTATCAAGCAAAATCAAGCTTCCCACAAAAATCCCAAATTTGGCCTCTTGGCTTGATTAAGAATTTATTTGTAATACCCTAAAATATGACTTAGGGTAAAAATCATAAAATAAGTAAATAATACCCATTAAAAATAGGTGAATATGAGGTATCAAATATTAAGTTATGGAGATATTATTTTCTGAGGAAAATGCTATGGAAATTAGGGAAAAATTAGTAAATGTGTCAGAAATGACCAAAATGCCCTTATGGAGCATAAAGTGACTTAGGAAATTATGAAAAATCCTAAAAGGAAGGGAAATAATTATTTGAATTAAGAGAGTATATTATCTCTAATTTTGGTAATTTAATAAATTACAAACTTGGAGAAATTGAAGGAGAATACTCAAAAAGTATTGAAAAGACCATAATGCCCCGTAAATGCTAAGATAATGCAGGAGACATGAAAACAAAGATGTCAATACAAAAGTTATGAGGTAATGAGGCATACTAATTAAGAAAATTATCAACTATTGATAATAAAGTAATTAGGTAATTATTGGCTAATTACTTAAGCATAAGCAAAGGAAATTCATGAATAATTGTATAAAACCCTAAAATTAGTGGTTTTTGGCTTAAAATTAGTAAAAATATATTTTTTAATTAATTGTAAATTTTGGAGAAAAATAGTTGAGTTTAGGTATTTTTAAGCCTAAATACAAGAATGGACCAATTAGGTAATTTTGTGAAATTTTTTAAAATAAATAAATAATTAATTAATTAATGAAATAAAAAATAAATATTTATTAATTAATAATTAGGGCCAGCCGAATTATTGAAGGGAAGATGAAGATAAGAATGAAAATTTTAATATCTAGATTTTTCATGCAACTTGCAATATTATATATTATAATTAAAAATAGTGAATAGTGATCAAATAAATAGGAAACGGATCCTATCTAGTGATCCAGGAATAGGTTTTCCAAAGTCAAGGTAAAATATTGATCAGTGGATTTTTATCTTCTGTTAGACTCTTCCAGAAGTTAATTCTGAAGCCGATTGTGCATTTTCCTAATAAAACAAAATAGGGAAAAATGTAGATAGGCACATTTTTGGATCTGAAGAAAATAAATTCTAACTCAACATCCGGAGATGTGTTTGAAATTATCTGGACATATTTGGAATCAGTGAGTTATTATCCAGAGGTTGATGATTCCGAAAACGAGTTCTGGCACCGGACGCGTTCGGACACATTTTTCGAGAAAAATTCAACTGGACTGTTGGAACCCTGTAAGAGACCGAAATCAAACTTAAATTAGATATTATTGATGAGAAAGAGAAGATCTTCAAAGTTGTAAATCCAGAATTTTGAGATTTCTCCGAAAGTACGCGAATCGGACACCGATCGGGATTCTACCGGATCGAGGCAAAAGCAAAAAGGTTTTGATGACTCAAGGGGCAGCTGGACGTTTTGAGCTTTCCATGGCCAAGAATCATCCACCATTAAACCCTAATTTGCATGGCTAATATTAAAGAAGGAGAAGTTGGAAAAAGACCGAAATGCCCCTGCAAAATCTCTATAAATAGGCATGCACCCTTCATTCAAAATTCACACCATTCCCTTGTGGATTTCGAAAGTTAGTGAGAGGTTTTAGAGAGAGGTGCTCTGGAGAGAAACTGCAGCGAAGCTCTGGGTAAGTTTTTCGGTACTTAAGCTTTCGTAGTTATTTCGGTAGTTAGAGTAGTAATGCTAGTATAGCCTTTAATTTTTTCAAGCATGATTGGATATCATATGATAGGGCTACATTAGTCTAGAATTTCGAAAATTATCATTGGGTCGAAGTTCTGGCAAAATTTTGGAAAAATCGGAGCCAAAGTAACGAAGTGCTGGCGAAATTCCGCCAATTAGGGGAATAGGGGCAAAATGGTAATTTCTACAAGCAAAGTTATCGGCCAGCACTATTCACCAGTGCCACGATGTACAGTCGTGTCCTCAGCGCTAGGAAAACATAACGGTATTATCAAAACCATAACCCGTGAAGCTGTAAGTGATTATCTAAGTTTATTACCTTAGTCACTGTGCATGGCCCAGAACAGAGTTCCACCCATGGCTTATGAAACTATCCATATCATATATAAGCAGACTATAAGCATCAGAGTCAGTATTACAGTACGCCGCGAACGTACCTTCGTTTGATGGTACTTCGGTACTTTGACTAAATGGCACGTTTACGGAAAACGGCGAAACGTCCAACAAATGCTCGTCCAACAACGTAACGGCAAAGCAAATCAGAGTTTTTGATGTCCTAAAAGAGTAATATCACTTTTATTAGTGATTTGACATCATAACTGGCATTTTAGGTAAAAATTACCATTTTGCCCCTATACCCCTAATTGGCGGAA